>JAODKC010000039.1:2772357-2804066 GCA_026777985.1 Mormyrops attenuatus
TTCCCATATTATCAGTATTATAAAGGTATTTCACAACACACACACACAACTAATAATGATCTGGGAGGAGACATGTTCAGACAACACAGTCTGAGCTGCTCAATTTTAAATCCCAGAAGTGTCTTGTAAATATTTAAATTAATACAGGAAGCCATGCAGCCCTTCTGATCCTTAATGTCAAACAGGCAAACTGAGCTTTTCCAAACATTACAGCACTTCAGGTTTGCAGAGAGACAGCAAGTGCTGCTGACATCTTAACATGTGTTCTGGGGGTGTTTGCAATGCAGCATTGCGCAGACCCCCTACCTCCCCTTAAGGGGGCTGTTAGCACAGGCTTATCATCTGCTCCTATGAAAATGGCAGTATCTCCCACTTCAATTTTCATACATAATTTAGCCGGAAGTTTATCAGAAATATGAAGAGAAACCCGCCTCAATGTGTTGATGAGAACGAGATGCCTTTAAGGAGAGCATCACAGCTGGTTTTGCGGAAGGGAAGGCTTTCTGCTGCCAAGCACGAAACTCACAGGCCAACGACACACACCCCCTCCCACGGGGCTGATGGGAAAATGGGAAATGGCAGTAGGCAAGAGGGGGAAAGTGCTTCATTTAGACCGTAATGAGGAATCACTTTGCCTTTAGACTTTTATTATAAAGGAGAAATTCGGCTTAGATTCAGCCTTCAGACTCAGTGGCAAATGAGTCTCTCAAAGGGGTCAACAGTCAATAATATTCCTTAACTGCCGCCTGAACGAAAAGCAGAGGTCTCTCCTTTGGGACATGGGAGGGTTGGCCTTCCCACCTGACTCCAGCTGATGTCCTCCCCCCCCCGCCGTTTGCAGTTCTTCTGCCGCAACATGCACATTTGCACTCGAACGACCGCACTGATGTTCAGCGTGACGGGGGTTTAATCGGCGGCAATGAGCTCTCTCTAGCTGCCATTTCGCACAAGCAGTGGTTCGAGATGGACTCGAGAGGATGACACAGCTGTGACCCGCAGAGAGCCGGGGAGGCGCCCGCTGAAATCCTGAAGCCACAAAAAATGCTGTTTCTGCTCAATCTGATGCGGACGCATTTGGAGCGGCATGAAAATCTGCACCTGTGGTGAATGCTTCGGGGCGCGGCCCCCGCACTGGCCTTCTCTGAGCAGTGAAAGCCCCCGAAATATCACGTCCACGGGGGTGCCAGGACACTCGCACTGTACAGCGCCGAACCTCAGGAAATGTACCTCAAAAAAAATAGTTCCGCTAGGTTGTTTGTTCAGTTTAGTTGGTTTGGTTTTGCCTAAAGCCAGAACATTCCATGTGAGAATAACACACAAGTTGTTACGTATTAAAGAAAAACTTCTGTAAAAGCCAACCCGGATACTCAAGGCCCGTCCAGATTGAATCCGTGAAGCGAGCCTGCAGCGTGAATCAGGCATAGCACTCACAGACAAATCACTCCATCCTCCAGCGTTCCAGCAGGAACCCAGAGAGGCTCTGATAGGCCCCTCGTTTACCTGCGTGCGTCAATATCACCAGGATTTTTTAGAAAACAGCCAACCATTGAAAATCCAGTAGCACTGAAGCATGATGCTCCTGTACAGCACTTTGAACAGAATAGCGATACCTGATTAACGGTCATGGGTAAATTCTCTTTTTTCCATCTACATCTTAATCTCCATGAGACACACATATGGGTGAGAGCAAGTTTGGGGGTCATGGAACAGGGTCAGCCAAGCATGCAGTATACCTAGAGCTGGGGGGGGTTAAGGGGCTTGCTTAAGGGCACACAGATTTGTAACGATTGCACGGAGGCTGGGCTCAAACCGGCGACCTCCTGACCAGAGGCACGTAGGCTTAGCCCACTGAGCCGCATGCCACCCTGTGGAATCCAGGTCTTATTTGACATGATTTATTTGGCTTCAGGTTGCTGCCAGGGTATGGTCTCATGCTGTCTTTGAATAAACGCGTCAGCTAAATGAATGTAGATAGACGGTCATTCCTCTCACCCGTAAGATCGTCTGTGGGCCAGGAGCCCAGCTCGCAGGCTCGGCAGGTGTACTCATCAAAGACAAACTCGTTCTCCTTGCAGGGCGTGCAGGTCCAGCAGCAGCTGACCTCGCCTTTGCGGATGACCTGGGAGGGGAAGGAAGACGTGAAAACCGAAAAAACCGAAAAAGGTTGTGGGTCCGGCCACACTGGGTCATTAGAACATGAACATTATCCCAAAATAAGCGGAAACTATCTTCTCACTAAACTTACAGCAGGTCCCACACACAAGGCCACAAACGGCTCAGGTGGAGAAGCTTCCGGAAAAAGTGAGGTTGAAACAGCAGGGTAGCATCTCGGCGGGGCCTGAGACCCACCTTGATCTGGCCCTTGTCGCAGGGCTCGCTGCACACCGATTTGATGATGGTGCTGCGGTTGGACCAGATCTCGTCATCGTTGATTTTCAGGCCACTGTTGTCCCAACTACCCACGTTGATGTAGTTGTAGTAATCCTTACCCATCTTCTTAAAGTTCATGATCTCGTACCTGGGGGAGGAAGGGTCACACTTAGCCTTGGCAAACAGTGGAAACCAGAAGTGACCTGATTAGGGCCAGATGAACTTCTCTGGGGGGCCTAGGGACAGCTGACTATAAGGCCCCCCTAGCGGTGGTGAAACCTGCCAAGGTGGGGTTGACATTGGGTTGGGATGCTGCTGGATATATTGGCCAGATTTAGTAGGGGCGGTGCTTCAATGTTTGCCAAGGCTCTACGCTATAGCCTCAGACGGCTCAGACGTGCATTAAACCACCCCTGGACACAAATGATTCTTGCCTATTTAGTTCAACTGAGGGGTGAAATTAATACAAAGTAAATGAATAGTCAGACAGAATTTAAGGGCATTAAGGACAGGAGATGCCCAGAAAATGGAAGTCTGTGAAGGGAGACTCCCTCAGTAGGGGTGTAACGGCACACAAAATCCATGATTCAGGACAAACCTTGGTTTTGGTTCATATTTCAGAGCAATTTCAGTACAGCAGGAAAAACATAATTTGTTTTGAAATTATTATTACATCTGTAAACACAAACACAGTTAGGAACAGCTGTAAACCAAAAGCAAAGAGTCTGTCAGTGTTGTATGAATAACTAAACCTAAGAGACACTTATTTGCACATTGTAAAAATAAAAACGCAAAATGAATTAAAAAATAAAAAATAACTATTCAAAAATATAGATATAATAAAAATCATAATGGATCAAATCCTGTCTAAATCCCATGTTCTCTTCTACCAAGTATAGTCTCATAATTGTAGGGATAGACACCACTCCATCCTTCCTTCCATCCATCCAACCACCCATCCATCCTTCCTTCCATCCATCCATTCATCCATTCATCTACCCATCCTTCCATCCATCCATCCTTCCATCCATCCATCCACCCATCCATCCATCCATCCTTCCTTCCACCCATCCATCCATCTACCCATCCTTCCTTCCATCCATCCACCCATCCATCCACCCTTCCTTCCAACCATACATCCATCTACCCATCCTTCCTTCCATCCATCCATCCATCCACCCATCCATCCATTCTTCCATCCATCTATCCATCCATTTTCCGAAACCGCTTGTCCTATTCAGGGTCTCGGGGAGTCCAGAGCCTGGGATTAACACCCCATAATTACTGTTTTAGCCTGTTATAAATCTCCCATTAATTCCCCAGAGAGACCTTGCGGAAGGCAACATATCCAAGTTTAATATAACAGAGTCGGCAGACAGTCTTGGTCTTATCTACAACAATCTCTCTCTCGGGTGTTTGTGTAATTTATTGGGGAACCAAAATGTTCCCAAACTGCCGATTACGACTCTGACCATTAATCGTAACCAACTCACAGCCACAAATGGCATAATATTTCCATGTTGAACATCTACTTGGGAACTAAAAATTATGTGCCAAACGGTACCTAATACCAGGTGGGGGTGGGGCATCTGCCATCTCACCTGCCCGGGGAATCTCCGTTCTCGTCGAACAGGATGCCCTCCCCAGACACCCCCGTGAAGTTGGTCTTCATCAGGAAGTCCAGAAGCTTGCGGCCGTCGATGGGCCTCATGGCGTCACAGAGCCCCGAATAGCCCGGACACAGCGCCCTCTGCATGTTGTGCAGCCCGTATGCCATGGAGTAGATGGCGTTGATGACGAAGCCCATCTTGGTGTCCTGGGTGTACTGCTGCCTCAGGGACTCTCTCTCTGGGTTAATGTATAAAGATAAATAGGAGGATCAGTTTTGCGTGGCAATTATCAGCAATTATCATCGTCCTATTAACTGTGACAACCAGTCTGCCACCTGCCACTAAACAAATGTGAAGGGGGGGCGCCATGCAATGCCCCATCCTCCCAGCTAACACCTTTTTTTTACCCCGAGACAGGAAGTGTGGATGTGATCGAGCCAATCGCTTTCTGCGCCAAGGCGTCCCAGTTAATATCCTCGGTGACACACACAATCGGCTGCTCCCTCCGTTCTGGCCAATGGAACGGGTGCGGTATTGGTTTTAGGGTTAAGCTGACTGCACTCACGGAGGACTCATCACCACCTCCTGCAGCGTGACATGAAAGCCCCGTCGCGGGGTTAAACCCTAGACGGGGCCCTGATCTATTAACAGAGGCCTTACAGTGAGGAGTCCCCAAACTGAGCTGAAGAATAAGAGTGGACAGGACAGCCGAAGCTGCATGCTGCCTCTGCGGACACCGGCGGCCCCTGCAGGTAGGCTGGCAGAATGCGACAGCCGTGTTTAGAGTTAATAAAACATCCTGCAGGTCTTCCAGTGCGAAGACAAAGAGCTGGACTGGACTGGACTGACTGCCCCCCACTACAATCTGTCAATGTAACACAGTGCAAAAGTACCAGGCCCGTCCACAGCGGCCCGGACTTCACCCCCCCCCCACGACTCCACCCGCCGGGGAGGAACACCTTTTTTCCTGACTCACACATCTGCCATTCCTACTCCGGTGTGTCATCCAGAGAGAAAAACGAGAAACATTAAACGCAGTATTTCATATATTTAGTTTTTTTTACATATTCAAAGGGTGTCATTAACATCGGTGCCTTTGAAGTGGCTTTACAGTTGGGGGGTGGGGGGCTGGTTTTGAATAGCAAGAAAGGGGCCACATTTACAAAGAAGAACCTTCCCTTGTTTGAGGGGCAGAAAGAGGTGATTGAATAATTAAATTTAGCCCTGGCTGGGGGGCTTTCTGATGAATGGGGGGACCTCCACAGAGGCCTTAATCAGCATAAGAACGGCAGTGAGAAAGGCCTCGTCGAAACCTGGGGACCATGATCCCGACTGATGTATTTATCCCAGTTCCGGAAATGCAAAGAAGATCACAACAAAGGCCCATGGGGCAGGTGTCTCTGGGCTTCTCTGAACGGCCCGGCAGCACACAAGGATTTTATTTATTTTATTTCCTTTCACTGCCTGCCAGGACAGTCGGTCAGGCTGGCGTAAAATGGCTGTAACCAGGCTGTAAAAAAAAAAAACAGCTGGCCCCAAATACTGAGAGCTGAAGTCGGGAGATACACAAGAATCCCCCCACTCCACTCCCCCTGCAGGAAGGTGACTTAACCTGACTGAGCGCCTGGCACAGGAGCGACGGGATACGGCATAATCACCGTGGCGAGACGGCGAGGGTGAGGGTGGGCGGCCATCTTGGGCTTGGGGCAGCGCAGCACTTACTGGTACAGGTGCGGTTGTACTTGGTGTTCTCCTGCAGGTGTCCCCGCAGCCGGCACTGGAAACGGTGCTGCCAGAACTCGGGGAACCAGGGGTTGCGCGGGTTGTTGTCAGGCCGCAGACGCAGGTAGTAGTCGTCAAACCACTTGACGTCGGCTGACTGGAGCTTGATGGTGATCCCGCCGGCGGCCTCCCTCACATAGCCATCGGTGACATCGTGGCGGTCCGCCCAGCCGTCGCTGTGGGCAGGCAGGTCAACCACAGTGAGGCCGGGATTGCGGCCAATTTACGCGGCATGGCATTTACGCCCCTCAGGGATGCAGGACGCTGCATTCTCACGCTGATGCCTCGTATGTCCATTTGGTACACTGATCACCTGGGGATGAGCAGCTTTACAAAGCACCTACCCCTCCAAGTCAGGCTCAGATCAGTAACTACAAGGCACCAGGCTTCCAGACAATAACAAACACGAGGGAGTGGGGGGGCGTTACTGAACACTGTAACAGGAGGTGTCCACCCGGGCCATTCATAGGCGGAGCTTAACCGAATGTTGCATTTCATCAACATATACAATTCTGTTCTTGTGTTTTTTCCTCCAGCTTAAATCTGCCTCTGCATGCGCCAAGTCTGGACTCTCGCAGTGAGATTCCGGGAATTCCCTACGACTTATTGCCGGATTAGGGCTGGATCCATGCATTGTTTATATCCAGCATCCCATTCTCACATTACTGCCACTTTGAGCCACAAGTTAAACGCAAAAACACCCATCTGTGATTTCAAAAGGAGCACGGCTGGGCTTGGGGCAGGGATCTGGTCTCTGCTCTGTGTGTGCAGTCTGCATGTTCTCCCTGTGCCGCTTGGGTACTCCAGGTTCCTTTCGCAGTAGGATGTAATGTGTGTATGTGCCCTGCCCATCCAGGATGACCTCTGCCCCATGCTCTGTGCTGCCTGGAATGGACTCCAGAGCTCCCACCCAACCCTGACCAGGATAAGTGTGTGGAAGATGGATGGATGGATGGATGGACGGACTTCAAACTGATTCCAAATTGAATTTAATATGATTTATGGAATCATTATGAAACTACTACTACTGCTGCTGCTACTACTACTAATTATAATAATGAAATAATAATAATAATAATAATAATCAGACTAGCTTTCAGCCCAGGAAGTCGTAAAAATTCCTACAGGGATACTGAGGGTCACCTGCTGCAGTCCTTCAGAAGCAGCCCAACAACACAAACACCTGGCTCTAAGGAGAACAAGAGCGTCCAATTAAAAATAAAGAGAATTACTCCATCCACACAGAGACATACATATCCAGGAGATTGTCTTCAAAAAATGCAGATGTCTCCTTCACAGCAGAATTCCGGAAGCTAAATATAGTATTTCCTAAAATAAGCAGTCTCAGCTGTTATTTTTCCGAAGATTTGTGGTGGGAAGACGCTGGTCTTGGAAAACCCTTCAGAACAACATGAGGCACAAAGCAGGGAGGGTGACATTCGTCTGTGACAATGACAGCAGGCGTTAAGCACAGACACGGTACCTTGAACACTGGATGCATTTAAAAAGGTGGCAGATGGATCAGTGTGAGTTTATGCTGATGCCCGCGCTCTGAATGTCATGCGTATACAGACCCACAGGCACCAGGCCAGTCATACATCAAACCCTTAACCATCTTCTTTCCCATAAACCCAGGATTTCTCTCTGATTGAGATTAATTGTCCTGATGAAATATCCGCCTGTACAGACAATGGATAATCAGCTATGCAACTAAGCATAACTGTATTTAAAAAGTACTTTTCTGTCTGTCTTATGTACATGTCTCAATATGTAATATTTAAATGTGTTACAAATTTATATTCTATTTATTACTGCATCTTGCACTACCACCAACATTTCATCACAGTTTGTGACTCACAGATCATATAGCTGAAGATGACAATAGAGATTCTCTGAGATAAACGACAGCTTTTGCCACTCAAACCTGAGCATAGCGTCTCCACAGCGAGGTCTTCCTGGCCTTTAGCTCAGGTGGGTACAATCACAACAAAAACCACAGAATATGTGCTAAACTCCTGATTAGCTTTCCATGGACCAATGTCATCTCGCTGTACGCTCACCCTGAATGTTGGGGTCTCCATAGGGGTCTGTGGAGACCCATTCCCCATGACACGGACACATGGGGCAGCATTCGGCGAGGATGGGGTGCGTGGCAGGGTGGGCCTGAGCAGGGCGGGGTGGAAAAGGCAGCAAGCGACACTGTCTGCATGCGTGAGCGGACAGAAGCGCTGAACTCTCGAATCACGGCGCTGCCAAGGCGAACATTTGGCACCTAATCGTTTATGAGACGGGGGCCCATATGGTCACTCTGTTCCGGCGTTAAATTAAACATTTTACGTCTCAGAAGAACGGAAAAGCCTGCCTCAGGACGTGTCTTTTTGGTTTTTGTCATCCAAGGCGCCCAAAAATAAATTACTCCCAAACTTCTTGTCACAGAAAAACACCACACAGTCATCAATAAATTACTGGGACAAAAGTGTTTATCTCCCAAGCCTCTGTAGATGGTTTTTAACTGAGGACATAGGAAGAGAGAAATCATCAAAATGTCCATATTCAGATTTGTCTTGATAGGCTGACTGGTCACCTTCTTTGGGAGATTTAAGTGTTAATGTGTTGCCATATAACAGCATCCGAGGATCATATCATTCAAGCAATGTAAATGAAAATTTACACATGAATGGATGACCGCTGCTTCAGATCGTCATTGCCAGGGCCATTCGGGGTCCATCGCGGTGTACACACCCCGGATGGTAGATGGTCGATCTTCATTTTAACATCGCTAACGTTTTTGTTGCGCTCGTACGCCCCAAATCCACTGCCCCGTCACACCAGGATCGTCAGCCCCGTAACTGCGGCCCTCCAGTGAGGACAGCAGACCTATCATAGTCAGACAGTCCCCGCTGTTAAACTGGGTCACGGATCACATTTACTGCCTGGGCGGCCAGAGGCACCAGAAGCACCCGTCAGTCTGCATCCTGCCAGCCGAGCCCCGGTGGCAGAGCGCCACGCTCCCCCCGGGACAGGGAGGCGAAAGCGTCCGTGAAGCCGTCTGGCAGATGGCACACTGCCCCCCCCCACTCGCCTGGCTGGCCATCACAGCAGGTCATATCGCTTCGAGGCAATCCACATGGGGCACCATAACCTGCCCCCCTGGGTCACTGAGCCTCCGCGTCTACCAGGTATGCCGGTACCAGGTCAGATCTGGGAAGGTGGCTGAACAAGAGCCAGAACTTAGTGATGGCATGACAACCAAAATATCACTGCAGCCTGGTTAAAGAGGGTCTCACCGGTGCCCCCACCTGGCGGACATTGTCTCCTCAGAGAGGATCCTGAAGGAGAGGCTGGCCCTGAAACATAAATGGGGTCGAGAGGCATAGGAAGTGAGGAAGGCCAGCAGCGACACATGGAGGCCTCGAGGGCAGGGTGACATACTGCCTGGCAGGGCAAGCGACAGCCACGCCGGTGCCACACTAAATACCCACAATGCTCTGCTGCTGGAATTTAGTAGCTGCTGGAAAGTGAGCCTCCAGCCCTGAGCCATTTCTCTCATCCGTAAATCACATCTGATGCAGCATTTGTGGGGAGCAAGGTAAGGATGTGGTGAATGTAAATGCAAATAACAGGCACAGTAAGGACAAGTGCACTGTATGAATGTCTTCCATCAGGGCGCCAAGGATGCGTAGAAACGCGTTGCAAAAAAGAACTAGAGGGGAAACAGACCTTTATATCCCCATGCTACTTTTATTCCAGTGAAGGAAACAGCAGCTTACGTAAGGCGATGCGAGCCAGAGAACTGCAATTAACCACGGAACGTGAAGGTGGCCTGTCCTCCTTAATACTGAAACATGCAAAGCAGCGTGGAGACGCCAAAGGCTCTATGATCAGGGACACCCGGTATCCGCGACTGGTGCCAATCCGAAGGGCAGCGGGTTCGAACCCTGAAAAGGTCTCCTTACAGCAGCTGAGCAGGTTGGCTGAAGGGAAGAATCTGTTATAAGAATGTAAAATGCGTACAATTTTCTGAGGAAAATAACAGTAATGATAAATAATAATAAATTATATATGTATTTACAGAGTCGGGGTTTCAGTACGGTGCAGTCCGTGCCGGGGGCGTTAATGAAGGTTTTTATGAGCTCTGTTGGATAAGCAGCTTCCTGGGGTGGCGATAAATTCTTAGCGACTGTTCTGTGGTCAGCGGTCCAGAGTCCGCCTTGCCTGTCACCTCATCAAGGTCCACGTTTGCTCGCTAGCTCTATCACTGAAGGAGGAGTGCGCGGTCGCTGGCGTGAGCGCTCACACGGTGAAAAGCTTTCCGGCATCCTCGCACATGTAAATGCACTGGGACCGACACACACCGCTAACTGCTCATACAAAATGGCAAGTCGTGGTGACACACACAACCCACACACAGCAGCCCACACACACACACACACAGAAAACCCTACACAGCGACTGGCCACCCACAGTCAGTCACCCCACATTACTGAGCTCCCCTTACTACAGCCTATACTAACACCAGTGTGGATCACCCCCTGATCTCTGCATGAGGAGAGATCATTCCATGGGATCAAACATGGGGGGGTGATCATTTGTGGAGGCAGGTGGCAGGAGACCTCACCCATTTGTGCCAAAATGGATGTGTTTCACGGGCGTTACAACCTCCAAAATAAACCAAACCGCCTCTTCATGCTGAACTCTCGTTAAAACGAGCTCAGCCCTCCCCCCAAACACGTTTCTCCTCTCTGTAAAATTGGGATGGAAAGCAGAACTTCTATTTTTACAATCGGCTTCCACCCAGGTTCCCGGAGCTACAGAACAGCAATCACAACAAGCAAGACCCTGTGATTAACTGTCTGAAACCCTAAATATGCACCGATTACAGTCACACACACCCCTTCAGTGTCTCCTCCCTACCGAGACAGAGAAAAACTTGCAATCTGACACCATTGCTGGATCCTGCCACAACCTGCAGCGTCAGAGACGGTCCTGATCACCCATCACCCCCCACACCATGGATCGAGATCTGGTGACAGAGGGGGCGGGACCTCTGCTCCATCCCGCCAATCAGAGCGAGCCAGAGCACCAGGAGTCCATGGGGAAGCCTCGCCTATCAGCAGAGGCCGTGTTTTTGACGTGCCGGGGAGATGTTTTTGTTCAACAACCTCCGAGCGAGGTGTTATAAATATCCGCTGTGCCCTCGTGTTTGCGTCGAAGTGGCAGGGCGCCGTGACAATAATTCATTTATCATCCAGTTTACTCAGTCCTCTGTATAGATAGACTGTCTGCTGTTGCCGCTACGCTTTTTTCATGAGTTAATCCTTTTTCGTTTTATATAACATAATTACACTTTGCTTTATATATCTCCTGCCACGTCCAGCTTTTCACAACTGCACATTCATCCTCCCGCTCCAGGGAATTTGAACCCGCAGCCGCTTCTTAGCCACTACGCCACCTGCTGCCTGCAATGCAGAATAAACAAATCTCAAAGGGCACGGGAGATTAAAATTTTGAATGGACGAATTTAATTGATTTAATTTGTTTGTGTGACGCTTTAATAACCAAGCGGTACCCCCCTCCCACCTCCAAAACACACAGACACACACACACATACAAACGCTGCTAAGGGCTTTAATAAAACCGCTCTCTCTGGTTAAAAGGGGGCGATAGAGAAAACCGATGAATGCATGGACAGATATGTAACTGAAGAGAACAATACACTAAGAGAGAAGTGTCATTAGGGAAGGTGACCAGCGCGGGCATCGCTGTTTAAAAGCAGCCAAGTTTTTGTTTCCACAACCATTCATGGTTTGTGGGCTTCGAGGTGGAAAAGCCTTTCTACCTGTGTATCATCTTGTATAATAAGATTCACCCCCCACACTAGATGTAAGGCAGGGAGGCCTGATTGCAGCCTTTTTTATAATCCTTTATAATACAAAAAAAAAGTGAGGGAAGAACAACAATGAATTACCTGTATTTGGCTAAAGAACCGAAACCTGGAGGGTCGTGTCGAGGTGCAGAAATCCCTGTTTTACAGATTTTTCCTACACCCAGTAAATAAAGCTTTTGCTTTCTGAATGCGCTCTGATCGATTTCTCACTCGCACAGAGCTGAGCGCTGAATCGATTCGCGCCCGTAGCAGCCACCCCGATCTCGGGTGGATTTTGGCGACGCCGAGCTCCGCAACCGCGGCATTCAGAGCGTGGGAGTCTTCCAGCCTTTATTTACAAACAGGAAGACTTGGCAGCCGGACTCCTTGCTGGTGTGGTGGCCTCTGCCCAGACGCGCCTGCAGCCGGCCCGGCAGCGCAGGACACCAAGTCAAGCAGCCTAAGTCTCCACCCTGTCCCAGCCTGTGATGAAGTCTCGTATCGAACCACAGGTGGTTAGACGTCGTTCATATCGCGTCGCACGGACAAATACCAGCTTCCGGTTCATAGTACAAAAAATCCTAAAGCCCCAGTTAGACAGGAATCTGAGCCTGAGTCCATCACCTATTTTCCAAAAATGTCTGGATGTGTGTGTGTGTGTGTGTGTGTGGGTGAGTGTGCATTCATTAGTCAGTGTGCACCTTTGACTCAGAGTCCCTGAGAACTTATACATTTCAGAACATATAAATTTCATAACAGCAAAATGACAATTATGTCATTCTCACACAAGCAGCTTTAAGTAATCGACACCAGAGCATGTGAAAGTTGTGTGTGTGTTCTTCATACTTTCACAGAAACGCAGCCCATGTTTCACGCATGACACAAACGTGAAGGAGGGGCCGTACAGTAGCAAAGGACATGGACTGCCATTAATCTGCGAGCCGTAGCCTTGGCCAGGTGTTTAGGGACGTGAGGACCCGCCATCCATCAAGACGCCCTGTCTGCGGCTGGCCCTAATTCTGACAAACAGCCGGCTCCGTCTCAGCCGGAGATGGGGTGACTCAAATCCGAGGCCAACGTGTTCCATCACCTCACACGAAGCGCCTGGCGTCTGCTCCCCATCCTCCGTCTGGCCCAGTCGTCTGATGTGACCAGAGCGTGTCACAAAGCAGCCCTACTGGGCTCCACCAAGTGGCCTGATGCTAGAGGCAGCCGCAAGCAAGCGCTTGGTTCTGTGTCTCCAATTAAGATACATGGAGATTAGCGGACATACGCCTTCGTTCCAGTGTCTTCATCATCTGTGCGGCGGAAGCCCGTTGTCATGGAGACAGTGTAACTAGCTATGGAGCTTCACACAGCAGCATAATGCCAGAGTAGGTACTCGACGTAGCAGTTTGCTAATAATAATAATACTCACAAAGTCTCACCTTCCAGGTATGTGGCCTGTGCCTGACTGGTGACCAACCTTATGGCAGGTACCAAAGAACAACCAACCTCTTTTCGCGACGGGGGGGAGTGACAGGATGCGTCAGGGGGCGAGCTTCAGCCATTTTGTTTTCATCAGGTTCCGATACAGAGACCGGGAACTCAGAGTCACTTCAGGAAGTCACGCTGCCGCTCAGCATGGCGACAGCACGCTTAGGGAATTCTGTGTAAGGAAACCTGCTTGAGGATGACATAAAAGCCCATAAACATTAAAATACTGGGAACGGGCAGGTACGGTGGTGATTTCACACACCCCTTGGGGGCGCTAGGGCTGAGGAATGACGGACGTTACTGCACTCATCTCTGGCAGCCCATGTGAAGTGAATCCTTTGTTGAAACGGCAGCTAACACAGCGCGCCGTGTTACGCAACTGCTTGTGTGGGCGTCCTCATCTTTCAGTGCGTACAGAAAGGGTTTTATAACCGGTCCTCTGTGGTGGGGTGGGGTGGGGTGGGGTGGGGTGGGGTGGGCATTAAACTGAGATTCAGCTGGGAGAATTTGTGTCGAACCTTTAACCCTCTTCAATACAGATTTCCACACAGCACACATTTAATTCCCGGAATAAGACTAATTTCCTGGTTCATTCAGTACAAGTACGTCGGACATATTCATAATTTTATATCAATATCTGAGGTTTCTTCTTTTTTCTCATAACATTTCATAATGAAGGCAGCTAATTAGGATGTTACCCCGAAGAATCCATTTACGAGTATTTCCTGTAGCGATTAGCCCATTATCCTTTTAATTTGGGCTAACCGGAGAGAAATATCGTCTCTTTACTTCTCATTCTAGGACAAAACTGTGCTGAGACTGTAAATATCAGCTCTCTAATTTGCTTTGCGTCTCCTGTGACCTTGAGGACAGCAGAGACTGGTGGCAACATTGCCTCTTCATAAGTTACAGACATCCCTTGGAATACTCCCCTTCACAGAAGCACGGCTCTTTGGTGCGAAGGGACTGCTTTATGGGTTTAAATGAAAACACACAGCCGTCAGCTCCTCCCGGGCAATCCGTCGAGGTGTATGGATGCTACCAAGGACCTATCGTAATGGATACATGTTCAGAAAACGTCCTCTCGGTGCACCTGGGGGATCTGACTGTCAAACCGTGAATGCAAATAGAATCACTAAACAAACAGACCCTGGGATGGGCAGCCCTGTTTATCCCAAACAATCTATGATATTAATAATAATAATCACTCACATGGTATAAATCCTAATCTTTCATTGTGTGATATTACAGATCATAAAAGCTACCATGAGCATATAACTCATTCCATCAGGGCAGAAAAACTCCTGTCTGCTGAAGCATTTGCAGAAGATAGTGGAGAAATTAGGCTTCAAAGCTTGCAGGTGCTGGGATTACTGTTACTCGCTGACTGATTAAGCCCTTGTTCATCTTGAGGCAGTGGTTGGCGGAACGCAGTAGCCCCACCCATGTTCTTTCTGGTTAACAGTGATTTGCAGAGCACATTAAACCCCTCCCACTGTAAGTTCTGAAGGCCTCCATCTTCTTTGGCTGCATTTCTGTGGAATTATTAAGAATTCAGACCACACAATCAAACGGTGTAACACAAACAGAGCTAGCCCAAATATTTGCTTCGACTCACTCTTTCGATAAGCACACAGAGTCCCGGATAGCCCCACACAGCTCCAGCCGATCAAACAGAGGGGCAGTGTGAAAGCGTTCTAATGTCACTGGGCCGAGGTACAGGGTGGGGGGGCGTCATGCCAGGAGAGCTCCAAGCTAAGGGCCGCCGGGGGGCTGAGCTGCCGTCCGCTGTTAGAGATGCCGGTGGTTTGTTTGTTTTCTGTTTGAAACCATTCTGTTTTTCAAAAAAAATCCTGCTGTATCTTCTCACGATCGCCCACGGACACACAAAGAGCGAGTTCAGAGCGCACAGCAGGAGCGCCGCCTGGGTGATTCACGCCGATGTGTGGATAGGCCCACCTGGGTCCTTACCAGATCTCCAGTATGGCCATCGATGCTGCCATGGCAACCTGGCACAGAGCTCCGGGTTCCCATCGTAACATCTGCTCCGCGGCATAAGGCCCGCCGCTCCGCCGCCACTCTGCCCTTCGCCACACAGATGTTTCCCTTCCGATTCCCCTACAGGAACTCATCGCCGTCAATTCAAAACCTACAACAGCTCCCGCCCGGACTGGACCGGGTCAGTGTGTGGGATACCCACCATTTGGATCTGTCGCGTGTCTTCTGAGGGATGTTATGATGCCCTTGCTGGAACTGAGCAGCTCTGAAAACTCAGTACTAGAGTCGAAGCCCAATGGTCCCGTACCCAGAAGAGCAGAACATGTGGCATGTAGGAGTCATTTGAGAGGGTTAACAGTACAGCAGCGGCTAATCTAGATTAGCACACACCTCCTTGTTATGGCACAAGCATTTGGTTAAAATGCATTTTCCTCAATTCCACAACCGACAGTCCAAAGCAATAGCCCCCGAACTGGACCGTTCTCCCTCGATTCTGGATTTGCTGTCCCACGGTCCCCAAGGCCACTGCAGAGTACAAACAGGAAATGAGTAACGATTCACCACTGGTGCTACTGATTGGATGGGCAGCTCTAGGTTCATGAGGAGATGAAACCAGGAAGGAGAACCAGGACTCGGGGACCAGGAGTCAGGGACCAGGACTCGGGGACCAGGACTCGGGGACCAGGAATAGGGGACCAAGAAACAGGGCAGGAATACAAAAATGTGAAAGCCGACTGCAGTCTCGCAGCACGCTGGCTGCCCTAATGTCAGTGGGCCGATAAGGCAGCTTATTAAGTGACTGAAACGGGCTCACTTCTGGGGGGGTGAAGTCATGGAGCCACCCGCCCTGACCTTGCAGGGGAAGCTGAATCCCCGAGGGGGCGGGGCAGCAATGGTGGCAGTCTTGCTAACGTGGTGTGCGCTGAAGCTCATTTGGGAAATGTCAGCACTGTCATGGAGATGCGCATGGTGCCCGACACGCTTAAGCTGATTACAGGCCGAGAAGCCGAGGGGGCATTTGAACACAGGGCACGTCCAGCTGCCCTCCTACCTCCGCAAAAGCCCCACGAGGCACTCACACAGTACCTCTTATGCAGAATCACAACATGGGGGGGGTGGATGCAGTGATCACCCGGTCGCTCGCCTGTCCCAGTATCCTCTAGGTGCCAGTCGGGCCCCCGATGTTGACAGAGATTGAACTCTGCCCAAAGCCGGGCTCACAGCCGCTGGCGGCAGCTGAGGCTTTTGGGGAGCCCGAGGCAGGAATCCACCTCTTCTGACTGTTCCAGCTCCATCGGGGGAGTTCCCAAAAGCCTCGAGGGCAAGATCTCAATCAGGTCCTCCTCATCTCTCTAAAAGGGCCTTGCGGGACTGGTCAGCAGAAGTAAATGTCTGCTCTTCAGCCGGAACGTTTAAGGAAATGTTCCAAATCCTAGCTTCAAAAACAAACAAGAAAAATACAACTGAAGCAAACAGCCTGCAACAGATGTTGATTTATCAGTGAAAACAGCTGCGTGAGGGAGGTGTGCTGTGCTTGGGGATAGCCTGCTCACACCCGGCTCATCGCGGAGCTGCCGAATCAGCACAGCCGCTCTGAGAGATGGTGATACAGCATGGAGTTGGGGCTACAGGTGATCTCTTCGGGGGTAGAGGCCCCCAGGGGGAATGCAGGATGCCATGTTTGGGGGCCTGTCGGAGGCTTTCCCGATATGAATAAACGCAAACACATGCTAGGCTGGGGAGGCCTCCTCTGCCTGAACAGAACATAAGGAGTGCCACACAGTGCCAAACTGTCCATGTCCATACAAGGGGGAGACCGAGGGTGTGGCTTACTCTCCACCAATCAGGGAATCCACAGCTGACAGGAGGACCACTGGGCTTATGGCTGAGGTTTTTACACATGTCAGTTCGAAGTGCAGTGTTCCAGAACATTCCAGTCGCACGTTCAGTTGACAGACAAGGTTTAGTTGAGGTATTCTCTGACTTCCTCATATTTGTGCAGGTGTCTGTTACATGTTCAAGCTGCTACCGGCACATCCCTCCCAGTCCCCCCCGCAGCGACACAGAAGAGCGCCATGGGTGGGGTGTCATGGAGCCAGGAATGCAGCTGTAGCTCCCTGGTACACCTCTGGAAACACACCAGCCCGGAAGATAGGCGACGCCCCCGCTCTGCTATTTACTGATGGTAATTACTGGTGACAGTCACACCGGCTAGCATGGCTGTCCATCAAAATCACCTACGAGTCGCCTTCTATTTCAGCTGATGAACCCCACCCCCCACCGACTCTCACACATGCGCACACACACTACTGTGAAATATCTTAGCGATTAGCATCAAGTGCCACCAGCCTATCCCGGCCCCCCCCCCAACGTGCCCCAGGTCCAGCTGCACATTTCAGCCTCCATCCTGGAGACACAGCTCGTTACCTTCTAATAACCTCCTTCCTCAACACCCCCCCCCCAACAGCCGAGGGCTGCCGAGCACCAGTGTGCAAAACAACGGATGTCAGCACCAGCCGCGGAGTTACTGCGAGGCCACTAATTAGCAAGGGATTGTGGGAGAAGGCAGGAGAGCGGGCTTGACTGCCAGCGATGAAGAAGCGGACACAGGTTAGGGTGCACAAGCGTTTGACGTCCATTATCGCCGTCACTGATAGTTACCCATGATGCCCTGCTGTCAGTACAGTACTCAATAAGCATCAGATCAGTCCCCTCTCCTTGGCATATAGATAAATGGCTACAGATCAATAGTGATGTCTGCCTAAAGAGCAATTCTGTGGCAGCCCAAAACCACCAGCTAGCGAAGGATTCTAACAGGATAAACAGATATTATACTTCAAGGTTTTTATGATGATTAAAATGGTCGATTTCTGTTTTATGAATCGTCAGGGAATACAACCGTAAAATGAGCAGGAGGAGGGGTTTTGCCATCATCCCGAATACTCCCTGAACCAATCACATGGCTTCCGAAAACACGTCGTCACATGAACTCCCGCTTCCACTGGAATTTTTGGGAAGATACGTGGAAAAAAGAACCTCGTGGCTCCTGCACCATGGGAACAGACCACAGCAGCACCATGCCACTGAAATGCCGCAGAGAGCAGCTTAGCAGCACCAAACACAGGTCCCCAGTGTGCAGGGCAGGTAGGGGGTTAAATCACCCCCCCGCCCACCACTGCAAAGGACGACATCGCAACCCTCCCCCCTGCCCCCGCAGGACCACGGTGCATAGTCTGTCTGGCACAATTGACTAGTGAAGCCCACCTGGCCCCCGTCAGACAGTCGCCATGCGGCGCTAACTCCCCCCCCATGCCACTCCCACCTTACACAAACAAGATTACATTAAGAGACAGTCATTATCAGAGGGAGGATGTAGGAAATCATTTACAAACACATCCCTTGGCTGCTGGGAAAATAACAAAAGGAAGCGTAAACAAAGGCACGCCGTCGTCGTTAAGTGCGTGTTATTGCCTGCAATACACAACAAACTCATCTCAGGTCTGCACCTCTCACCGATCAGCAACGCGCCAGATGCACGCGGAGATTCATGCTGTCATGAAAGGGTGGGCTACGATGCCATAACAATAATTACAATAATTACAATAATAATATCTGTTTGCACATATGATTAAATATATACCTTCTGTTAAATTATGTATTATTCATAATTATTAATCTCCTTATTTTTCAGGATGTTTTGTTCATGTACTGTGCACCTTTTAATGTTTATTTGTCTTCACTGCTCTGTGTGCAGTCTTTGCACTTTCTGTAGTTTTGCAGTATATGTTTGTTTGTCTGTACTTTGATTTCCACCTGGGATCAGTACATTTAGTTTTATCTTAATAATAGTAATAATAATGATGATAATAATCTCTATCACAGACCCACGTACCTCTTCATCAGGGGGCCTGCAGGGCCTCTGCCTCTGCCCCCCACCTTACTAACATTTTCACTGTGATTTAAGGGATTAGCGATGCACTTTTCCTGAACCCTTCCCTCTGCAGGTAGCTGCACAAATCAATAAGCATGTTAGGGGTGCGGGACCCCTGACTGTCTGCCTGTTATTCTCTGACAGCAGGACTACATCTCACACATGCACACACATACACACATGCATGCACACACGCACACACTCATTAGCTGGCTTTCCAATCCTTCAATCACTACTATAGTAGTAGCGATTTCTCTTAGTGAGGACGCACATCCCCTTAATGAATAACATCTTTTTGAAATCATGTCCTCCTCAGTATTTAGGCTTGGTTAAATGATCCAACCCTACGTTCCATCTCAACCCCAAGAAAATCAGATGGACTAAGTCGGTAGCTGGAGTTTCCAGAAGACAGAGACACAGATGCCCGTGTGGGATTCCAGCGAAGGCTCTAATGGCCCGAGCGCAATACGGCCCTTTGGGATGGAGCTGCTGGTAATGCACATCAAAAGAGCGCCAATGAAGATAAATACCCTGGAGGCTAATGGAGGAATCGACCGGTGCGCTCCAGTGCAAGTGCGGGACTGTGGTGAGCTGCCGAGACAGAAGATGGCGATGACCAAAAGGCAGGACCACCTCGAAGGACGAACAGCCTCCGCATTTATCCACACGTCCCGTGAAGGGAGTGGGTAGCCCCTCCACACACACCAAGTCCCTGCTGATACAGCAGCACAGAGACACATACCTCCACACTCTCCTGCCTGTACAGGACAGTCCAGAGCTAAATCGGCACACTGGCGCAGCTGGACATTCCCAATAACCTCCCCACCGATTCTTTTCACAATAAATTCCTAGCTCATGCCTGAAGAAATCAGATATTATTTGGCCTGCTACACACCCAGATACGTTTTATGGCTGCGGCTGAGGCACTGTGATCTGAAGAGAGGCAGCAGGTGCCACCACCCATCCCGATGTGACATCCACGTGACATCCTAACTCAAAAATCTTCCCTGGTTTTCCTGCAGCCCTTGCTGGGCGTCGCAGAGAGGGCTGTGTGCGAAAATGCCTCTCATTAGCTAGGGCCTTGTACTGTAATTGGCCTTGGCATTTAAGCCCTCAACTCGCCTTTCTGATCCTTTGAGGGCTGCGTTCTCCATCGCCGGTAGACAATAATTACACTAAGTGGAGCCCATGTCAGTCTTGGCTGGCTTCTTCCGCTAACGGTAGTGATTTGCATGAAGAGGTGCATCTAATGGCTGCTAATGGGAGGAGCATGGCCAGAGAGAGCCGGGGGAGACGTCAGGCCGCACCTCCAGCAAGAAGAACCACCCTCCTAAAGCCTCATGTTCAACTTTTACTGCTTCTTTCTAGGTATGTTTTGCACTCAGGTTATCAGCCGAGTGTCCTGTTGCCGGGGCAACCGTCGACATGGAGGCCTGGATGCGGATGTACGTGTGGGCATCACACCTCTGTGGAGCTGTGCAGCGAAGCCTGTCTCTGTCAGCTGTGCTCATACCTCCGGCTTGGCTATGGAGGTCACATGTAACCTACAATCTGCCTTTAGGTGGAGAGGCTACAAACCCAGATAAAAAAGATTAAGTCTGAACCATAGACTCTCATCCTATGTGTATATCTTTGTTAAAAATTGTATATAAGGATCCACATTTTTTCAATTCTGATCCGATTCCAATACGATATCCGACATGATACAGATAAAGAGCTCATTTTACTTAAATATTTTAATATAATAAATGATTATATATGTTTATACTTTATATATGACCAATTTTTTTAACTAGTAAATACAAATGAAAAAAAATTATGCAAAAATCTTTAATTAGGCTACTAGAAATATATACAGCATACTGCTGCACCTCGTTTGTACATCTTGTTTTAAGTGTTTTTGAGGCTTTTGCAGTTCAGCTGGAGTGTCTTGCAAAAGCGAGTATATGCAAGGGGAGAATAATGCTTAAAATGCCCTACAATTTTTCTCCCACTGGCTACAGCGCCACTTACAGTTCACTGCAATCGCAGGCCCTCATATATCACAAGCTGTAGCGAGTGCGCAAAACAGCCCAAGCTAGCGACTCCCAAATCAATGGATGCTTTTTCACATTACTCATGTTGTCTGGCACAATTGCGTGCGCTTTTTGGATGAGATTTTCCACTAAACGCTGCTTCCACCTCCCGAAACTTGAAATTCACTGTGCTACTAGCTGTTGTTAAAAGTGAGTGTAACACACCAGATCATCACCCTCATATCTGATGTTGCTCCTCGTACTGCATACGCACGTGACGTCACAGCAGGCGGAAATCACTGAGCTCACACCCACTGAGTGGAAAATTGACTGAATGCAGCGTTAGCGTTCAGCTTGAATGCCGCAAAGAACACATCTCAAATGGGAAAGAGCTGTCATGCGACTGATTATACAAATCGATTTAACAAGAAATGGGAGCTACCTTTTTACAGACTGCCAAAACTAAATAAGTAAGTGTCGGACACGGATCAGTCAAATATAGCCAATACTCAATCCATGTAACAGGTCTGGATCGGTGCCAGAAGTCGTACTAGGCAGAATTGGCGTGCAGAAAATAAAATCGATGTTGCGGACATGAAGTGGGAGCCCAGTGAACACAATTTGGACTTACGGTCCTCTTCATTCCTATATCTGAAACCTTGGAAGTTGAACATTCTAAAGTAGAGGAGCGTCTGTATTTGCATTTTTTGTTTTATATGTATGAATGGGTGTACGTTTACGCCAGCAAATGTAACCCTAACCTCTGTTTTCATCCCGAATCCCATTCGCAAACATTCCAGAAAGTCAGTCCTACAGTAAGTGTGCATACTGCTGTACCTCATGCTCCACCTGCAAACAGCCTCCAGGTAGCCCTCTGTGCACTATTGGTGCACACTCAGAAAACGTCATGAGAACAAAAGGCAAACTAACGGGGGGACGGGAAAGAAAAGCAAACCAAAGAGCATGCGAGCCCCTGGTCAGCATCTCCCGCCGCAAGGACAGGCAAGGGCCCCATTAAAGTCACCCGCGAATAATGCACCGCTCCAGCGGATGGTGAACACAGCCCCCCATGCAAAGTGTCCCCGAAGCGGTGAGAAAGAGCCTTTGCCATGTTTAATTAACAAAAAGGCAAATTCATTTATAAGGTGAGATTGCATTGCGACAGAGGCTGTCTGAGGGGATTTTCCTTTTCGAAAGAAACTTCCAGAGAACACAGGGGCCTACAGAGTAATAAAAGGCCACCGATAGCATAACATACAGTCCAATTTACATTGAATTCAGACCATAATTGTACAAATTAATTCACATTCGAGGGACTGGTCTCCTGACAACACTCGACAGAGAAAAAACGGCAGTGAAAACACACAGTAATGCAGAGCCGATGCAAGTAGACACATCAATCTATCATTAAATTCATATTAATTTCCTTAGTACAGACGCTCCTCTAGTTACAAACTTTCAACTTACGAACTTTCAGACATAGGAACGAAGAGGACTGTAAGTCCAAATTGTGTTCATTGGGCTCCCGTTTCCTGTCCACAACATCAATTTTTTTTCCTGCGCACCAATTCCGCCTAGTACGACTTCTGGCCGCTACTCCCACTGCACAGCAGCGTAGCGTGCGTACTCCCAGCATCCTAGTTCTTTGTACTTGCGTATACCCTTAAAATGATGTTGAATAACAACTTACCAACATTTCAAGTTACAAACGGCCATTCGGAACGTATCTCGTTCGTAAGTAGAAGACAGTCTGTATTGTCTTTTTCATAATATTCTATTTTTAAATTTGTTTGCCCTACATTTCGTTGTTTGCATGTGCATTGTCTTTGCACTATATGTGTCTGTCCTCAGTGTACCTTGCTGCTGCATGCACAAGAATTTCCCCTGGGGATCAATAAAGTTTCCTTAATCTTATCTCATCTTAAAATGTGCCATAATTATCTTGCCTTCAGAAAGGAGGAACATCGTCTATGAACCAGAAGGAACTTGTAACAAGGAAGGCAGCAGCCAGATCATCGCGTTACAGGTGAGACACCGCCGCGGCGGAGGGATAAATCACCCCCCAGGCGATGCTCGGGGCTCATCACCCACACCGATAGACACTTCAGCCTGGATGAGTGTCTGTGGAGAGAGATGTTTACCCAGGCTTGGAGATAGAGGCATAAGGTGGCGGCAGTGGAGCAGCAGACGGGAAGTGGCCATCGCCAAGCCACATGGGATCCCACAAGGAGGTATGTTAAGTGTCACTTCTCTCCCACTTTGTGAGGAAGCCACTTGCCATCCATCCATCCATTCTTCCACCCGTCCGCTTGCAAATCCAGTACACGATTGTGGGGAGAGACGGACAAGCTCTCCCAGAAATGCACACTGGGGAAACGGCCAGCGTGGCGGGATTATCTAAGCGTGGCAGTATGCAGGAGTCTCACGAGGGCGACGAGCCACGCGAGCCGCTCTCCTGGCTCCCACCTGCATCTTTCCCAAAATAACACGCTCACTGCTCTCGAAACTCCATGGTCGCTAATTATCCTGCACTGCTGTAGACCAACAAACAATTAGACGAGTGAGAGCGGTTCTTGATCGCATCGAACGACTGTGATGAAGCCCCTGATCCCAGCTGACACAATGCAAGCGACTGATACCCATTCATAGAGGGTCCCTCAGTAGCCTTGGCTCACCCGGGTCCAGCAGCTGTCGCACAAAGATGAGGACGCTGGTTTTAGCGCACTCTTGTTCCCGCGACCAGCGGCACTATGACGGCTTACAGCGGAAGGCGACGCCTGCGATACACAAACACTGGTCCATCTGCTTGTTCGATAAATGGACGCAGTAAAGGCCTGTTGAGTCTGTGAGTGTCCGCTGAGAGATAAATAAGTGCTCCCCGAGAATTATGTGGAGATAGAGGTATGGTGGGAGAGCACTGTGTGTCCAGATGAAGTGTTCAGATATGAATATCTTACCCCAGCCATGAATTTTGCTGGAAAGCCAAAGTGGTGCTGTAATAATGTTAGCAGGAGAAGTGAAAACTCAACCAGCTTACGATAAGTGGGTTTTGGGTTTTGAAGAGCGTTGAGGAACTGTGAACCATCGTATGAAAATGACCATGTCCACAACTGTGATAAACCACCCACTGTCTTCAAGGCGTCCCCTGCAGCCCAGGTTGCAGCTCAGCATCATCTCTAGGAGCTTTGGTCTACTGGCCCGTCATGACCTCTGGCCATCGACCTGAGAACAAGCCTTATCTGGTAGGCGCAGACGAACACCGGGCACACAACATGCAGCCAGGGCAGGGAGCGGCGAGACGTGCTGCAGCCTCACCTGAATTAAACACGCCCAGAGATGGTGCGGTAAGTCGGCCAGGGAAAGTCACGGCTACAGACGGTCTTAGCCTAGTTACGCTCAGACACCAGCAAAATAAAATGATCTTAGACATTCTAATTACGGATGAATTGCTGTTTTTAAATTGATGTAAAAAAGGAAATCTGCATTTCACTGAAGCTGACAAACACTCTCTCACTGTATCACTGCTGCACATCCTCTCCCCCTCCATCTTCCTGTCTCCCTCTTCTCCACACTCCATCTCTCTGTCTCGCTCTCTTTGTATCTGTCTCCCTCCCCCATCTCTCTCCCTCCCTCTCTTCCTCTCCCCCTCCTGCTCTCCCTTTATTATTCTCCTCATGCGTCGCTCTGTCGAGCCCTGAAGGAATGGATCCTTGTCAGCTTCTTTGAGGACACAATGTTGCAGACACACTCCTTCCAGAGACCGGAGTGTCGAGGGCTGATCTAACCACCAGCCTGGGGAATGGTAAACGCACCCTCGCTGACTCTACCTGAAGCACGCCGTGACAGACGGAAAGCTGGGTAATGACAGGTGGATATATGTTTAAAGAGATCCTTTTAGTACCCGGAGCTTTTTCAGTACAACTTCTTGTCAAGTGGTTTTAACAACCAACTTTAGAAAAACATTGAGAAAATGAGGTGTCATTTTTTCCCATTTTAGTCACTGCATTTGAAACCAGCAGAACAAACCTTTGGAGTTTCTCCCAGATCGGTACTGTATCTGGGTATCATGGTAATTAACAAATCTGGAAAAGCGATACCCTCAAAAAAGCAGTCAAATTACATTAACATTAACTGTGTCTAATCTTGCAAAATGTAGTACTGAATATTTCCATGGTAACCATCTGCAGATTTGTTTAGATACCAGGAGTGATTATGAGACTTTGCCTGAAGATGCCTGTGGCCCAAAACTGCTTAACCTGTTAAACTACTGCATCACACACAGATACCCTCACGCTAGCGCCGATGAGACTGAGCACTGTGAAGCAGGAGTTGGGCCTTGTGGTTTGAGTCCACGTGCAATGGCATTCCCACTTTAACCTGCCCCACCTGTGTGCCGCATGCATTGGTACAGCTCTGGCGCAACACAATGGCCGCGTGGCATTCGCACACGTATACATGCCCCAAGGTGGTTTGGTTTGCAGCTGTGCTGTGGATCACGTATAATGCAATGGATCTTTCTGGCTATTAACAAGCATGCAGAGTCCTTCAAGATTAATAACAGGGCAAAATACCCCAGCTGCCAGCAAGGTCACGATTCTGATGGGAGGGCTTGATGCTTGTGGATGAAGCTTTGTCCCAGCTTACTGCTGCTCAGAACCATTAGAGCACTCTTCTGGTCTGTGGCACCCAGTGAAGATCGATCAGGCCTTGGCCTTTTAGAGATTAAAGAAACCTCAGATTCCTGCACCCCCCGCCCCCCAACATGCTGACATCAACATGCACTGGAGTGGCAGAGGTCAGAGGTCAGAGGCCTGTGGTCAGAAACATCTCCTTCATGCTGTCTCCCTGCTATCTTCCTAGCTCACCGTCTCCTGACCATATCAGCCATGGGGGCAGGGGGTCTCATGGCCATGCAGACACCATTTCACTCTAACGAGCGGGAACACTAACAAGCTGGCCAAACAAGACACTCGTTAAGTACGGCCGGCTGGCCAGTTAATGTCAGCCAGCTTCCTTCTCTCCTTCTCTTCATCACACAGTTCCTTCCCCTCCCTCCTGCGGAACCCCTGCAGGTTCCAAGGCGCTGAGGCCACAGTGCGATCCCCCTGGCCGGGAGACACCCACACAGCCAGATGCGCAAGCTGTAGTCAGTGCTTATTCCAAACATAAAACCGGTAAAGGGGACATTCATTGTGTTCACAGCTTTGGATCATTTTCGCTGTGATGCTGAGAAAAACATCAACATTTCTGTGACTGATTTATATACAAGTTAAAGAAAATAGTTTTTTAGGCCGACAACATACTGAGTTCCATCATTCTCTCCTGAGGGCTGCTACCACCGCTCCCAACATGAATTTGGACTGATTTGGGATTTATTTGCTTTTAACAAGCCTCTTCGCAGACAACGCTGAATGAGAGTAGCTTCCTGAAACAGCTTTTAATCAGAAGGTAATTACGAACTGAGCATGTCAACAAGCAGAAATTGCAAGCGTGTAGAGAAGATTGTTGCTTCGTTTTCCAGGCTAAGTGAGAGGCCAATTGATTGCTATCCATGTGAGAATGTTCCCCTGGTTCCGAAGTGATTTTCCACTAATCTAATTAGGGTTCTGTGAAACTGATTCGATAGGGAACACCCAATGGGGTGAGATGGTGGACGAACACGGGTCAGCACGGACTAAATGATCTGTGAAGTTTTTATCTTGCACGACTCCCCTCTGCTGAGTGAATCTAATGAACACGGCACGCAATTAATGACATGGCTGGTTGTGGAGCAGTGTTTGCAGGCAGCTGAGGCCTCTCTGTTAGCCCTCCGGGTGCAGATTCCCGGGAATGCTGAAAAGTTCCATCGAACGTTCCCTGTTGCTTTTTTACCAAAAATGTGTGAATACAGGCCTATTGTCTACAGATTAACAGCACCATGGTCTCTGACAGCAAGGCCGCAGGGAAGATGGACCCATCTGTGGGTAATTTCTGTCCCTGTTGGGATGAAAATGGCAGCTGTCTCCATCCGGAAGTTCTTTAGTAGCCTCATTAGTGGCTGCATGCCCCCCTCGCTCTTCCAGAAACGGGCACCTGGTAATTTATTCCAGTGCATCAATGTCTCTTTAGAGAGCAAACACCGACCGCCTGTGTTTCGATTCGGCACTGGATCCTTTGTGATCCACCAGCGGGCCGGATCCGGAGTCAGATTGGCTAGGCCTATTTTCAGCTCTCTGGAGTTTCACTCGAAAGTCACACGATTGCTCGGCAAACGTTTGAATGACGGCTTCGTGTTCTTTTGTCCCCCGTGTTCTTTAGGCAAGAGGTCTTTTTTTAATCCCTCCCGACTGGGAGAGAAGTACCCGCCTCACAAGCAGCCTGCACTGTGTGGGGGTAATTTAGTACGAAAATAGAACTAAAGAGAATCTCGACACGGGTCCTGTACTCCAGTAGATGAGTAATCTGCGAGTGGCTTGCATATTACTCTGGCAGAGAGCGGCCTAATGCACACCAACGTGGGAATAAAGCAAACTGCCAGCACAGCTGAGTCTTTCATAACCCTTTATGCACCCACAGGAGTGGGTGCATCTTGTTTCAAACACCACAGGCTCGACAAGAGCTCATATACGATTTTAATTAATATGCTTAAACCTGAGGGAGAATACAATCGGCCCCAATCACTTGTCTGAGCACCGGTATCAGTGAGCTGCTGTATTTCAAAGCATTTTTGTCTTTTAACAGTTTTTTTTATTATGATTGTAGCTATGCTAAAATAGATTACAGTCCTAGTTTAAAATGTTAATTTCTTGATGATCGAGAGTGGCCATCAGTAACAGGCAGACTGAAACATCTGAGGGTTTTTACCTGTGAATTATGAGGTTATTCCTTTGCGAGGGGCTACAAAGCATGTCAGAGCCCCCTGGGCCGGCCTAGGCCAGCAGTGGGACGCTTTGCAGGACAAACGAAGAATGGCGATGGAGATGGTAGTCATGGAGATGATGGGGGTGACCGTGATGGATGGGCAGCGGACACAGGAGAGCCCGTCTCTGTGGCGATTGTCCGAGCCGGTGCTGGGGGTAAATAAAGTACGGCCAGAATTATATGACCTGAAGAGAGGAACGCAGTGTCACGTGACCCATATCGGTAGACAGCGGCATAGTGCGCTCCATGCCTAATAAGGCCGTCTTCCCTTCCCTGTGTGTATCTGTGTATTGGTGCGTGTTCTGCCCCTGGTGAAGGTGGCTTACTTTGAGGGAAACCCTGCACGGTATGCAGTGGCATTCGGCTACCAGGCGCGGAACACGCCATCCGTCTGAAATATCACAGTATGTGCGTCTCAGCAAAAGAGGGAAGAAGGTCACAGAAAGCCTGGGAGCCAGAAGCCACCTCCCTCCTCCTCACACACACACATAGTCCCACCCCCCCACCCCCCAGATGCTGACAATGACAACACAGCAGGGCTGGATTTCTCCACAGTGCTGCATGGTGCGGATGAAGAGGAATCCTGGGGCACGAGATAATGGTGACCTCCAGCAAGTACGAAGCAGCCCTTTCTGTGTGTCTGTATATGGGAGTGAGTGTGTGTCTCTCTCTGTATCTGTGCATGAGTTAATCACAGCCACACACCCCTCCTGACATACAGCAGAGGGCCTTGAGTAAGGGCAGACGGGGCGCAGAGTGTCACGAACGGCAGGTGGCGGACCGTCACTGACCTCCCGACCAGCAGGAACTCTCCCACCAGGTTCTGGCGCCGCATGGCCATGAGGATGCCGCGCACCGTCATGCCCTCGCAGAAGCAGGCCACCACACGCGCCTTCGGCAGGTGGCCGCGCAACTTCAGCAACAGCCGGTCAAAGTTCTGCTCGCCTGCGTTGCTGTAGATCTTGTCCGAGTGGGCGATGCAGATGCCCTCCTTGGCTGCCATGTCTTTGAAGGCCTCCATGCCGCTCTCGCCATAGTTCCCTGGGAGGGGGGGGGGGGAGCACAGAGAGGCACAGCGTGGGCGAGTTAGCGGCACATCACGAGGAGGAGGAGGAAGAGAACACCCACCACAGGCAGGCGAAGGGATGTGAGACGTCCTCACCGTTTCAGTCTAGTCCATGCCTCATTGAGCAAAAAAATGGCGAGTCTGATTTCAGAATCAGCCAGCAGCAGGCCGGGTGCCCCACAAAAACACAGATAGATGATCAGGTGTTTCTGTTTAGCACACATTTGCAAAATCCTGAGAAGCCCCCCCAGCCTGCAAAGCATCACCAAGGAAATTCCCTTTATTTGCATAAAATCCAGGTCACCCGTTTTCTGTGGGGACACATTCCTTGGGGTCCCACTAAAACTGCAGAAAACTTGTTCATGGAATCTGCTTGCATGCACCTGCATGATGGTACCAAACTCGAATTAAAACCCAAAGGGTTTTTCATGGGTTACGGTTTACCTGGTGATCTGAATTGGCTCTGGTTACACGTCCTTCACCATCATAACCCCACCTGCCTTAGGGAACATTTTCAAATGATGGCACATGGCTGCTTGTGGACAGTAGGGATAAGATAGCCAGCTGTCATGACTAGTAATGTAATCTCAGCAATTGTTAAAGAAATCCTCAGCACTGGACCAGGCATAGTATTCCACCACCAGCCAACATGGAATTTGCTGGCTCTCTGAACAGAAATGAGGTGGGCATCAGTAAAAGGCCTCAAGGCTGAACGAAAATAACTTTGCAGCCCATTTTTCTCATTTGAAGCTCCTCCTCAGACACATCCATTCAAAGCAAGTCCATCTCTGAAGCAGGAAGATGTGAATGAGCTCTTGCACTCTATCCTGTAGCGCATGTACGTCTAGCTTACGGTTTGGTTGCTCAAAATTTGTATTCCCAGGTCTGCAGTTTTCCCACAATGCACCGGCGAGGCCCGACACTACACAAACACAGACAGCAGTCTGTGCATAATAATAGTTCTGGTCATCACTGGGAGTCACTCAGGTTCTGTGGGATGAGCTGCAGGAGTTCCATCCGCTCCTCTCCTCTCCTTGGTGTCTTTGGCGCCATCACTGTCTGCATGGTTCATATTCATTTTAGTTTTTGCGCTCACAGTTACCATTTCCTGAGTTTGCGATGTCTAGGGCCTTTCAGCTGCAGTCTCTCAAACTTGCCGTCAGGCCCATACTAAATGTGGGCCTTTAATTTATTAATGAGTGCAAAATAGGATTAGAGATCACTGATGCTGGCTCCGGGTTTATTCACAAAGACATTTCAGTCTATAACCGGGGGAGCAGGACAAGAGCGTCGATATTCTCGATGTGTAACTGACTGTTTTTTTCCTTTTGACTTCATTTTAGCAAAGATAAATTCATCAGGACTCTCTGAGGAACCGCTAATCGTCCTTTTAAACTGTTGCTTTCGCTGGTTTCAGTCACGTAGCGCAAAAACAGCCTCACAGACTGAATTCAATTTCACAGCCAGACAGAAAGTTTGTTTAACCTACATAACAAGGCCTAAGAAATTAACTCTGCAGAGAGCAGGACTTCAATCGATATTAGGGAGAAATGACATCCTGCAGTGTTCGCAAATTCAAACATATCCTGAGAATGATGATCACCAGCCCACAGAATATTTTCTGGGACTATATAAGCCCCATTATTGAATATAACTTCTAAACTATGTTTGACGCAAATGTGAACGTGGAATTCAAGAAAAAAAAGCCAATGAATTCTGTCATTCTGTCAGTGGGGTGCGGACTAGACTGTGATCAGAATGACATAATCAGAGTTGTTTGGAAGCCAGAGGGACTGGGATTTAGCTACCTGCCACATGAGAGCTAAATTGAATGTCAATAAACCCTGTATCTCCCCCTCTTCTGCCCTGGAAAGGTGGTAAACCTCAGTAACAGGATAAAAGAAATCACACTTTGTTACTTGGAACATTCAGACTAGTTGCTAATAGTGTAACTGCAGTCAGTGTGCGGTCCAGTGAGGAGGCGTGGTGATAAACACTAGTTGGTGTACCGTCCAGTGAGGATGCGTGGTGATAAACACCAGTTGGTGTACCGTCCAGTGAGGAGGCATGGTGATAAACACCAGTTGGTGTACCGTCCAGTGGGGAGGGCTGGTGATAAACACCAGTTGGTGTACCGTCCAGTGGGGAGGGCTGGTGATAAACTCCGGTCAGTGTACCATCCAGTGGGGAGGGGTGGTGGTAAACACCGGTCGGTGTACCGTCCAGTGGGGAGGGGTGGTGGTAAACACCAGTTGGTGTACCGTCCAGTGGGGAGGCGTGGTGATTAACTGCAGTCGGTGTACGGTCCAGTGGGGAGGGGTGGTGATAAACTCCGGTCGGTGTACGGTCCAGTGGGGAGGGGTGGTGATAAACGGCTGGTCTCTGTTGTTCTGGCTTTGGAGCCAGAGGTGCGACAGGGCTGCCCAAGCAAGGAGAAGCGACGCATTCCCTGCGTAAGCATAAGGAGCCGGGCCCCGGATGAGGTCGCATTTACCAGCTATGTGCAAAAGTCCTGTAATTAGTCTCACTGTGAGATGAGGCGGTGGCAGATGGCAGACACCCCCCCCCCCAGTTCCGGCTCCATCTCCCTTCCCCCTGGTCCTCCCGCAGAAAAGGATGCTTCCTTGGAACAGTCATAAATGTGCCCAGCGTCAGCCTGCTGGCCCCGCGTCTAACAGGCCGACCGCTTCGCAGA
>JAODKC010000039.1:2812177-2832634 GCA_026777985.1 Mormyrops attenuatus
TGACCCCAGCCCTTGCTCTAGATCAGAGGAAACACACACTGTGAAGAAAGATCCAGATGTGTGCTGGCCTGACGCTGCACAGTCACACCTGCAAGTATCATATCTCTACTTATTCAACATTCTGGATATTTATAACCAGCCTAGGAAATCGAGGCACATGGACAAGTGTGTTTGGGTAACTACACCTTAAACAGAGAACAGCTGCTCAGAACTTTTATTTATGCAGCATAAATAATTAAGTATATATATTAAGTATATTTGTCACCTCTGAAATGGACTGGTGTCCTGACCAGAGCACTGCCCTAAACTGTCTGGGTTTGGCTGGGCCCCCCCCCCCCCACACACACACACACACACACCCCCTGGAATAAGCAGTTGCAACTTAACTGGATGGATGCTTGACATCATGACCATTTCAAACTGCTTTTATGCTCTATGTTAGTTCCATTCATTTCTTTAGCTATTCCCTTCATTCATTCTGACTAGATTCAGCCAATCCTGTTGGTTTCCGGGGCTGAAACGAAAGACGCCAATGGGATGGGAGCTCTGGAAATCAACCCCCCCCCACCCATGTTTTCTTTAAGTAGGATTGCCCCAACCCCCCCCTGGCAAAAAACCCATTCTGAATGCAGCCCCACAGAGGCTGGATTGTTGACAGAATAAGGGCTATCAGACAATGAGACAGCCCGACACAAACCCTTCTTCCCACATGGGGGCATGGGCAGGGGGATTAGCTGCTAAAAAAAACAGAGGATTCTATGAAGTTTGTAATCTTCCAATGATATGTTGTGGCTGTTTGTAGATAAACAGTATAATATTTCAAAAGCAGCAAGTTTGTCAATTTTCCCCAGTTACTTATATCTGTCAATCAGCGACTTCTTTATATCTCTACTTAACTCTGGCCTGCATGCGACGATGTAGCGATAAAAGTGCCTCACGGATTTTTATGTAAACTGTCGGCCATATTGTTATTTCAAAATACACAACCTGCGGAAATAACTGAGCCAGTTTTACATTTTTAGCAGTTAATTAAAGGCTGTAATGTAATTCAGACTGAAAGACCAAACGGTGTATTAATGGCAGTGGCAGCAAGAGTAAGGCTTTATTTAAGAAACGATCGTTTGAGTTTTAACACAGAAATGCCCTAAAATCACAGTCATTTTGGATGAGAGCATTGTACCTCCTCCAGACAACTTAATGAGCAATTCTCTTCAAAAGGATTAATCATTCTGGAACACTGTCATGCCATTATAAACCTTACCCCGAATACAGTCAAAATAGGGGGAGAAAGTGAAGACATTTTTAGGTTCATTGCAGGAGGATATTTTTACTTTTCCTGGGAATTAATAATTAAATCAGAATATCAATCCTAGCCCAAGCAGTCTCCTGTCTCTTTTTTTACCAGTCCTTTTTTGAGAACCTGCCACCATCTCAATGGTAATGGATGAGAAGAGCTACCTTTGCTAACGGGTTAGCATATGAATTATAGGGTATTGTGGGATGCTGGAGGTGTAACTGGCTAACTAGTTAGCACAAATAGGCCCCAGACACACAGAAAAGCCCCTTAAAGCCATCCTGGGTCGATGGAAGGTGGGAACTTACCTTCAGTGTGGATGGCAGAAACATAGCTCCAGTTGTAGCGCTTGACGATGTCGACCATGGCCCTGGCCTGGTCAGCGTCAGAGGGCACCACCCTCATGAAGTACTTGTACAGGGACTTGTCGCTGAGGTCCATGCTGGTGGCGGAGTAGGCAATCTGGGGGATGTTGAAGAGCTGCAGGAGGTTCTGAACCTGGATGGCTACTGAGCTGGACCCGGGCCCAATCACACCCACGATGGGTTTCTTGCCCCGCATGGGAGTGGTGCTGCTCTCTGTACAGCGTACCAGGCCCTCCTCTTCCTCAGAGGACACCAGAGAGTCGCGGATGAACTCGATGCTCTGCTCCAGGGCCACGGCTGAGTGCCAGCAGGAGTCACGGATCTCGCAGCCTAGCGTGATGTTGGGCAGGATCTTGTTGTCGGCGTTGATGCGATCCAGCGTGTGCAGCATGGCCTCCACCCGCTGGATGCCGTACTGCTCCCGCACAGGCCCACACTTGCGCTCATGCACCTTGTCTGCTGGGGGCTGGTGGTGCACAGAGAATAGGGCCCCGATGATGATGTCCCCGGGGACGTGGGCCACCACCCGACGCTCGTTGGACTGAGCGCCCACCAGCAACCCAAACTCCTCTGACAACAGAAACGCCAGCAAAATCCAGAAAACCATTTTGGGAAAAAGTGCAGAAATGCCGTCCTTAAGTGTTGGGGAAGATCATAGCTGAGGTAGCAGTGACAAGACGTCTGGGGAAATATCTGTGAAGCCTTCTGTTCCACCGTAGGTACAGCAGAAAGCTCATTGGTCAGTCATTTCCACACCGTGAATACCAAATTAACATCGTCTCCAAGGCAACGTCTTCTTGAAAAGATGTGGGTGATTGCTGAATGCATAACCTTGGACCAAAATATGAGAAAGGAATGTGTTAAACACCATTAATCCCTTCAGAAGATAAACCATGGTCATAAACACCACAGTTCACGTCACACAAGATCTGATGCTTGGTAAAGTTGCAGAATTTGGTTGAATGATATATTCGCGTTTTTTTTTAGGCTAGTGGCTTTGCAGAAATGTAGTTTTCACTTCAGTACAGCCATCACAATGCGTGTCATTAAAGATATGGTCCATCTCCTATGGTGCACATGCCACCTGAAAACAAGCATTATCCAGAGTAAACTTCAGGAAATACCACAATTGAGACTACAAAGGTCACAATCATTGAGAGGTTGCCATTTTGGATTAACATAACAGAATTTAGAAGTCGCTACTGCTCTGAAGTTGTCTGTAAGTTCACTAGCATAAATGTCACCAAAGATTACCTGTTCCACAAACTGCTCCCTAAAGAATAGGACATTTCGTACTTCACAAATAAGTCAGACATTTCTGAGAAATCAAATCTTTTAAATGTCTTTTTAAAACGCTATAGCGAAGCTTGTATTTTTCTATCTTTTAGTAAGTCAAAAACCTCACTGATTATTTTTTTAAACATACCTTTTGAAAAAATTAATGAGTGCTACCAAATCAGGCTGTAACCTTTCAATTAAAACACTGGGTTCTCCTTTTATTAAATATATTACGTAATGAGATCATTTGCCAGTTGCCATCCGTAATATTTCACGTAAATTTATTCAGCCAGTCTAAGTATTTACACATTTATGTCGTCGGTCGGGCATAAGGCAAGTGCAAATTCCTTTTTAATGAGAACGCCTTCAAAACAGAAATTTCAAAACCGTGTACTTCACCCATGCAAGACCGATGTCTCGTTGTAGACAAAAAATACATAATAAGTGCTCCTGCTGGAAATTCACACTAAAATTTCCCACCAATGTGACTGTGCTAATACATCGAAGGAGTAATAGAGAATAGGTGCAAACGGCAGGCTAGCGCAATCACACAGGCTAGCTGTGGATCTACAAAACGCTTCGAAGTAATGTCTCTCCCGCTGGACAAACAAATGCATGAAGTCTGGGGCGAACACATTACAAAAGTGTTGACTTGGTCTGCAGATTAAATGTCGTTCATAGGAGCAATTTAAGATCGCACGGAGACGTAAAATGGTTACAAATTACTAGCGGTAACCCTTCGTCTTCATAGCAGACAGCAGCCGTTAAAATGCATTCGGCATATCTTGTTATCAGTGTAGTATCATTCCTTCGGGCTGGTATTCAGAGTCCTCCAGCCGTCTGAAATGCATGGAGATTAAACACATCCGTGGAGCCGCTCAGCCAGCGCGGCGCCCTTGGGAACTGGCCGTGGTGCTGAAGGAGCCGCACGCCGACGTTTACCTTGAAAACACCGCAGTGACGAGTTGCCTAACTTTTTCATCTTTATAAAATGCACCCAGGGTATCCGCAATCGAACACACGCATCGACATTAAAATACCAAAAACGCAATAAGTTATTATGACAGCGTGTTAAAAAAAAAACAAAATCTATTACATATCCAGAAAAAAAATCAACACAGATGACGACGATCTAATATCCTCGACGATGCTGGCTTGTGAATCTAAATCCAGAAAGGGAATTCACATATGAATAATTTTTATTTTAGACCCACTCCTTGTACAGCTGGCATTAAAGTGAGAAAATACAGTCCGGTGTGCGTTCCCGAAATACTGAGGATGATAAACACCGCAATCTTTTTTGCTACAACAACGCGCCTTACCTGTGATGCTTTTCATTCTTCTGCTCATAGTTACCCAGGCTTTTGCATAATGGACATTAAAATCCTGGAGTTACACGGATCTTCAGCTGCTGTCCCTGTACCTGCCAGCCGCTCTTCATCCCGCAGTTTTCAGGATAAATTCAGGCGGAGCGTTTAAACGCGCGGCGCATTTTCGAGACGGTGCGTCTCCGGCTGAAATGCACACCACCATGTTTAAATGATCGGTCTCTTGTTTTTTTCCCAATCGATGCTAAGGCGAATAGAAAGATCTCTCATACCCACACAATATTTTTTCTTACGACCATCTGATGACTACGGCTTCTTTTTCATTCTAACAGAATCTCCAGTCCCGCAACCTGCGAACGTTCCCGCTTCATCGACCTCATTGACAAGTTCCTCTGCATCGACTGCGAAAAGTTTCCGATTCATATAAAGCTTTCTATATGTATACAGGACATGTACAACCTCATATCTCTATCCTGGACACTAGCGTGTACTATTATAGCATAAAGGGACGGGAGAAGGTGTTCTGCGACATTCATGTGGGTGGTCGCTCATAATTTTTGAAGCATGTTATCGTTTTTTTGGTTCGCAACATGAAGATGAAGCACAGCCGCCCACTGCCGCCCCCTCAACACACACACACGCATGCTCGCGCACACACCTGAACACAAACATAAAATCACGTTCCAAAGATGGATAATTCAAGAGTACCACCTCGTGGACGCACTTGGGGATGACGATAGCGGAAAATGCAACTTTAAGGCAAAGATCATTCATTGTGTTTGAAGGTTGTATTTTGATAGTCGATCGCGATACCTTTTCTGACAAAGGCGGGATATCGACATCTACGTCAGGCTTAAACCAAATTCATTGATGACTGTAATGATGAAAGCATTTATACAAACCTACATTCCCACATAGATAACTAGCACATGTACGTAACTTTTGGCATGAGATTATCTTTTGTAAATCCCAGAAAAACAAGTAATGTCGCTAGCCATCGTTTGTATAACTCTCACTTAAATAACAGAAAAGACTGCAAATAATTCAAAGGAAGTCGTCAGCAAAAAAATAAATAATCAAATCAAAATCAGCTGCTGTTTTGCTTCAAATGCACGTGAACCGTGTCTGCACATCAAGTTTTGCGCAATGTATGTGTTCTATTATATATTTGGATATATTTTGCCCTGCGTCCTGGGATAACAGGTAATAAACGAAACGCCATTAATTGGAATCATAACTTCAATAGCCTACGTGATACAGAGAATAAATGTAACCATGTTCAGCTTTTAAAGGCGTGCCATAATACGTCATTAATAAATACAAATAACCAGAAATATTTACCAAAATTAAATTTAGCTTGAAATATAATGGAGTAACAGCCATAATTAGTTGCGAACAATTATTTTATTTTTCATTAACAGATTATCATAACGGCTATATTTACAACGAAGACTAATAGAAACACTATTTATCTAGACAGATAAACTCTAAGGGTCTGAGTGTTTGCTGCAAAATCGCCACAGTAAAGTCGCTGAATACCGACTTCCGACCCACTGGCAAAAAATTCTTGAAGTTCTTGCAAGATACACACTTGCCAGCAGAATAATTCACTGTGGCCAGCATATTATACATTTTGCCAAATAGAACAATATATACGATGTTTACAACAGTTGACCTAACTCATTGCAAGCTGCACCAAAACCTTCTTCTAATTTTTATAGGAAAGCAAAAAGTTGACTATTTGTGAAGGAGCTAATACTGATGGTTACGAAGAAGTATGTACATTCATTTCTAACAGTGGTAAAATATTTTTATTGCTACCGCTACCACTAGGCTGCTTTCCCGTTTGAAAACACGTTCAGGTTTGTATCCATTTTGTATTCAGTGGGACAAAGAACTTAGGTTACATACCTCAGCTGTCGGTGCAGGTCCGTGCATCCTGCATTATTATGTGGGAATCGTATATATTCTGCAAAGACCTCGACCGTCCGAGCATCACGATTAATCCACTTTTTGCCATGGCAACCGAAGCATCTCTCTCTCTCTCTCTCTCTCTCTCTCTCTCTCTTGCTGCATCCCTCTCCCTGCGCGCCCATAGTCCGGCTATGTGTATGAGTGTAAAGGTCAATTACTGCCGACACCGTAACCGATCACCCGTGCCAGTTTAACGCTTGCTTATGTACACCTGGCTCTTCAACTGTTTTCTGGAGGTATGTACTGAATGGGTGGGAGTATAGGGCAGATTACACAGGATCGACAAAAGGCATTTCGGACTAATCGTCTAGGATCACGCTGCCACCTGCACGTTGGATTAGGGGCCATTAAATGAGCGGGAGGACCGCAATCTGTGACACTCGTGTGTAAAGCACTGTCCATTATCAGCAGCCAGCCATTTATATTTCTTTCCCTTTTGTCTTTGCTCGAATAAAACGCGATATAAAGACAAGTGTTATAAATAATCATTGCAGAGTCAATAAAGAGATGCGAGGGACTTGCAAGATGAAATACATAATGTCTTTAGATCCAAATGCCAAATGCATTTACAGCCAAATGAAAAGGAAACCTTTAAGTTAATTCTAGGGTGGAGGAATTGCGTTATGAATGGAATTTGTATTGTGTACAATTGTATTCTATTTCAAAATGTAGCAGGCAGAAACGGGCGCACGTGCCAAAAACTAAGCAGCACTTCAAATGGAGAATTGGGGAATCCATATCAAAAAATACATATATTTAAAAATCGATCTACACCTACATTGTGTACAATAGATGTATATGTATGACAATTGTGTATCTCTAGAGACTTTTCTCCTATGCATTGGCAGAGGAGCTGACTGTGAATTCTCCGACTGATATACAACTGTACATCTTCCTTCTACAGGATGCCAGACGGAAGGCTGGTGACGTAACACATCAGCCTGCCAGCATCCTGTACCAAGGAAGTTATTAGCATTGGATAAATCCAATTCAGAAAAGAAAAAGTGTAAACGATAAAAAGCAGGGTTCGTTCACCAGTGCGGTATCATCACTGTGGGGAAACTGGAGTGCAGAGTAGCCAGGATGAAAGACTCTTTGTTTCCTGTGGCTGTGTGCCTGAGGCGTCTCTGAGATTTTTGGTGGAACCCATACAGCAAAAATCTGACTCATTGTCTTAGAAACCTCAAAGCCAGTACAAGGGTTTAGGTAATGACGCAACACACACACACAGAAACAGAGACGTTCTCAGAGATGGGACAGTGGTTACAGATGCGCACTTGCAATTGAAAGACTGCTGTTCGAATTCCCATCCCGCGAAGTACCACTGAGGTACCCTGAGTAAGGTACCGCCCCCAAACACTGCTCCCCGGGCGCTGAATTAGCTGCCCCCTGCCATGTCACATGGTCACATATGGGTTAAATGCAGAGAACACATTTCTTTGTTGCATGCTGTGGTGTGTTAACAATAACAAGTAATCACTTTCACTTCAGATTCATACACCCTATCTTACACCTTTAATTTATATGTGCTGCTCACAGCTAAGGTAGCCATGAATGATATCCTACAATACAAAACCCAAGGGACAGAAAGCTATCATTGTCAAAGGTCAATACCCGCTCTAATCCCCTTTGTCATCCTATCAGATTCATCACCACCGCGCTGCAGTGGGCACGAGGTGGCGAGGAGGGTGAGACCATGACCCTTAGGCTCTGCTGTAGCCTTGATGTCAAGCAGCAGATGACCTCAACAGCGAGGCACCCATCCTTGATGTGTTTATGTTCTAAACTGTATCAGACACAAGTAAATCAATTTATTTAAGATTTACTAAATCAATTATTCAATGGCATTTTCAAATAACATTGGGCAAAAGCTGTTTCCATAGTAACAGTGTTCATTTCCATGCTTTTTATTTCAAATGCCCTGTCATTTTAAGCAGGACAAATAAACAATATATTATCTGAAGTATGGAATGACTTGATTATTTTTGCCATTCGGTTATTATATAATTACATAAACGGCGTAACCTATTAAATTGGATAACACGTCAAAACAATGAGAATTATTACTATTACTGAACACAGAGTAGGATATCACTACACTCAGGATGAAACACAATCATTTCCAAAATGTTGGGTATGATTATACGGAATTCCTGATATTCTAGTGTCTGTTTAGACGGTGAAATTTCATTCACACTTTCTCGGCTTCCCAATATGACTCTCTCTCTCCCTCCCTCCCTCCTTCCCACTTCGTCCCACTTTCATCCCCCCTAAAAGAGGGATGTAAAAGCCTTGTCACAGTGCCACCCTGCGGTGGATTATTTTCTTCTTTCTTGACAAGCAGCCCACGCGTCCCTATGCAAAGCGGAGTTTTTGCTACGCGTCTTTATTCACAGAAATTCCTTCGGGTTGCATAAGACAAACAGAATACAAAGAATAGCAGCATTTTCGTATTCAGTATAACTGGGTAATCTCATGCTTGCACAGACTGGATGGATATGCACATTATCTCTACGAACGTAATAAATACACCCGATTCGATATTAAAATGACATGGTAAAAGGATTCGTTTGTAGGCCGCAGGCTGGTTTCCGTTTGAATGTCAGTCTCATCGCATTACATATCTATCACAAAATGTAGAATATAAGCACTTGATCTACAATTTATCGTGTGATGTACATTCCTGCCCCGATGCCTTTATTCTGGGGGGATTAGCCTGAACTCGTGGCTAAAATACAGCAGCATGTGATTGGCTTATGATCCCCGCCAGACCAAAACGAATGCAGCACATGATGAACAGTTCAAAAGGCAACCATTCATTATATTTGTAGTTATCAGGGTGGTTTGGAGGAAAAAAACGAGTTGATTCAGAAATTGACGATACAGTTTATATCACATAATTTTTATGTGATGCATGAAAATAATCCGAATTCTTAAATTATTTGAATAAGACATTTTTTTATTTGAATATATGTTTATTCATAATCCAAATGAAATACGTACAAATCCCGAATGGATTATTCAAAAGTTTTTCGAGTGGCTCAAATCAGTTTATAACTAAACTATAAAGGGGGAAATATTTATCATATAGGCTACTATAATCTGTTATAAATAAACGTTAAACTGTTATAAATAAACGTTATTTTGCCTTAAAATTTACAAGTAGCTATGCTATTCGTTATCTGAACTCTAGTATTTTTCAAGATAAATAAACTGGATTCGCTCATTATCCAGTCATCAAAATATACTTTATCGCATTATCGAAATTTTTATTTTAAGTAACATTCATACAAGTGAACTCAGCGAGCAATGATATATCAAACAAACATGTAATTAAATAATGAGAGATTTCACATAACTAAAAATGTTTTCTTTTTCCACTCATGCGTATGATACGGAGCTCGGACCAGGAGAGAGAGTACTGACATTCCAGCGGAGCACATGATGAGGGTTAGGTGGCTGTATAAATTAGAAGCAAAGTTGAACAACCCTGATTTTCTTCAGTTCTTCCCGACTGATGCTTGGCACCAGCTAAGGGCGTCACTTCGTCCCCCAGTTAGTCATGCTTTCTCTGGCAATTTTCCTACTTTCGGCACTGGTGCGTCCGACATCCCAGCAGTTCCCCCGGCCTTGCGTGACCTTAGGAGCCCTCCAAAGCAAGCGATGCTGCCCGATATGGGAAGGAGACGGGTCTGTCTGTGGAGCGCTATCGGGTAGGGGCTTCTGCGCGGATGTCGTGGTCTCTGACCTTCCCGATGGACCACAGTACCCGCACTCAGGGATAGACGACCGGGAGAAATGGCCTCTGGTGTTTTACAATCGTACATGTCAGTGCGCCGGTAACTACATGGGCTTCAACTGCGGAGAGTGCAAGTTTGGCTATTTTGGAGCAAATTGCGCTCAGAGGCGCGACTTGATCAGAAGAAACATATTCCACCTGTCTACTAGCGAAAGGCAAAAGTTCATCTCCTATATAAACCTAGCGAAGAATACCATCAGCCCCGATTACGTGATTGCTACTGGCACCTACGAACAAATGGGCAACGGAACGAAGCCGATGTTTTCGGACATCAACGTGTATGACTTATTTGTCTGGATGCACTACTACGTGTCCCGGGACGCCTTGCTGGGTCCGAGCGACGTGTGGCAGGACATCGACTTTGCCCACGAATCGGCGGCTTTTCTGCCTTGGCACCGGGTGTACCTGTTACACTGGGAGCACGAAATCAGGAAGATAACGGGTGACTTCGACTTCACCATCCCGTATTGGGACTGGCGCGACGCGCAGGACTGTGAAGTGTGCACGGACGAGTTCATGGGCGGCCGGCATCCTCTTAACCCGAATTTGATCAGCCCCGGATCCGTGTTCTCATCCTGGAAGGTAAATCGACTTGTCGACTGCAAATGCGTTAGGGATTACGTCATGGGCGTCGTTATGTCCGATCACTCGAGGCTATATCCCCGAGTATTTTAGCCCCGATGGCAATCTTCCTTCAGAAGCAAAAAAAAGAGTCAAGCCTCAGGTAAATTTGACTTAGCCCCTGATCTTTTCGATAGATAGAAACTCCCCTGGATTACAATACATGTAATCGTTTAATAGACGTCTTTGTCCCAAGCGACCTACCTCTAGCAGATATTATAGGCTATTACAAGCATACAGTTGTCAATCATCGCACGTAGGAAGGCAGCTAGACTGATCGATCAGTAACAAATGAAAGTACGCAACAGAACAAAAGCCATACAAAACATTATACATTGTAATAGCCAAACACCACAAAGAGCTGCTCGAGGTGTTTTTTTTTTTTGTTTTTTTTTTGAAGGATGTGGCTCATAGGCTCAGCAGTGCGTCTATACCTGTAACATTTACTTGTATTATGAAGGAGGCATGTGCTCTCCAAGAGAAATTGTGTTAAAGACCTATTTGAACACCTCTAAGATCCGTATACTTTATAAGTTCATGCAACAGAAAGTTACCAATAAAGTAATTTAATTTAATGTTCGCCAGTACAACAGACAACCCTGTCTTGGTTGGTTAATGGAACCAGAATGTACATCAAACGTCTAAGCAGGTCTCACAAGTACAGGGTATATAAATACAAATTCGTCACCCCTGAGTAGGTATATGGTGATCTATAATGCATCATCCGATGTCCATCGGAAGCAATGACACAGGTGCGAAACTCGGCCACCTAAACGTATTCATACGTTATATAATTAAGAGGCGTCTCTCCGCTTCCGTGTCTGACCCAGGGCTGGGTGACTTCGAGGAAAACGCATCAGCATGAGGCATTTGAGCAGATGCATTGCCCTTCGTCTCTGTAGCCGGTGAAATGCGGACAGGAGAGCGATGGAAAACGCCCAGAGTGTGTGTTTTCAATATACATTTACCATTCTCATTTCCAGCAGTGAGCAGAAGGTCGGGGAAGCGCTGATCCTGGTGCTCATGGTCAGACCGCGCTGCGCTTGTTCTCCCACGCCCTGCGGTTATCTAACGGCTCTGGTGGGCGACCGCATACCACGCAAATCTGTGTGGGAGACCAAGCGCCCATTACACAAATTAATTTGCGCTAGGCTTTTAATTATTGATTTTGGAGGGAAAATGTAGTGAATGAAAACGTAGCCTGAATCATTCTTATATTTTTATACTCATTGTAGCCTATCTAGTCTTGTAGTACTCGAGACCGGTCTTCAATATACTCCCTCAGACTGACTTCCTAGGATTGTATGAAGCTCTTTCCCGCTTCAGCATGAGTCTGTATCACGGACATTTAATATTACGCCTAATACATCAATAAGCATTTTCTAACCATAGCAATTTGCATCAGCGAATGACGGAAATTAAATTGATTGAAATATTCTTTCAGTCATTAAGTCTTTTTATTAGGCTGTTATTATTTTTGTAAGCTACAGATCGACTGCATTTGTACATTTTTAAAAGTTAAATTATGCGGGTGAAATATTTTTGTAGGTCATCTGCACGCATCCAGAGGAATACAACAGCAGAGGGATGCTCTGCAACACCACTGGGGAGGGACCCCTGCTACGTAACCCTGGCAACCATGACTCCACACGGGTCAGGCGGCTACCCACCTCTGCCGATGTTGAGTTCGTGCTCAGCCTGCCCGACTACGAGACGGGTCCCATGGACAGGATGGCCAACCACAGCTTCAGGAATTCCCTGGAAGGTGAGCGCCCCCTACCTCTGTCTGTCTTTACACTACTGTACCGTACGAAGATAGTAGTAATCTTAAACAAGTTTATGTAATCCTAATTGCTTATATAAAACTCTCCAGCTGGTTAAGGAGTAAACCTGTAATTCATGTGGGAAGAACATGCCAATGACTCAACTAAAATATGAGGCTTTTTGTAGCTTAAAGTGTTCCTGGAAACAAATGGGTCTAAATGTTGTCTCTGTGTGCATAAGTAATACCAAAGTGTTCCTGATATTAGATGAATCTAAAATTCTCTCTGTGTGCAGGAATAATACCAAAGTGATCCTTAAATATGATGGGTCTGACCATCATTCTCTCAGTTAGAATTCCTCTGCCTGGACTTTTCATAAAGATGCATTTCTGAGTCACCTTTCAAGTGGATAATTATTCTAACCTCTAACCATCTAACCTCAAAGAGGGATTTTTAAAGTAGGATAACAATACGTTACCTATAAGCTTATATTGTCATGGCAACAGCCATAAAAAATTGTAGCTGGAAGGATGGGATGATTGTGAGCTTTTGTTAATGTAAGCGCAAACATCTGGTTCAGAGAAATCCAAATAGACAAAAATGTTATGTTATAGCTGTCTATTCCTTACTAGTATACAATATCTATCTGCCATTCCCTATATAACTCTGTTGTCAAAAAGATTGCTTACTGGGACAATAAAGATGATCTATATCTACAAGAAGAATGTTTATAGGCAGTCCACAGATCAGGACTCCATAATGAATCACCCACATCAATTTGGTATTTCAATACAAAGAATAATTAAGATGAAGCAGCCAGCTTCAGCTGAAAGATCCTGCTTACCATAAAATTGCATGTTGTCCTGGGATGTGAAAGCGTAGTGTCACCTCTGCAAGACTACACAGGCCCCAGCCTGAGTTTCTGGCCCTCCCCCTTTTAGGTTTCGCAAGCCCTGAGACAGGCCTGGCCGTCAGCGGTCAGAGCACCATGCACAACGCCCTACACATGTTCATGAATGGCTCCATGTCATCGGTCCAGGGCTCTGCCAACGACCCCATCTTTCTGCTTCACCACACCTTCATCGACAGGTGAGCAAGTGATTAGACACTTCTGTGCTCTACATGTAGAGTGAGAACATTGATCTATAAGGACAGGAAGAGTTCTCAAAGATCAGATGTGCTGCTAACGTGTTACACTTGACACGTTGGAAATGACACAAAACCATGGCAATCAATGGTGTCCACACGATACCACAGTCAGATATCACTCAGCTTTGGTCACTTATCACCAGAGAGATTCAGTTTCATTTATACACTCTGCTGAGCTGAACCAGTATTAAGCAGCCGTGTTACGCCCAGCTGGTACATGACCATGCCCTCTGACCAGTCAGGCATCCAACATCCCTGACTTTCAGGTTTTGTTGAATGTTCAGCTCTGCATGGCCTACGATAGGAGGCTGAATTGGGTACCACATGGACCACAGGAAGATCATTTGGATAATAAAGTTTTCTATGCCGAATACAGATAAAACAGTGAATCAGATAATCTCGGTATATCTCAGGAGAGGCTTCCCACCCACGAGGAACTTCCGTAAATGCCAGGCTATGTTTTCTCAGTTGCAGTGTGACATTCACAGGCAAACCCACCACATGACACAACACTAATCCCTGCTGCCCAGACACCTCAGCAGAGAAGGGATCTGACAGATAGAAACATCTCGGTAGAATCACAGAGAGTGTTACTATCACTGCCACAATCAAAAGGTTCCTCCGCCTAAAATAATTCCAACTTTGGGTTCTCTGTCACCATGTCACGCTAAATCCCAGGGCATAAGCCAGACCCGTGGAGTTGGGGCACTAAGTGAGACTGAGCGATATGTCTGATTCTTCTCTAAAACCCCCCAGCATCTTTGAGCAGTGGCTCCAGAGACACGAACCACCGCGGAGCCACTACCCCCAGGCCAACGCCCCCATCGGCCACAACGATGGCTACTACATGGTCCCATTCATCCCCCTCTACAGAAATGGGGACTACTTCCTGTCCACCAGAGAGCTGGGGTATGAGTACTCTTACCTGTTAGGTCCAGGTGAGTCCAGACACACACACACACACACACACGCATAACTACATGTGAGGAATTTATTTTGCTTACCAGAAGAGGGCGCTCTTTGTTCAGAAATAATGAACTTTGTAACCCCTAAATATCTCCGATATACACTGTAGGTCAGCGGCTCCTCCAAGAGGTTCTCATCCCATACCTGGAAGAAGCTCGACAGGTCTGGCAGTGGCTTTTGGGGGCTGGGATACTGGGAGTCCTGGTGGCCAGCATCGTAATTGCAGTGGTGACCCTGGTCCGCCGTAAGCGGCAGAGGAGGAAGAGGGCTTCATCCTTTGGAGAGAGACAACCCCTGCTGAACAGTAGTGAGGAGGATGCCAGCTATTCCTATCAGACCACGCTATGAGGAACAGTCACCACTAGGGGGCAAAGCTGTTTCGTGTGTATTAAAGGAATACAATGCCTCTCTAATGACATCCCCCTAAGAAAGATGCTTGATGTTCATTGGCTTTCCTTTACACGTGTGCTGTGGGGGGAAAAATTAGCTCAGGATCTTGTAAAATCTCGTTAAAAAAAAAACACATTATAGTGTGAAAAAAACTTTAAAAATGTAAAGTTTTTTTAAAAGACTAAAAATTGCAGTGTATCTGATGTGAGGCAGCAGATCCTGTCAACGACATAACATCAACAAGGCAAAAAGAACAGAACCAACAGAACCTTTAAGTGATCATCTGAGGTGAGCATTTGGACTCATAGTGACCACACTGGAGACACACTGAAGCTGAAGCACCTTGCATGGGGATTTAAATGGACCTTACCAAATCTGACCAAAAATGGTTTATGTTCTTAGAAGTTAAATAACCTGTTAAATTGTCTTTATATGCAGATGACTGACTGGAAATTACATATATTCCAAATTCCTCAGAAAGCTTTTCCCCAAAGACTCTGACACTTCAACAGAAGGGGGATTTGTACTACGTGTCTCACATGGTGACCCCCGCCTCCCCAGGACACTTACATCATCCCACAACACAGCTATCTCTGTCATGACCTTTCCCATGATGTCACATGGCCTTCACAGACAAGAAACGGGATGTCAGAATATCGGTCACATCTCTAGGCTGGGAGAAGGTCTATCACACCTCCCGGAGGGACACATGAAAAAAGCCCAGCAAGATGACTGCAGCCATACTTGATGTGACGTGTCCCAGTAACATGAACCAGCATGAATAACAGCAAGAAACGGTATTAGAACAGGACACACGGGCCACAAGGCGGACAGATCTCAGCCCAAATCCCTACACCCTGTTCAGTGGAAAACTCACTGTGTATGTTTGCATTTTTGTCTGCACTGATTCCCACATCAGCAATGATCCCTGACTCCTTCTTGTTGTTAAATAGAAACCATTTACGTAATCATTCAATTTCAATGGAGTTCTTTACAGGACAGGCAGACATTGAAAGATAACAATGAATTTTAACAATATAGGCTAGGAACTCCTCAGTTCTGATTACAATTTTAAAAAGGTGACTAAAAGGAAAAATAAAAGTAATAATAATATTTATCATAATAATAATTATCATCATTATTTTGGCTTAAAAGCTAAATTAATCTGCTTTTCCCATTGCCTCCCATTGACCCTAAATGCACCCAGTCTGAGGCTGGTTTTCCTCTGCACAGTAACGCCACTTCCAGAGCATGAGTCTTCTCACAGCAGACAGTCACCTTTCTCCAGTGCTTAAGGTCTCTGACTTTCCCCATTGCAGACGTATTGCACGGTGTTAAGGGCCCATGCTGTCGTCACACTCAGCGGGTCTCAGCTAAAAGAGTCCTTGTTATACTCAAATGTAGCTCCAAAATGACTGGAATTGCACATTTTGTGGAGAGTCTTAGATAGTCCTTTGGGTCCAGAGCAGAATACACCTACACGTTTCCTGGAAGTGAGAGAGGGGACATGTCAGCCGGACAGGTAGCTCCAAAATGGGGGCCTGGGATTACACGGAACGGAGTGGTTCTCTGAGGGCTCTGCTTGCAGCCAAGTAGAAGTGCCCCTTTGCAGAACTTCCAGACTCATATGATGGACACAGTGGTTGGTCAGAGGCATCCCACCCTACTCACTGCTTATTGGCTCTCCCAATTTCTTCAAAGAGCAGTTCCCATCTGGGTCGTCCAATCAGAAGCCTAGCACTCAGTACCTGGTAACGCCCCTCTGATAGACTCTGGAAGATTAATAAAAAAAAATCCATATTATATATATGTATGTGTGTGCATGTGTGTGTGTGTGTGTACACTGTAGGGACAGAAAAACCAGTGCCAGTCACATGGTAAAAGACCATTAGGAAGGAAATATACTGTAGATAGATATGAAAAAACACCTGTGTATCCACCATGAACTAATACCAACACATGTGCAAGCATACAAGTCTGATTTTAACTCCACAGAAAATGACTTCCTCGAACAGACCCCAGTATGACACTGATTAATTCTGCGGAAACAGCTGACACCCCCTTTCATATGCAGGACACATTATTTTTGTAGGTTTTTATCAAGCTTTGAGTGGAAAAGTCAAAAAGCAGGAAAATGAATTAGCCTCTTTTCCAGATGCCCTTGGAGCAGAAGCCAGCCATCGGAACATTACTCTCGAGGGCCGTGAACAATAAAGTCGGAGAACGATAAACTGATCCAGGCTAATTTGCCAGAAGGGCCAGACAAAGACAACTGGAAGCTGATTCAGCAGCACGAAATGAAGCCTGAACACACCAAACATTCAGAAACAGCAAATGACTGGCATCATCGGCAATAAATTGTTATCTGAACATTATAATTAAAAGTCTGTGTAAAGACCATATTTTCTGTCTCGGATCTTAAATGATACATGCAGGTCCACACTGACTGTGACCCCCACCCTTGCACCCCACCTGCTTAGATCTGTTTTTATGGAGTCATCCCATCACCAGCTAAGCTGGGCTGGTATTTCCATTCGTGTTTGATTTGTGCCGCGTCAGCTATCTGCTTGACCATACAAATGAAACTGATTCTTCTCAACTCCAAACTTCCGCCCCAAGGATCGAAATATTTATCACTGGGTGTGGTGCACATACCTGTAGACCTCCTTCCTTGCTGACGTATAGCTTGATGTTGAGGTAGTCTGGGCGATTCTCCTGCCAAAGCTGTACAACAAAAAGCAAAGAAATATAGGGTGAGCAGCATGTAAGAGACACGTAAATGTGGAGGGGGGGGGGGGGCTGGTCCCGGCCATGCTACGGACACATACTTCCTGGAGAGACCTATGTCTTCCATTGTGTAGAACGCTCAACACATCCACACAATAAGTATGAATATGGGTGAAGGGTCTGGGGGGTAGCGATGCCTTTGATGTGTGCCTGCTTCTATGGCGACTCACAATGCGCCATTCTGTTACATGCAAAGGCTGTCTCTGTGCAATGAGAGGAAGGTTTAAGAAAGTCAGGCAAGGGGAAAAGCTCCCTCCCACCTACACAGCGTAGGTACACCAAGCACATAGAGGTTAAGCCCGTTCAAGCACCTCCATTCTGGTTAAGAGGGTTTACAACTGCGAGATGGTGCACAGGAGAGATGGTCACACCATTCGAGAATAAATATCCATTCGTTCAGCTTTATCCCAAAATTGTAAATGGTGTAGAACAGTACAACTATAAGGAGGCAGAGACATAACCACAATCTGTTATTCATGAAATTACATAACAATATTTTGATGTACTCAGTGTGCTATGGTACAGTAACTGCAAAGCGCCACATGCTTTTCTTCATGATAGCCACTAGGTGGCGCCACACACTCTGTACCAGTGCAACACAGAGAAGCCCTCGACTCCATGTAACCCCAGGCCCCACTGACAGGTTGCCAGGGGGCACGGTGGCTCACATGTCTGCCCTCTGACCTTTTGGTGGAGGGTACACAGCAGCTCTGCAAACCAGCAGAAGGACTGGAGCTCCCTGCAGACCCAGACAAAGTAGAGCCTCTTCAACTTGTGATGCTGCCAGTCGTCCCTAAGAAACAGCCCCGACAGCAAAGAGCTAATTTAATATGTGCAGCATATATATACATTATCATCACACATAGTGCAGAACCATATCACTGGAGAAAACATCTGGAATATAGGAGGCAGCACTGCCTTTGTAATTAAAGTTAGCCTGGATATTAAAGTATTGCTAATATTTCACTTTGTTAGCAGAACTGGCCTCCCCCAAACTTACAGCAACGCCTGCAGCACTGATGCAAACGGCGTGACGCCAATCCCACCCGCCACACACACGCTGACCTCGTAGTTAAAGACGTCCTCTGAGGGGCTCCCAAACGGTCCGTCAACGTACACCCTGGCGGGAAAACCAGACACGGTCATGACCTTTCATTCAGCTGTACGGACCGGTCAGCACGACGCGTCAGGGGAGTTCGAGCGGCGTGACACAAAGATTGGGGGAAAGTCTGACCCCCGTCACTCAGGCTCGCATTATTGGTAACTTGTGGGCAGAAACGCAGCTCAACCAAAGGTGAAGTAGAAAGAGTTTCACCACCCAAGGCTTGGCAGGCACTACAGAGTAACAGCATCAGTGTGGAGCAGCTGCTATTGGACAGAGTTTCATAACGAGACCAAAAAGTCACAGGGGACATTAACTGATCGGGTTTGATGTAAGATCTGAGGGAAGCCTAACAGGCAAAATAAGACAAAGAAATAGCAGAGACACCTTCAGAGAGTTACCACCATTAATCACGCACACAAACACACAGAGCCTCCCCTCTCAGACAACAGGGCACCCCTCAGTGAGCATACAGAATCAGCAGGCTGTCTGGGCCGTATTCCAGCCATATGGATGGCCACTGAAAAAGCTCTTCCTTTGTGCCCCGTTTGCCCTGAGGCCTCAGCAGCCAGTCGGTCCCCTCATGCCCAGACTGCGGCCCTCTGCCTCTAGGGCTCCCTGACTCCCCCTACCCATCTCTGCTTGGACCTCAATCCCTGCCAGCCACACACTTGAGCCAGAGCAGAAGAGGGCTGGGCTCACCGGGGGTACCGCCTCTGGTGGGCCACTGGAAGGATCTCCGCACCGACCTCGGGCTCAGCAAGCAGCAGGTCTGTGAAGCGTTCTGGAGAGAAAACAGACAGTTAATATTTCAAAATCCATTATTACCCCATTATTACACTATCACCTCTTTAAAATGAGTGAAACACATAGAGCGCCACCTAAAGGAGAGGCAACGCCACTGCAGCAAGTTGTAAATGTTAAACATTAAAGTCAGTGGAGTGCCTGAGATAAGAAACAGTTCATTGAAGCCTCCTGGATGTTGCATTTGGTGGAGAGCTCCATATGGGTCTATTGTAAACATTCTGATAGTGGATTACATCACTCAACTTCCAACAGCTGTGCTTAAATGCTAAACACAAAATAAGAGCCTCCTCCCCCCCCATCCCCCCCACATGGACAGGCCTACCAGTCCAGTCTCCCAGCACGCGCAGGTGGATGCCAAACGTTGCATTTCTCTTTGTTGGACACTGAAAACCCAAGACATACTAGAGGTGACTCAGAGCCTGGCACAGAGGAGGGTGGTTACAAAGGACAGCGAGCATTATGGGAACAATAAGCCTGGAGCAGCTGAACGTATCTCCAGCTGGAAAACCCAAATGCTCAGGGCAAGGACCACATCATAAGACCCTCAAGACTGACAAAACAAGTGGTATAATGACTCTGTTATTGAAGCCTTCACTTGGTGGGGATTCTGGGCTACATGACAATGATGACATTGGTACATGCTTATATAAAATCACAATGGAAATATTGCTTACAGAACATAGATGGTATAAATATTTCAAAATCTACACAAATTACATTGAAACGACAGCATGTTGCTCTCGATACTGACGGCCTCCTCACAGGAAACACAAACAGCTGTTCAACACATTATCCGGCCAGCTGTGGGGGTGTGACAGAGTCTGCCATTTTTTG
>JAODKC010000039.1:2848398-2873842 GCA_026777985.1 Mormyrops attenuatus
CAGGCACAACATCCAAGAGGGAGTCGGCCTTCCGAATATTCCAGTGCATCCTATCGGTTACCACGATGCAGTCAGTCTGCTCAGGTATATCTGAAATAGCCTCCTATAGCCACATGTGTCACGGTACCACATCTTTTCTTGCTGTTATTGTATTGTGTTGTGTTGCTGTTAGCAGATGTATATCTGGTACCGAAGCCGAAGAAAGATGGACTTTAATTCTTGGTTAGTGTGGTAGAGTTGCCGTTTGTAGCCTAATATTTAATGTTGCAGGAATATGGGAGGTCAGATTCCCCCTAACAACTGGAAGGGGGCACTTAATGTCTCCTACAAGATTGGACCAGGATTCACTCCAGAGTTCAACAAACAGTAAGGCCAACTCTTTGTTCCAGAAAGGCTGTTGAAGAATGTCAAGTTAAGGATTCAGCCATTGTGGGGAAAAAATGCTGTCTTTAAAACAATCCATCGCTGACCCCTTGTCCTTTTTGACCTTGAATATTCCGGAGCCGCTTTATGAGCATAAATGAGGAGCAGGAGTGTGTGAATTGTGCATCACAGGTAGACTGAACACTGCATCAGCAAAATAACCATCCAGTCAGCCGCTTTGCTTTCAAGTCAGCTTATTACTGTCACTATGGAAACTAGTTACTTATTAAATGTTTAAAAAGGTGATCTCCAGGTTTTAAGTTCAGCAGAAAAAGCTGCTATGGTGGTTCCAGGACAAAAAGTGGCCAGAAGTGCCAAAACACTGGTAGTTACTCAGCTTAAAGTAGGAGGGCCTGCTTTTCCATGTGGGAACATGAGTCCTTAATGTCATATCATTATGGACCTGAGTCATGGCCATCAGGTGCCCCGAGAGGGAGTCTCTGCCTACTGTACTTGCTTTTCTTCCACTTAACTGTCTGCTATCTCCCTGTCCCCTGTTATGGATGTCCTGTCTCCTGGAAGGGAAAGTCTGTCCTTCAGTCTAATGGATGTGAAACGCAAGGATATCATTCTTTTCATTGTCAGCCAATAACACTGAATGTTCATTAAATGCATCATCAGCACATGGCGGTGATGGAGGGGGGGTTGTTGAGATGGTAAAAGGCTATTTTAATGATTTAATATCTTCTCCACAGAAGGGTCAGGATGAACATCCACATAAATCACCAGGTCACAAGAATTTACAATGTCATCGGCAAAATCCGCGGGGCTGTGGAACCCGGTAGGCTCACAGCGGTATCTGCCTTTAGGCTTTTAGGTCACAAGGAATCTCTAAGGATTTCGCAGTATGATTTAACTAAATTTAATATGAAGGGCTAAAGTTCCACCCAGGAGAGACACAGTCGGCCCACGTCCAGGCCTTATCTGAGGATATATCCCACTGTAGCTGCCTGTACCCCTATATCTCCCAGACAGGTACATCATCCTGGGTGGACACCGGGATTCATGGGTGTTTGGGGGAATCGACCCCATATCCGGCACCGCAGTGATCCATGAGAGCGTAAGGAGTGCTGGCAAGCTAATGGCGCATGGTATGTGGGAGGAGAACCGAGGCTGGCCTGAATAAACTCAGTGCCATTACTCAGTAAATTAGCTAATTTATGGAAAAGTAGCTGCCTGGTGTGTTTCTGCTTTCTGGGTGTTTTTGTGACCTTGTGAACCATCGTGAGGTGCAGTGTGACCTTCAGAGTCAGGGTGAGTGATTTGCATGCCTTATTATCTAACCCCAGGCTGGAGACCCCGGAGGACCATCATATTTGCCAGCTGGGATGCAGAAGAGTTTGGTTTGCTGGGATCGACCGAGTGGGCCGAGGTACCAGAAGACAAAACTTGCCTGTTTGGACTTTGCCCCGCCTACCTAGCTATTTTCCAAAAACATGCCGCATATGGAATGCACTGTGGCCTCCACCTAATCTCTCTGTGATGTTCCCTTTGATGTCAGGAAAATTCCAGAATACTGCAGGAAAGGGGAGTGGCCTACATTAATGCCGACTCTGCAATCGAAGGTGAGCAAACACGTGACAGGAGTGCGATGGGGCCAGTGTTCGCTCGAGAGCCTCGTGACATACTGTTCCCCTGCCAACTCTCGCTGTCGTAATTGCAGGCATGTACACACTGAGGGTTGACTGCACGCCGTCGCTTCATACGTTGGTGTACGATGTCACCAAGAAGGTAACCTGGCAACGTTGCCGTGACTACATACCCGCAGAACGATAGTAGATAGATTGGGCAGCTTTGCTTGTCTGAAGACAAAAAAAGACCTTTTGAACGAGCGTGTGATATTAGAGTCATAACTAGCAGTTAGTCCCATAGCACTAAAAAAAGGTATGGTATGTGCCCTTCTTGTGCCTGTTCAGATTGGCAGCCCAGATGAAGAGGGCATATCCCTGTACGACAGCTGGCACAAAAAGGACAACTGGACAGACGACAGAGATGCGCCCAGGTAAAAATACAGCTTTTCTGTTGCCTGGTGCTTAATAAGCAGATGACGGGTCACGTCTGTGGACGTCTCACACTCCGCGTTAAATTCGCCTTTTTCAGAATCAGCAAGCTTGGCTCTGGCAGCGACTTTGAAGCCTACTTCATAAGACTGGGGATTGCGTCCGGGAGAGCGAGATACACCAAAGACGGGGTGAAGAACAGTCACCTAGATTTTTAGGTTGCCACGATCCCAATTACCTATTGGTCATGTGACAGCCATATCAATAAGGCCAGTGTCATACAGCCATTCATTTGTTCTTTATTGCACATGCTGCCTGTGTGTGTGTGTGTGTGTGTGTGTGACAGAAAACGGAGAAGTACAGCAGTTATCCAGTATACCACAGCGTGTACGAGACCTTTGAGCTTGTGGATCACTTCTACGATCCCTCCTTCCGGAAGCTTCTTGCGGTGGCGCAGGTCAGAGGGGCCCTTGTTTTCCAGCTAGCTGACTCTCTGCTGCTCCCACTGGATTGCAACGAATACGCCAAAGCCCTGGACAAGTACACCCGCAGCATCTTCCAGCTAGCACAGAAGCACCAGGACAGCCTCGACCAGTACGGGGTCGCCTTTGGTGAGCAGGGCCACGTTGGGACAACATGATTGCTGAACCGTGCTAGTCATGTGATTACTCCATCACTTTAAAACACTAAGTGTCCAAAGGCCAAAGAGGATGTTTAAAAATGGCAACATTAATTAGTTTCCAACAAAAAAAAAACGCTACACTGCGAATCCCACCAGGTACAGTCATGTGGATGGTCATGTTTGTTCCCTGCTTTTTATGTAATTTTTTTCCTTTACATTCTTTACGTTTTACGCTTTTCTGAGCATTGCAGTGGCACATTGATTACAATTAACGCAGCAAATCCTGATATATCTCGGGGGGCATAAAAAGATGCAAGAACTCTTCTGCGTAATTTTAAAATTTGAAGTGTCTCAGCTCCTCTTCCGAGTCCTTTTGTCATGTGGGGAGCAAACGCAATGTTGCCATTTGAAAAGATGGTGTAGGGTGTTGAAGTGCTGCACGCTTACTGAAATCCCCGTTGTCTGTCCAGATGCTCTTTTCTCTGCAGTAGCGGACTTCACGGCTGCAGCCAAGGCCTTCCACCAGCGCCTCAAGCACATCGATATGACGAAGTTGGTGCACAGAAAGATCATTTTTTTATGATACTGGCTTTGAACGGTATCATAGCTGAAATGCGCTTTGTTCCCCCCAGCTCAATGGAAGTCAGAATGGCAAATGATCAGCTGATGTACCTGGAGAGGGCCTTTGTAGACCCCTTGGGGTTGCCTGGGAGACCCTTCTATAGGTACGTACAGTATAATGCCAAGTCACTGTGTTAGGTTGGTTTAATAATGTTGACAATGTGAAAAAGTGTTTATCTTCCAACTCCTGCAGCCTCATTAATCACTGACTTTTTCAGCAGATTGTAATGTGCTGTGACACGACGCAGTGACCTGCTGTTAGTGGTTCTTTTCCCTCTCTTTTGACAGGCACATCATATTTGCCCCGAGCAGCCATAACAAATATGCTGGGGAGTCTTTCCCAGGAATTTACGATGCCATGTTTGACATCGAGAATGCTCAGGATCCAGCAAAAGCTTGGGAAGAAGTCAGACGGCAGATCAGCATCGCGGCGTTCACTGTTTACGCGGCAGCCGCAACCCTCTCCCCAGCTGCTTAACACACTGGCCTCATACTAGGAGGGGAAAAATACCTGCATTCAAAGGCCCTATGACAAGCAGATCCCACTCCCCAGAAAACTGCAGTCCCCAACAACAGCAGCTCCACCTCAGCATTATTTAAGTTGTGCTTCCCATGGGAGGAAAAGGTATATTTCGCTACATGCTGTAGACTGCCTTCGCTTCACAGTTATATCCCTACTGACTCTAGTAGATCTTTTGCTACAGTAGATAATCCAGGACAGAGAATGAGGAGACTTTTGATTAACACAGTGTCAGCAATCAGCATATCTTGCAGCAAAGAGAACGAGGAACCAGATTTCTGAAAAGACCTAAGTTGAAGGCCCCCCCCCCCCCTAAACAAACAATCTGGACTTCTGAGGTGTATTTTCTATGTGATGAGTAAACAAAGACCCATGTTTAAGGGGATGACAGATTCAAACACACCAAGCAGAACAGGTAGCACAAGCAGCCTTTCTATTAAGTTTTATAGTAATTGTAATTACAACCCCGTTTCCAAAACAGTTTGGATGCTGTGTAAAAATAAAAACAGAATGTAATGATTTGCAAACATATAAACCCATATTTAATTGAAAATAGAACAAAGACAACAAATCAAATGTTATTGTTTTCGTCAAATAGGTGCTCAATTTGAATTTGATACCAGCAACACGTTTCAAAAAAGTTGTGACAGAGGCATGTTAACCACTGCGTTGCATCACCTCTTCTTTTAACAACAATCTGTAAATGTTTGGGAACTGATGAGAGCAGTTGCTGGAGTTTTGAAAGTGAAATACCCTATTCTTGGATTTCAGCTGCTCAACAGTTCGGGGTCTCCTTTCATTTCATGATGCGCCAAATGATTTCAATGGGTCACAGGTCTGGACTGCAGGCAGGTCAGTCTAGCACTCAAACTGTTCTGCTACAGAGTCATGCTGATCACAAGTCAAGTCAGATGTGGGAGCATGCACTGGTACAGTGCATTGTCACACCCACCACACAACGAATCACCTTGGAATCTAAGGCCAACACGGGGGCTTATCCCACCCTCTGGAAAAGGCCTATTTGCTGCAGCCAGGTGTTACGTGGGGAACCCCCGATGTTTATATTGTCGGTCATGGAGTATACACATGCTGACAGTATGAAGGTATTTTGTTTTTGTGATAAAATTTTTCTGCCAAATTACCCAGTGGTTGGGGAGGTCATGTCCTGCGGCAAACGAGGGCGTGACCGTCGGCTGAGGGGCAAGGAGCACCTGCGATCGCAGCTGATTGGAAGAGCCCAAGTGGTTGCCAAGCAAAGGGAGAACTTTTTATTTGAGTTGGATTTTGTGGGTTAATGTTAAAGTTGTTTAAGTGTGTTCCCCACCTTGTGTGTGTGTGTGTGTGTGTAAATGGCCTGGGCATGTCGTTATTCATATCCCCTTGTTTGTTAGGGAGAGGCAGTTTTGAGTTTCGTTTGTTGGAGTTAAGTTCTTTAGTTTGTATTAGAGTTCATTAAGTTTGTCGCCTTCTTTTTGGCCAATTAGTTGTGTAAAATGATTTGATATTGGTTGTTTACAGAGTTGGGTCCAGAGTAGAAGTCCAGACCGGGATTTTGTTTCAACCAATCAGTTGACTACTCTGTAACTCTTTATGCGCAACTAGTTTGTTGAAACAAAATCTTGGTCTGGACCTGAATTACCAAACTCTGGGTGTTTATATTATTTGGGTAATAAACCCTTGTTTCTTTATTAATCCCTCTGCATCCTCGTGGATTTACTGCTTGGTCCCCTAACAGAGACAATACCAAAGGAGTCCAGTCTCTGTCTCAGGTCACTGGATAATGTCCATGTATGTGGGAGAACACAGCTATCAAATATTGGTTTTCGGCCTTGTCCCTTGAGTGCGGAGATTTCTCCTGATTCTCAAAATCTTTTCATGATATAATTTACTATAGATGAGGAAAGTCCCAAATTCTTCAACATTTGAACATTTGTCTTTGTTCTATTTTCAATTAAAAATGGGTTTATATGATTTGCAAATCATTGCATTCTATTTTTATTTACATTTTACACAGCATCCCCTTTTTGGATTTTTTTGGAAACAGGGTTATACATAGAAATTCACCAGAACATCCATGCTAATTGCTTGCTTCCGACTCAAATAACCTGAATGCAAATATTATATTAAATCTGATAAAATCTGGGTAGAATTTATTCAAACATGATTAAATTTATGACAGAACAGATGGAAAGTCCACAAAGGAAATTGTCAAGACATTTCATGAACACGAAACCCAGACATAAAACTATTTTCTCCTCCCCAACTACCAAAGCAGAGTTTTAGTACTGCACCCACCTACATGTAAAGCTAATAAAAACGTCCAGGCAGAACACTACCTTCAATCTTAGCACTGCGCTCCACCATCAAGGTGTGTTATATTGCTCAAGACCAGGGGTGGCCAATCTTATCCACAAAGGGCCAGTGTATATGCAGGTTTTTGGGGGTAGGGTTTGGGTCAGCTGTTCAAGCCGAGGTGTGAGAACTCTTCAGCTAATCAGTCCTCTAATTAATAATCTAATTAGGGAATTGCAGCAAAAACCCACAAACTCAATAACCCTATCTGGATAAGAATGCCCACGCCTGCTCAAGACGCATTTGATGACTGTCTTAGCATGGTGATAGATCTGGCTATACGCAGATACAGGTTACACATCTTCAGCTTCATTCACTCTGGGACTCTGGCTTTTCATGGAAAAGAAGGAAACCATCCTGGAGTCCAAGCCCCACAAAACAAAAAACATCAATGGTGCCTAAATGTTTTTACAAATAAAGGATTACCTGGTCCATTGCTTGTAGATATCTGGCCTGCTTGAGAGTGGAATATAAATTTACCTAATTCCTCAACCCTGTATCCAGCAGGACACAAACACTTGAGAAACACATGCAATTGTCAAAAAGAATCTTTGAGCTGTAGAGAAAATTTTGCTTTAAAACCTGAAAGAGCAGTAAAACATCCAAGGTCACAAAAGCAATAGGCCAAGGCATGAGACAGAGGGTAGAACAACCAATAATATACAGCATGTTGAAGCATTTTGTAACTATGCAAAAAATTTGCCATGCGTCTTCGCATCAACCAAAACACTCCTACATTTACAGGCCTCCATGCTTCTCTTTGACAGGTAGTAACTGAAAACAGTACAGTTGCAGTGTGCAGATTCTGTGGTCCCACCAGCGAGCCACCGGCAAAGGCCAGTGAATAGGCATGCTCACTGTCGCCATGCCATCTCTCATCCCTAACTTCTACTCCAACAGCAGAGACACCGAGACAGACTGTGCAGTTTTACTAAAAATACTGCAAGGTATGATGGGATTGTGAGATGATACAAGTAAAAAAATAAATGCCATAAGAAAACAGGAGTACATGAGGGGAAACCTGACTAACTGAAGTGTTCTTCTAGATGTAACCGCAAATGAGAATTACAGCTGGGTGGCCCGTTCGGCAAAAGGCCTACAGATATAGATGCCAGCCGGTGATAGCTGGAATCCTTTGTTCAGAGACAGTACAGTATGCGAGAAAGCAGGATTATCGAGGTGCTGGGAACAGTCCTGGTGGTGTCGTCGCGGTCGTTCTTCAGTCTCGTGCGGCATTCTCAGCCATCCATCTCTTTGTCCTGAGGTGGGTTCGTTGCCGGAGGCAGGTCCAGGCGGGCCCATGTCATGGGCTCTGCTTTCTTCATGGCAATCTCGATCTTAGAAGCCATCATGTTCATGACACTTTTACTTACATCGATCGCCTGGCACAGAAAACGGGTCAGAGCGGGTGAGAGTGGTGAGCGGTGCAGCCATTCCAGTTCACACAAAATGGTAAATTATGTTCTGATGAACTGGTAGTGTTGAAACCGATCTACAACAACCTCAGTGTATGATATCTGCCATCATATTACATACCGACAAGGAGCCACTTTGAAACTACAGGATGAAGTACTTACACCCCACAAGCTGATTTCTTGTTCAAATTCCTTGTCACCTTCAAATATAATGTGGATCTTCAGCTGTTAATTTTGGGGGAGGGGAAAAATTACTAACCCATTGGCGAGGGGGGATAGCACAGAATGTTTTAGATTAAACACAAAAAAGTACATGAAAACAGACACCCCCAGGCTGTCAGACCTACCACAGTACTATTGGCCTCCACATAGCTCATCTCTGGAATGGAGTTTTTGGCATACACAGAGATTATCACTTGGCCCCCTGTCTGATGCCAGTCAAACCGACAAGGCACCACCTTTTTCCCCTTCAAAGATAAACAGAGATTTCACTGGACCTTGTTACGCCACAAGACATGTGACACCCACTATGTTTAGGCCTGCGATAATAATAACAGTTCTACTTGGCAACAGCAAGGTACCATTAAGTTGCACAGGCTCACAGCACAACACCAGTAGAAATTTGAAATGAGTTTTGAGCATTTCCGGTAATCCCAGGGACAGAAAATCACTTTTATGACACAACATCCATTACTAACGCATGGGTTTACTGAAGTCATGTAAGAGACAGCCAGAATAAGAGGGAAACTTAGTATCCAAACAAGGACACACTTACAGTATCCTGCTTCTTCCACAAATGTGTCCCCTTAGTGCAGCCCTCTTGGGACAGAAAAGTGTTGAAGTCTGAGGTCTTGCGTTTGCAGCAGCTCCAGTACTTCATCCTGACGATGCAAAGAGTTTTCACATGAACACCTCCGTAAGCTGCTGTTCCTACACCCCCGATTAGTGGGGAAAGGCATTACCAGTAGATGCAAATTCATTTCTTACCCTTCATGAAAAATGGGCCCCCCTGGGTGAAACAGGCACACATCCTCATTGCTTTCCGGGCCAGTGAATGTCTGCAACATTATAAAATGAAAGATGTTCAACACACAACACTCTGTGAAGATACAATACTACACTACATTTCACAATCATTTGTCCAATGACTCTACAGCAAAATGTCTGAACACGCAGCACCTCCAGAAATGTAACTGATAAACCAATGAAACAAACCTTTAAACAGCCTCCATTTTTACATGAAGTTCCAACCTTAATTTCATCTCCTTCGTCCTCTAAAAAGAACACAAACATTTCAATCAGAAACATTCGCTTATATATATATATATATATATATATAAAAAGGTAATTCTGAATAAATTACAGCCCCTACCATTTTTATCCGACTCATTGGCTTCTGTTAGCTTTAGATTTTCCAAAGATTGTTTCAGTGAGGATGCCACCTTTTGTTGTAACTTTACGAAGGGCTCATCCGGGCTAAAACAGAAAAATATTCACAATACAATTAGTACTATCTAACGTGCAGACAGAGCAGAAGGTTATAAGCATAAATCTATGTAATCAGTTTGATTCCTGACACAAGACACCAACAGGAACAAAGTCAGAAGGATGGAGACGGACCTTGGAATGTCAGTCTCCCCCATGGTCAGGTCAAGATCTCGGCCAGGGTTGTGCAAAATTGTGGGAATTTTCCATTAATTTCCATGGAAAGTTTCCAACTTGGAATATTTCCAAAATTCCCCATCTTAACTTCCCACATAATGGAAAGAGTCTGTAAAGTTTGCAGAAATTTACCACCCCTTTGCAACCCTAATCCCAGCACAGCAGCGAAATACAGAACCACGCACCTCGGACGACTGATGGACTCCAGCGGTTTGGGTGCCTGAATGACATATTCATCAAATTTTGGTTTTAGGTCTTCCAGGTCCTTTTTCTCCCCTGAGGTCTTAACATCAGGTTTAACTGGCTCAGGGGGCTTCTCCTTATTGTGTGGTCCGTTGGTACAGCCCTGGAAACAAGCACAGAAAAAATCAATACCATAGCTGAACTTAATTAAGGGATCTTATAAGTTTATAAGACACTATTCTTAAAGTCTAAAAGCCGATTCAAAGGTCTTTATATGAGACGACCAGGAGCATTTGTATCCATTCCAGACTCAACCAAAATTACCATAGAAATATTCTGGAACCAGGTTTAAACAGGAAATAATTCAATGGTTTAGTTTCCCAATCTTTAAGTATATGTACATAATTTGCTGGCGACTTTAAACTATTAATGTTGACATTATCACATCAAGGCTAGAGAGACGCAGGACTTGAACCATGTAATAGTTTCAGAACTCAAAATGTTCTGTCACAAGAAATCCAGTTAAAAACATTCACAACCAATCAGGCACTTACTGCGATGCTTAAGAAATCAGAGAAGTCAGTTGTCCGTCTTTTACAGCAAGACCACCCCTAAACAAAGGAAAGAAATGACTTTAAAGGGGAAGACCATTCCAGCTTAGGACTGGGATCATGCCACAGCAACACAGACTCTCAGAGGTGATATGCAACACACCTTCAACGCATCGTGGAAGACAGGGACACCAGGGTGGTAGGTACAGGCATCTGAGGAAGACAAAAGGACACAAGCAACTTAGATTAGTCTCGGTAACAAACACCAATACATTCAGATGACATTTCCCAGTTTAAATGCTGGACTGTCCTGAATTCTCCTACCTATGAAACAAACCGGGAGACACTCACTTTTACTTTTCACTCATTTCACGTGTTTTCAGTCTATAAAACCAGAGCCACTCGCTGATGCGCTTAGTGGATCAACTGCAACTTGGACATTAAACAGTTTTAACGCAGAGGGCAGTTTCCCATCACCGAGGTGAAATCATGGCGCCCAGCGGTGCGATATGCACACGTTTTTTGCCGCAGCACTAAATCAATGTGGTTTTTTTTTTATTGTTTTCTGTAAAAATACGCGCCGATTAACAAACGTACAGTTAAAACTAATCAGACTAACCTCGATGAACATCAAAGCTCTACCTACTACGCTAGTTAAATAGATAAGTAGTTAGACATCCAATAAGGAAGATGTCTTCCGTGAGACTTTACCAAGCCCATGTGTTTTAAAGTATACATATTAAACGGCACAAAACATGTGTACATCATATTTTAAAATATATCCGTTCTTATATAATCCAGGCTCGACGGCCAGCCAGTACCGTAACGCGGTGCCGGCGAAAAAGCCGGTAATGTCGTTCATTGACGAAGCTGTTACTTAACTGGAGTGATTTTACATTTTAACCAATGCTCATTTCGACTTACACAACACAACTTACCATCAGGATTCTGATCTGGGTCAAACCGCTGTCCACAACCTTTGTTGTAACACAGCACGGACATGGTGGTCTGGAAACAGAATTATATTTTATTTATGAAAGAATGGCTTATACCAATAGCAATCTTTAGTAACAGTAAACAGATTATTATGAATTTTAACTAACTGTGAATGAGCGATAACTAGCCAGCCGGTTCGGCTTGTGCACAGGACTACCTCCGCTTGGCCAGACTGCCTGCAGACCGCCGCCAGAATATTCCGGCAAGTTCGGGAAATTTCGCGAAACGCAGCAACGCGCACGCGCGGACCGCCTTCGGAAACACTCGCGTGGACAAGGCAGGGAGGCGGCACTACTGTGCGACGTCAATCACCAATTCCCAACCTCTCATTGGTTAGGTCGTCGGATTCTGTTGCTTTGAACCCAGATCAGCCATGGATAGGACGCTGTAATTCCGCCTACTTTGGGTACAAGGCGCTTAAGGTTAAGCGAAAATCAGTCAGTCGAAAGTGCAACAGGGATCATATTGAAAGAAAGCAAGGAAAATGTATATCCCATTCTCAAACTCCTTGCATTTCTCTGGTTGTTTTGTTTCATAATCCTTTGCGCCTTCTTCCTCTTTTGATACATGGTGGAATTTAGTAAATTTGGAAGTTAGATGACATGTACAGTACTTTAATTCTTTCTGATAATTTCTGTTAATGTGACTCTATGCTCATGCCATTTTGTCATTAATCCTTTGTATGGACATGTGCTTAAAAAAATAAAGATTCAAAAAAATAAATAAAAATGGATCATATTTAATATGTTTTTTTTTACCAGAATAAACACAACCAAAACCTTTTTACACAACTAATTCAAACTCATCCAAGATGATTCTCAGGCTGTTTGATAGAGTAGTAATGGCATCAAATCTTCGTACTGGCTACAAACACGTACTATACATACTGATGTTGATTTCAAAATGTGTCTTCCTTTCAAAGTAGAATATTTTTAACACAGATTCGGTGCACGACCGCCATCTATTGCCTCGGAGGGACACCGCGCTGGTCTTCACTCTACATAATCTGCATTCATAATCCGAAGGGCACGCTCTCCACATTCTAGTTATATTCACCATTTACAGTTCCCTCTTTACGATACACATTCTAACACTAAAAAACACAAAAATAAATCTGTCCAGGGGTTGCCAACTTTGGTCAGCTGGCTGGCCTGACATTTTCAGTTCAAGTCTGCACACTCACATACATGCATGTAACAGTTTTATTATCTTGCAAATAGGCTAGCTAATTTTAGGTTTACAATGTAATAATATAGACTTGCCATAAGATGTCTTGTTTGAGAGCCTGAAAGCATCACATTATTTTTATTACAATAAATTTATTTTCTTTAGTGATAGTAAATTGCCATGTTTTCTGTTTGTATGTTATTAGTGGATAATAAAAGCATCATGAAGTCACAGTGCTTTAGCGTCACATCAGTTGGTCTGCAGTTCAACCAGACAGTGAGCCAGATTTCTACATCTCTCTGGATTGGTATTCTCCCTGATCAGCTTTTCAATGTAATTGATCATTTCTTCAGGAACCTGTTGAGAAATTCCCATGCGCTTCAGGAGGCCCCTTAAGATTTCCTGCGTGGAGTGTTCCGAGAGGCCAAAAAGGAACCGGAGGAAAAGATCTAGGTGTCCATTCTCACTCTGCATGGCTCTGTCTATTGCCATCTTGTACAAGTCACACATGGGTGCTTGTTTAAAGATCATTGTGAACGTGTTCATCAAAGGCTGGCCAAGTACATTTTGGTTACGGGTTATAAATGTGTAGTGCACATGCAGTGCTGCAAGGTACTCTTGAAAGCTCTGATGAACAAAGCAGAATTCTCTCTCCTGACACGACTCCTTTTTATATATTTCTGTGCAGAGCCCAGAGTGCAGCACCACATCTCTGATACCCAGGCCATATTCTCTGAAGTCCACTTCATGAAAGACGAATCTATCTTTCTCTAGTTGTTCAAAGGCTAACTTAGCCAGTTTAAGAACAAATTCTGGGTCTGTGTCCTGCCACTGCTGCAAACCTGCCTTCATCCCATAATATTTCTGATTCTTCATGTGCAACTGGAGAACCAGGTAATGTGTATAAAACTGAGTGATTGTTGTGATTACTGTTCTGTCGGGGTCAGCGAACTTCCGTTCGAAAACAGTGGCCACAATCCAACAGAACACCGGTATATGGCACATGATATGCAAGGTCTTTGATGATGTCACATGTGAGAAAACTTGAAAGGCCTGTGCAGGCTCTTTGAATTTCTGCATGAAGTAAGCCTTCTTCTGATCATCATTAAATCCACACAGCTCCGTATACCGATGGATACACTCAGAAGGGATCAAGTTTGCTGCTGCAGACCGGGAAGTTATCCACACGTGGGCAGAGGGTAGCAGATTCCCCAGGATAAGGTTTGTGAGCAACACTTGTGTTGTTGTCTGCTGTTTTATGTCATTCACTTTGTCATTCTCCTGGAAATTAAGAGGCAGTTTACAGCCATCCAAGCCATCAAGGATGAAAAGGACTCTGCAGTCCTTCTTTTCTATGAAATCCATTTCTTTCATGTCTGGAAAGAAGATGCAAATAAGGTCCATCATACTGATGCGATCTTCCTTAATTAAATTTAGCTCCCGAAATGAAAGAGGGAAAATAAAGTGAACATCCTGGTTGGGTTTCTCTTCTGTCCAGTCAAGAATGTACTTCTGCACACAGACTGTTAAACCAATACCGGCAATACCAGTCGTGAGTACATTTCTGATAGGCTTGCAATGGCCAGGCAAGCACCTGAAGATGTCACTGCATGGAATTGCAGTCCCTTGTCGGACCCGATTTCCAAGGCTGGTCTCAGCTTGCCTCACTTCATGCTCCCTGTTGATTGCATTCCCATCTGCAGTCATCTGCATGTCAGTGTAGATGTAGCTCAGAAAACTTTGGTTTCCTTGTCTTGCTATTCCTTCAAATATGCAGTCATACCGCCTCTTCAGACAGGTTTTCAGCTCATGCTGGAGCCTCACTATAGAAAAGAATTATTTTCAAGTATTATAAAAACATCTTTACTTCTATTTCAGAATTCTCATGCAAAAAAAGACGAACCCACAACATGTATTGGTTTTTTGTAAATTAATCTGTCTGGTAGTATGAACTAAATCTACATTAATTCCCGGGAGGGGGCCTACTTCGTTTGCAGCTCTTCTCCAGCGCCTCAGCCAAGTCATGCACCTTGATGTCATGGAGAACACGCAGGGTTATATTCAGTGCACCCCCTTTTCCGCAGCGTTCCAGCATCTTGTCCACAATGTCAAGGATATCAGCATTTTTGTCCAGCTGACCCTCGAAAAACTCAGCATGGTGCTTGATCAGGCACATCTTGAACAGAAGCAACTTCATCTCACTGAGATTATTTAGAGTGTCTTGGATTGACTGCAATTTAGAAGAAGAAAGAAACCAATGATCTCAGTGCTTCAAGTATTTCTGAAAGGCAAAACTAATTTAACATCTTTTTTTTTGTGATGACATAAGAAAGAAAATTGAACATATTACAATGCGGTGTAATGACTAAAAAACGTAAGGTATGGAAATAGACCTGCATTTGGCCAAAATAATGCATATATTACCATTTTAATTTACCACTAAATTCCTTTTCATGTAAGTTGAGACATTTAGTTTGATCATGTATTTGCAAAATATTTAAAACAATGAGTACTGTCAGACATCCAAAAAAGACTGCTACTCTAGAGGGTTCAACATTCCACATATCTGCAGAAGCACTGCTATTGAATTAGCCTGCGTAATCTGCATAGCTAGTAACTCTATGATGCCTCACATTTCCTGCAGTATCGAACAATAATTAGAATATTACCCTAAATATATATGGCAACTCCAGAGTAGCATCCTCAGTAGTTGAATTCAGCATCCTAGCGTCCTCTTCAGGATCCGATGACGGCATTAAACCTATGCCACTTCACAAATGCAACATTATTATTTACAAAAACGTATCTGTACACAGTTTTGAAATGCATTTTCATTCCAGTTTCAAAACAAAGACAAGATTTCGTTTCGTTTAGTACTCCATGACTGTGACTCTACACTCAACTGGTTGGCTGAAACAATATCTTGGTCTGGATTTTTACTTTCTGGACCCAAACTATCCACCTCTGGCTAAATTTCTTAAAATTTCCTGTTGTAAAGCCAATGAAGGCCCCCTCCATTACCTAACTGATTATCCTGGTCAGATTCATGGGCTATAGCTACGCCATAGTGAAATCATTTTTGACACAACATTTACAATGTCCACATTGGCAGTGAGAATGCAGGCACAAGAGATCATGCACATGCCTTGAAGTTGCAGCAGCAGGCTCCTCTTCCTCAGGCATTGCGGAACTGACACAGTCTTCATCACTTTTCATGGATCCATAGCTAGATGGCGGTGACTCAGGTCTCTTTGCCCAATTAGGCTCCCCCTGATCGACCCTGGGCAGAACCACAGAACAGCAAGATTCTATCAACTCTTTTGTTTGTTCTCTTGTCTATGAAGCTGCACCACAAAAATCAACAAAGAACAAGGAAAATAAAATTAAAAAAACACAGACTTTAGTCCAGTCACTATTACAACAGTGGTTCTCACCAAATGTGGTCCAAAGTGGGTCAAGTAATAATTCCCACTGGGGTCACTGATTAAATAAAGCATCTTGATTATTTTTTTGTAATTTAGGACATCTGTAGTCGCGAATGAGTCGCGCATTTTTTCTATTACTTGCAGCACCCCCCATATTTTTGGTGAAACAAATAAACTGATAGAAATATTCAAATAAACTGACAGATTATTACAGATTTAGAGTGTTATATGTGACTGCTAGTATACGTGCTGCACAGAGCCGTATCAGTCTCATATTTTGTACATTTTACAAAAAACAAAATGTCTCTCTCTCACCTCTGCTGCTCAGGTACAGATCCTGCTGGACTCTCGCTACGTCCCGGAAGACTCATCTTAAGATGCCACTTAATACACTGACAGAAACAGCGCAGTATCATTGTTATTATCCCGAATCGTCTCTCATGTAAAACTGTAGTATATATCGCTAAGGTCGCTATATTCAGTATTTGAATATGCATGCCTGGGTTATGTAGGATCCCCACTGTCAATTTTAATAAATACAGGTCCCAGTCGCTAGAATTTGCCCGAAATCCCTAAAAAGTATCATGCAGGTCAGCCTACAGCAAAACCGACTCAGCTATGTTAAGGCTTATGAGGAAAAGTTACATTTATTTGGAGAAAAAAAAATTACAAAGTAAATGCTTCTTACCAAGTCGCATGGGGGAAACTGTCAATGCAAGAGAAAATGTCGCAAAATGTCGGCAAAAACGGAGGCTAAACCTCACAGAAACTATGTACAAATGCGTTTCCGTAAAGACTCTTCCGCGTCATGTCGCGTCCGGTTCACAAGTTCATTTACCGTGATGTAATTCCTGCCTTTAGACAGTGATTGACATTTGCTACAGAATAAAGATATAAAACGTAAAGGCGATCTGAAATATGCAATTCCCGTCTTTAAATCACGTTTTGTTTCTCTTCAAACGATACGGAGAATGACTACAATGAGAGACGAGTGAAGGAGGATCCCTGGACCCCGTTTTTATCGCTTGCTGAACTGAACTGTATATTTTACTCATTCACAGGGCTGCCAGCTCTCACGCATCTGGCGTGATATTCACGCTTTCAGACTTCCACGCAAGAAATCCTACGGCAAATCTATATTATTCCATTATAAACCCAAAATTAGCTGCATCAAAAGCGTTGGGGTAGTTTGCAAACCCTACAGACTATTTACAAGGCAATAAAACTGTTACATACATGTAAATGCATGTGCAGACTTGTCTCGAATTGGAAATGTCAGACAAACCCTGTGTTCTTATATTGATGTTTTAATACCAAATTCCGATTTTCTGGAAATTATAAGGTTTGGTAGGCTATAAGTAAATTGAATAATTTAAGTGATATGCCTGCACAAAGGGGCCCCGTAAGGTGGGGGAAAGTTAGGATGATTCCAAGGGCCTCTGAGGAGACTGAGTGACAGGGAGGCCTAGAAAATTTGGAGAATAACTGTATTGGTCTGGATTGGGGGGCCCCATATGATATGCCTTTATGGGGCCCAAAATCTGTAGCAACGCCCCTGCCCATGCATATATCAGTCGTAGGTCAGATTGTATCTAATTTTGGATATATATGCAGTGGTACCTCGGTATATATCCTTAATCCGTTCCAGATTCTTGGACTTATACCAAACAGGACGTACACCAAACAAATTTTTCCCATAAGAAATAAAGGGAAAATGATTAATCCGTTCCCAAGAAAAAAAAATTATATTGTTATTGGCATATTATACATTGATGGGGTTGTATAAAATAATTTAAACACTGCTTAATACTAAAATACATAAATACAAAAGCAATTAGATTAAATAAATGAAAAGAGAGTTATAGCGTGGGTTGTTCACTGAATTGTACTAACTGGCATACTGACGCTTGTGGGCAGTCGTGGCTTTGTCTCGAGAGAGGTAAACAAGGGTAGCGCGCGGTGTAGTGAGTAATTATGGCCCATACAAGTGGTAGCACGTGAGTCGTATTCAAAACAAATGTCGTATTCCAAACAAGTTGGACTTATTCCAAAACGGACATATACTGAGGTAGTGTGTGTGTGTGTATATATATATCTATATAAATTTAAAAATAGCTATTATAAAAGCCAGAAACCTGCATTAGTCATGGCACGTTTGAGCGTGTATGATGTCCATGTTATCTGCAGAAAATGTTAAATGTTAAGGCACCAAAGAACCAATTACACTGAGTATTTTGCACTGAATTCTTAAACACTGGTAAGCAATATAACACAATCATGGGTGTTTACACTATGCAGTGTATTGGTGGTTGTCAGTGAATTTAGTGAAATGGTGGAATAGGTCACAATTGAATAAAAGATAAAAAGTACTGATTTAAATACCAAAGCAGTGACAGAACTACATTCCCAATGCAGGTTATATACACTATTATAAAACTGCAGCTTCACTAAGCACATCATAGTGCAGTCTGACCAGGCAAACACATGGTTCTCGGTGAGTTATCTTCATTGTGGGAAATTAAAGAATGAGCAAACTACCATAGAAGGGTGTCATTTTATTTTGAAGGAACGCTTTGTTGACATCAAGACACATTTCAAAATACCGCCTGTAGCTATATGGCTGACTGTAGAGGTAAAAAAAGTAACCTCTATAGGCGTGAAACATTAATGTGTGAATTATTGCCATCCTTATGCATGCATTTCTTACGTCTGTAGATGTGAAATAATGCTGCATCTAGGCAAAAAGTTTCAGACGTTTTGGTCCTAATGGCCTTCCACACATCCAGGATTTGCAGCAGGTTACAGCAAGACATACAGCATGTGGCTCAGTGGGCTAAGCCTGCGTGTCTGTATTCAGAAGGCTGCTGGTTCAAGCCCAGCCTCAGCACGCAAGGCCCTTAACCCCCAGCTCCCTGGGTGCTGTTACAGGTGGCAGCCCTTTGCAGACAATTTACTCTACAAAGTTCTGATCTATGGTATTTGTTGGGGCTGAATTACCATTTCAGAGCCGCGGTCACTTGAGGCTATACTACTGTGGGGTTTCGTAGTTATGTCTGTGCCTGTCAGAGACTTATACATGCAAACACTATTGCTGTTTTCCAGGGCAGGTTGTCTTTATCCACACATGCCGTCATCTTTGACTGCAAAAAGAACAAACAGGCAAAGAGGAACAAATTGTGTGGCTGATGCTCCTTAAATTTCTGCACTGACCACTAAACCTCCTTGGAACTCATTTGGCAGTCAGTCCTCTTTCACATACTACTAATTATGTCATTTGTAGCTGTATTTGTAATCCTGATTTAGGTCATTTTTTTATTGTGGAACTTCTGTTATTTTGTCCACTTTCTCCATACCCGAATAATTGAAAAGAACGGGCAGGAAGCGCAGTCTCAAGTGCTTTATTTCAAAAGGAAAGTCACAAGCAAATAAGTGACAGGCCAGCAAGCAACAAAGGGACACACACAGATATAAACAAACAGTTACAGAGCACAGGAACCCCCACAAAGGCCCATACACAAGGCCTTTTTCATGCTTTCAGCTGGCGGTAATGTGAAAAGATCTGTGCAAGCAGTGCAGTTTTAGGGTTACATTTTCGTGTACATCCCACAACCTACAGGAATCAATGCAGGGGGGTAAGCATGTTCACTAGTAGTGGCCTGAGAACATAAGCTTTTGTACCTTACCCTCAAAATGTGAACAGGAGCAGCCAGCTCAGTCAGGCAGGGCCCTGCAATGTAGACCCCGAGTCTCTTTCCAAATCAAACCTTTGTTACCCCAAATTACTCAATGTCTCAGCCACACCGTGAAGTACACGTTAACCCTGGGAATGTATTAAGCTCAATTTTAACAAACCGAAAGCTTACAAAATAAAAATTCCATCACCTAGGATTTGCAGCTTGTCGTGCTCTGGTAATATACAGTTATCATAAAAAGTAACAATATAAAAGTAGTGTATGAATGCTAAAGCAATCCTTAGAAGACTAACATTCTTCAATGAAAAAGACTAATAGAACTTTGACCGGTTTTTTTAATTGGTGTGCAATTAAAATAATTACTCAAACTTTAAAAGGATAAAATGTTCTTTAGTTTGATTGATGCTTGTCTGGGTGTGAAGCAGCAGGGAAAACCAGAACACTTCCAGCCATCATATCTTCATTCGTGACCGGTAAGCCATTATCTGGAAAACAAACACACGTTAAAAGGTCCCCCTCTGTCATTTCATCAGTCCTGACAAGTCCCCCAGAAGGGATATTAAGAGAGACATGATTTACAGCACATATCCTGCCCAAAGCTTGTAAGACAAAACAAACCTCAGAGGTGCAGTGTCATCATGAGTGACAAAACAGGGAAGACACCTAATGACTAAGTGCTTAATTCATGGTATAAAACGTGCAAACTGACTGCATCACCAACCCTTCATTGCCCAGTGACACTAAATCCCCACCCAGTGGAGAAGGTGGGTAATACACAGGGAGTTTAAGACCTGCATGGTAGTGGTGCCATCTACCTGTTGAGTCCACACTCTACACAAAGACACTTATGTTCAGAACTGTGGTACCAGAAACCTCAGCACACTCTTGAATTTAATAATTCTATTTATATTTGAGGCACAGGCCTGGCTGACCTTCTTGGCACTGGCCGTGATTTTGGGAGATTTTCTGCAGTTGATCCTAGGGGACCGGCGTTGTGGCTTAGCCGCATCTGTTTGGGGAGACTTCCTGGAGCGAGGGATCTTGCTGACGGATCCAGCGATTTTGCCGATGGAGCCAGGGGACTTGCGGGTGCTACTCCGCATCTTGTTGATGCCTCGCTGGAGAATGCTGCTCTTGGCATTCTTGCGGGGTGTGTTGTCAACACTGAACATCACAGACTGCCTGCGTTCAGCCTGCGGGACAGACAAAGTTGATGTGCAGAGTAAATGCTGCCAACCCAGCATCAGACTTTCCAAAGAAAAGCATCCCTCTCAAATCATATCCTGCTGATTTTCATGCACCCTGCGGAAAACTGGTCTACTTTACTGAAAAAAAGGTCTTTCATGCCTGATATCTTACAGGAGTATTGGGAGATTTGAACTGACTGCTCTGCATTGGTCGGGGGAAGCAGCTTGGCATCTTCTTAGCCTAGGAGAGAAAAACGTAGAGAGAACATTAGCATCTTCAATGCCCACGTGTAGAACTCACTCTCCCCACTATCACCCAAACTTACTTCCGGCGTGTCCGACTCCAGCAAGTTATCGCCTTGGCGCTTCAGGGAGACGACAGACCCTCCTGCATTAGGAAGGACCGAGGCGCGACGCGATGCCAGCCCCGCACCAATCTGGCCAGGCAGCATGGTAGAGCGCCGGGAAGCCATGCCTTCCCCAATCTGATCTGGGAGCATCGAGGCACGTCGAATCGTCTCCATCGGGTCTCCAGTCCTCAGGTCTTCGTCTGTGATGTTAAACAACGGCATTCCCAGGCTGGGCTGCATGGAAAAAGAGGACGACGAATTAAACCTCTCTCTTTTACACCACATTAAGAGAAACTCTTCACGTTACAGCGTAACTAAACTTATGATACGGCTCATTACACTAGAACTAGCTTGACTGAAGATTTACATTTAGTTTTTGCTGTGCAAGTTAAAGGGGCAGTTCACCCCAAAACTGACAAAAAATGTTTCAGAGGGGCTTTAGAGCGATCTATTTATCAAGATTGTTCTGCTGGGAGTTGCCTAGTTTTGGAGACATTGATTCTCTCAAATATAATGGGAATGAATGGTATTTTTTCTGTGGTGTTTAACGGGCCAATAAAATACATGCATCAACCATATCACTGCAAAGATATCACCGGGGTGCTCGTGTTCGTATTTTCTGGACAGTAACAGGATCGATGCGTGGAGTTTGGTAGAAGAAAAATGTTCCTACATTACACGGCTCACTACAAAATATGTGAATTATCTTGAGTAACTGGGTCGTGATTTCTAGTAAGAGACATTGCTGTGGATTTTCTTTAATGTATTTTTTGGCGCTTTAATCATCACAGAAAGAATGCCATCATTCCCATTATATTCAAGAGGAGACATTTCTAGTTTCAAGACTAGGCAACTCCAAGCAGAACAACTTAGATGGATAGGAGTAAAGCCCCTCAAATGATTTTTTGAGGTGAACTGCCCCTTTAACTATCTGATTTGTTGGACTTAAAAAGCTTTAGTGTAATAAATGCAGTTTGCAGCTGGCCATTCAGCACTCTCACCCTAGACTCCAGAGGGTAGCTGCTCTTCAGGTGAGGCAGACAGGCTTTATTTCGGGCCTGGAGCTCAGCAATGCGCTTCCAGTTGTCTGTGATGTCAGGTTCATTCTCGGCGCCCACACCATACGTATTGATGTCTGATGGCCCAGAAACCACAGCAGACCCTTACAAAATGCATTTAGCATGATGCAGACCACAAAGGAGAGAGGGCAACCTCTGCAGAGGAAGTACTCACTGCGAGGCGGGACGTGGCTGTGAGTGGTGCTGCGGCGGTATCCTGGCAAACTCAGGAGGTGGTCACTGCTGCCCCCAACAGGCTCGTCAAAGAACTCCATGGAGATCGGACGATTTCTCTGTGAGGCAATGTTTGGAACCGATTGGGCAGAGTGGAGACTGGAGAACAAGCTGTTCTCACCATCAACCTCAGCTTTGCCTGGAGTCTTCTGCAAGCGAACGGGGGAATGTCAGTAACAAGAGAGGCGAAGGTGCAACAGGTCTATAAATAGCCATGATACCTGTGATCTGTGCAAAACATGCGGCAAAAGTGATGTCAGAGTAAGCAGATCCAAAACACACCGTAACGTGATGAGGAACAAACCCTTTCCTGGCAGTTAAAAGAAAAACTCTGCAAGTCTTTTAAACATATGCATGATATATTTATAATGCAAGTCTATACTAAAATGGTCAGTACAGACCAAAATCAAGGTTAATGATCTGCATTAGGAAAATTTGATGCTTAAGTTACATTTAAAATTCAATGTTACATGAACTTCAGCACATATTTTAAACAATAAAATCTTGGGGCGGAGGGGGTGCATGCCCTTAACCTTAGTCATGATGGGGGTAGGAGGGTAGGGGTGGTGAAGGAGAGGGTGCGTGCCCTTAACCTTAGTCATGGTGATGTTGATAACCTGTGTGGTCCGCCGGCGGGCAGAGTAGCTCTTCTTGGTGGAGTCGATCGCAAGCTCGCCCAGCGACATGATGCTGTTCTCCAGCTTACGCCTGGGGCAGTTGCTGCTTACAGGTGTGAAGTAGACGGTGTCTAAGGAGTCGTCAGTCAGCGCTCGCCGCTTCGCCCGCAGGCGCTCCGAGCTGCGCACCAGGGGCGTGCTGGACTCCTCGTGCGCCAGCGGCTTCCTGGCAGCCAATGAGCGGGACCACAGGTCAGTGCTGCACCAAGTCACCTGAACATCACTCAAAACGGCACCCAACTTCGGCATTAAGGCTAAAGCGGGAGGGGTCACAGTGACGCGTGGAAGGTTACCGGGTAGCACTGAGGGAGTCGTCTAAGCAGAATTCCAAGCTGTCCTTGCTGAGGTCTGCTTGCTTCTCACTCCTATCCTCCTGAGAAGGAAGCTTGCAGGTATTCAGAATGGTGTCCTTCGCATCCTTTGCATATTCCCTCAGTTGCCTGTCAGCGTAGTCAACCTGCTCTCCCCATAAAGACACAATTGTAGGAGGGGTTAGGACCCTGGTTACTTAGATCATCTTCGCAACAGCTCCTCTCAGTTCCTCACTCATGTCTCAAAACCAAAGGAGACTGGGCTCTCTCTGTAGCTGCCCCCAGACTTTGGAATAATCTCTCATCCAACGTTAAGTCCTGCTCTTTGATTGTTGAGTTTAAATCTAAAGACCCATAATTTTTCTCTTGCTCTCCGCTCAGTTTGAGGATCTCTTAGGGTTTGTCAAGTCCGGTATTAAGTTACTTTAAATTTCATTTTAATAACTGAATTTTAATTGCCCTCTTTTTTCTGATGCTTCTTTTATATTGCTTTAATCTTCACTTTTTATTTTCTTATTTCTTGTATGTACGTTTTCATGTTATTTATAAACTTTACTATATATGTAGTATTTTTCAAATAATTCTTTCTAAACTGGTAAGCAGTTTTGTTCAACTATATAAATAATATAATAATATAAATGTGCTATATAAATAAATGACTTCACTTAAGGATGGAATAAACTAAACTTGTAAATAAATGACAGTGACCCCAACATTTGCCTGATACCCACCTGAGCCTGCAAGCTGTTCACTTTTAAGGCCAGATCTTTCTCTGAGAGCTTAGCCTGATCCAGCTCTATCTGCAGCAGCTTCATCTCACTCCTGAGTACCTTCACTTCCTGATCTCTGCTCTCAAGTGTACTCTCTAGCGTTTGAGCCTTCTCCTGGACCTCCAGCAGCTGCTGCTTCTTCCCATTGTAGTGGGTCTTTGCCATCTGAACCTAGACCAGAGATAGAAAAAAATAAAAAAAAAATAAATAAATCGCATACCCAATGTCCATTACAACAAAAGCAAAACATCAAGTCTTCAGAGGATTTATAGCATAAGGCTCTTAAGGCATTATCGATTCGCCATTACTGACCTGAGCTTTGTAGTGTTCCACTGCCTCAGTTTTCACCTGCAGCTGCTCCTGAAGTTCACTAATGAGCCGCTCTTTCTCTGCCTCACATTCCTGTAAGGGGAGAAGTGCAGACAGCTCCTGCCTTGCAAGCTTCAGCTTGCTCTCCAGGGAGACCTGCACTTGTTGGGAGACCTCCTGCTCCTTCACCATGGACTCCTTCAAAGACGACAGCATTTTATTCTCATTCCTAAGCACTGAGAGCTGTTGCTGGTACCGCTTATTTAGATGCTCTAGTTTGGTAGTGTGTGCAAGGATCTCTGCCTTGAGCTTCACTATAGTCTCTTCCATTTCTTTTCTTTTCAGATCCTCAGCTTCTATAGCACGCATCCGGAGCGCATCCCTTTCCATTGACTCTTGCTTTATGACGTCAAGCCTTCCAATGTCCTCGTTTAATTTTTCATTGACCCGTTTCTGTACAGCAGCGAGAGAGGTCGCAGAACGAAGCTGTTCCTTCAACTGGGTTACAGTGGATTCCAACTCCATATGCTGAGTCTTGACCACATGGTCCCTCTCCTTCATGTCATTATGTAATGAGTCAAGTTGAGATTTCCTCTCAGAGGCAAGAGTTGAAGCCTCAGTGACCTGTTTCTGAAGCTTAGTGACCCGCTCTTCCAATTCCTTATGCTGTGCTTCTTCAACCTCTACTGCTCTAATTCTAAGGTTCTCTCTCTCTCTTACCTCTTTATGCAGCAAGTCTAGCTCTGACTGCTTCCCAGAAGCAAGAGCAGATGCTGTCCCTAACTGGGCTTGAAGATGAGCAACGCTCTCTTCCAGTTCCTTATGGTGAGCCTCCATTTCTTCAGCTTGGATTCTCAAGCCGTCCCTCTCTTTCAGTTCTGCATGAAGTGATTCCAGCTGAGTGTCCTTCTCAGAAGCA
>JAODKC010000039.1:2878399-2914766 GCA_026777985.1 Mormyrops attenuatus
CATGCAGGTAAAATAAAGAAAGGTGACATGGTTTACTTTTTGCTGATTTAACCTAATTTTAAAAACTTTAAATACTTGCGACAATGGACATTTTGAAAAGAAGACAGATTACAGATTTAGCCAGCATTTTTTTCATGATTCTGCATGAAGATTTCAGAGAGATATAAACAGAAATAGATGAGAAAGATACGTATGTTGATGCTTCCATTATACAATTCCTTGGTAAGACCCCACCTAGAATATTGTGTGCAAGTTTGGTCACCATACCCTAAAAAGGACATTGCTGCCTTGAAAAGGGTGCAACATAGGGCTACAAGAATGATTCCTGGTCTTAGTGGAATGTCTTATGAGGAGAGGTTAGCTGAGCTGAATCTGTTCAGCCTCATGCAAAGGAGATTAACCCTCTGGGGTCAAGTGCATCATCGGTGATGCAGCGTATTTTTTGTGTATATTTCCGTTTACATCTCGATTAAATCTACATGTAGAATCATGAAAAAAAAATGCTGGCTAAATCCGTAATCTGTCTTCTTTTCAAAACGTCAATTGTCGGAAGTATTCAAGTTTTTAAAATTAGGTTAAAATTGGCAAAAAAAGTAAACCATGTCACCATTCTTTGTTTTACCTGCATTGGGGGCGTGTAGTATCGCATCTTGACGTTCCGATACAATCAAACGTGTTTAGTATTATCTTGCGTTTTAAGTCATAACTCATGCAAATAGTAACATGGACATTGCCAAGAAGACATCCTACCTCTCCTAGAAGTTCCAGCAGTCTCCCACATATTGATAGCAGCTCCCTGACTCCCAAAATGATATACAGTGTCCCAGAAATTATTACTGATATTTTTTTGACCGTGAGCACGCACACGAGAGAGTGTGTTCGTGTGTGGGAGAGAGAGACAGAGAGAGTGACAGGCGTACCAACAGAGAGAGAGAGAGAGATCTGCTTTGTAATAGCCTATACTGTTATACTGATGTCATGTGTTGAATGTTGAGTGTGTGTGTGTGTGTGTTTCAGTGGTGTGGACCAATTCCGCATGTGTATGTGCAAGTGTTTCTGTAATTTTGCATTAAACAGCCTTACATGCTGGCTTTCCTCCATTTCAATGCAGAACTGTGATTGTAAAATTTAGTTGCAACAGAGTGTAGACGGATAGCAGAATGCACATTTCTATCCTTATTGTTAAAATTTAAAATTTAAATTTAGGAGGATTGTTTGGTTTACTTGACTTAGGGAAAACTGAAAGTTTGGGTATATTTAATTGCTGCTACATCGCTTATCCTTGGTTTTAAAATTTGAACAGGATGAATGGATATTGGATTTTTAAAAATCTTTTGTATTGACAGGAACAGTCATTTTTGAATAAAGTTTTCAGTTTTATTGTCTTGATTATTAGCAAATGCATGGAACAACCTCAAACTAAATTTAAAAGCCAATAGCGGATACCAAATAAGACTTATTTGGTAATTGGGCAATTTATCTAACTGTTTTAATATTTGTTTCAATAATCGATGGATTAATTAACTATCAAAATAGTCGTTTGTTGCAGCCCTATTCACACACTGTATCAAGCCATAAAGTGACTAAAACAGAAGGTAAAAGGCAAAACGTTACCCAACAGAACTTGACGCCACAGTTTTCAGCTCCAGGAACCGAACTTCTGGGCACCGTCGTCTGGAGAAAACTGGCGACTCCTCATCACTGAAACTCGATGAACTGGATGCACTGGAGAAATCAAAAATTGCTAGAGACAGGAAAAATATTACCAGTTAGATACATAGTAAATGTAGAAATACCCCACCCACTGAAATAAATGTATTTGAAAGGCTAACAAGCAAATTGTACATATAAATAATTGTAGCTGTTCTATATTTGAAATTACTTACACTGTTTTTTGAGAATTTTCTCCAAATTATCACTCAGGTAAAGGCTGTCTTCATTGTTCAAAACAAAACGAAGTACATCAGCTAGCTCCACCTAGGAGAAAAGGAATCCAGAAGACAGCATGCTGGGTTACAGTACTGCCCTGAGAACAGAGAAAACGTCTTAAAGGGGCCATCTTACCTCTATGTCATAGCCCAGTCTGTCCAGTCCCAGCAATCCATTCATGACAGAATGGTACAACAACAGAACGACCACCTGCAAAATCATACATCGAGATAACCAGTACTGAACACATCGCAACTGAAAAAAAAAAAATTATCAGTCCACAAAGAAACTACCTTTGACAGCTCGACATCAAGGTTTTTGCCTGTTAGAATGTTGTCCCAGGATACAATGGTACCTCTGTCAGCTTTGTATCTGCAATCCTCTAGAGTGCAGGTAAGTTTTTAGACATATACACAGTGATTACACAAATATAAACTACACAACTAACTAGCAATGAACAACCATAATGTTTGACATGTGGCCCTTACTTTGTAAAAATGCAGAAATGAAATCTATTCTTCCCTGGAGGGGCAGCTCCAAGACAGTATCCACTCCTGTTTCTTGCCTCTTTCTGTTGGAATGTACACCGATATACCATATTGTCTTACATATGTACCTTTTGAAAGTAATGGTTATCAATTCTACTTTTTTTTAAATCAATATACATAATTTTACTCACAATTTATGTATGAGTTTCACCAGAATGACTCCATCTTGTAAGAGGAAGATGTGGTCTATTGGACTGTCCAAATGGAGACTGTTTATCTGTCAAAGGTAAAAGAGACACATTGAAAACAGCAAGACAAAACGTGAAAACAAAATGGCAAGAGAAATGTTTCGGCCCGGTTATAAAATACGTATAATCATATGGCAACTTTGGAACTTTACAAATATATAAAAACTTACCCAGTTCAATAAAGCCTCCTCTTTTTTTCTATGAAGAGCCATCTTGGGTTTCGACTTCGAAACACAAAATTGCAAACAAACACTGTCATAACACAAAATTGCAAATAAACACTCGCATACACTGGAGGCTTAACGGGGATTACATGACAGCTTATGCCAAAAGTTGCCATCATCGACCCAATAAGATTATTTCCGTACCACCTACAACAGCGTTCTATGAAAACCGTGACTAGCTTCTCGCATTAGCACAGTTACTTAGCTAATCACCATCGGCGAAACATATTTAGGTGCCCTTTACTCTTGATAAAATAAGTATATCGTACCTTTAAAATGAAACGCAGACCATCAGATGTTCTCTTTAAGTTTTGATTGTTATTTTCATCTGAGTTACCAGCAGCTCGCTTAAAAAAACTATTTTGCCCTTGACATACAAGACCAAGCAAACGCTCCCCAACTAATTTCTTTTTCAAAATTTCATCGCTGGTATTTACCCGAACACGATTGGTTGTGCTTCACGACGGCTCTATTTGATTGGTGGCTTTTTTGAAAACCTGCTGGTGTCTGCTATATGACGTAGCTTCATTCTGATTAGCCCAGATTGGAATGACGTAGTAACAGGACCAGCGGGCGATGGCACTGTATTCTGGCTAATACGTTAATATATTTATATTCTATAATGTTACATGATTATAATTTCGACTTTTTATGGAAGAAGGACCGAATGACGTACAGGATGTTTTTTTGTCAATTAAACACGTTCTTCTGAAACAACTACGTGCGACTGTGAAAGCTTCACTACAATTCCCATAACTCCAAATATCACCTTGGGAACCGTTTGTTGTGGCTCGCAGATACTGTATAAGGTTTGGTACATAAAACGACGAGACATGATGCTAAAAGTCTGTGACGTTACCTTGTTGTATTTACTATATGAAATAGCCTCTTCTTATTTTGGTTGCTCAATGTGTTAATTGATGAAAGGTATTTAAAGGCATGAAGTTTTCGCAGGAACAGACATATTCTCAATGTTCATACACATTACGCGTGTGTCGTTTGTCATGTTAGCGATTTGCAGTTATTTTACTTAGTTTTTCTTGTTTGCATTCAGGTTTTCCCGTTCAGGAAAATGTGCGAAGCACCAGTGGATCTGTCATTCAAATGTATTAGGTCTATAGCAGGTAACCCGTGTTAACGTCCGAAATTTTTGGATTTGAACAAATTGTGACTATAACCAGAACCAGAATAAGCAATTGCAATATGGATGTATAGAAAATATTTCTCATACATCATGCTCCCTACCCTGTGTTTTCCTGGATAGGCCCATAAGGGATGAGTGGCTATAAAAAGTGTCGATTGTTTTTTTTCTCTCCTAATGCATTTTTCTGCCCTGCAGATGTGCTGCACAAAGAACCGAATGAAGGTTTGCGACCCTTGAAGCGTAATGAAGACAATACGTTCTGCAGTCAAGCTTTGAGGCTAAACAATAATTTAATCTCAGATTTAGCTGGGTTTACTCTCACCATCGGCTCCCTTCTTAGCGATCCCTCTCATCTAGCTTGGCTCGACTTGTCCTTCAATTACATATCTCGAATTGATAAAGTGAGTAGAGAGCTTATGTACGTTCACAAACCGATGAGTTTATTTCATAGGAGAATGAATGTGCTATGGCAGTAGGATGTTACACAAATTATCAGCTGTTAACATCAATGTAGATGACATTTTAATGATTTTATTAATAATGGTAGCATGAGTTGTTCGAATTTAATTAAGGTATCTTACATGACACGTGATGAAAACGTTTACAGATTGCTAGATTCTGTAGATGTTTAAGTAACATTTAATTAGGTTAGAACAGAATCTGTCAGTTCTCTTTACCAGGCTTTGACTGAGCTGCGTGAACTGAGGGTCTTGTACCTGCATGGCAACCACATTTGCAAGCTCTCTGAAGTGGAGAAGCTAGGAGTGCTGCCTTTCCTCCACACATTGACACTGCATGGAAACTCAGTTGAGAATGAGAAGACTTACAGGTAGGGAAAAACGCTGTTTAACAAGCCCAGCTCATTTGTCATGGTGTAGTTCATAGAAATAGCTGCAACTGACACTGGCCTGTGTTGCAGTTTATATTATGTAGAAACATCATACAGATGCGCTCAAATTGGAGCAGAAAAAACTTTAATGCAGTGAGTAAGAATTTGTTTTGACCACAACGTGCCTTTTGCCAGACTGTAGAATGTCACACGTGTCAGATTCCTCACTCATTCCCATTTTGCTTCTTGGTTTTAGAGATTATGTGATTTCAGTGCTGCCACATCTGAAGTCTATGGATTTCAGTGCAGTGACCAAGCAGGAAAGGATTATGTCTCAGATCTGGCATAAAAAATCACCCTGAGCAAGACCACCAAGAAAAGGCCAAGCTGAGGCAGAAACTGTGCCGTTTTTAACCATAGGATGACCTCTTGGTGCAAGCTTAACCAGAGGGATATTTTGTGTTCTGTCATGTGACTAATAAAGACCTGAAATCATTACAACTCCATCTCAGGGCGATTACTTTTATGGTAATTGAGATGAGAAAAGTACAGTATGTAACGCTTTACATCAACTGTGTATTCGTGGTGCCTTTATAATGCATTCGTAAAAAATTCAATTCACCTTCATAATGCTTTAAACATTATTAAAAAGATTATACAATTTTCCATTCATTTTCTGAAACCACTTAATCCCAATTGAGGTTGCAGGGGGAGCAGAGCCTACCCCAGGAACAAACCCTGGGCAGTCACCAACACACCACACACAGGGCCAATTTAGACTCACTAATCAACCTATCCTGCCCACTTTTGGACCGTGGGAGGAAACCGGAGCCCCCGGCAAAAACCCACACAAACTCCACACAGAAAGAACACGGGACCGAACCCAGGACCTTCTTACTATGAGGCAGCAGCATTAATCACTGTGCCACCGCACCAATTATACAATTATAATGTTTGTTACTAATGTATATTATAGTTGTAATGTCTTGTTAATTGAAAGTATTATTAATGGACTGCTGTAAGTCATGAAAGGGTATACTTACATGCTGCTTATGAAAGCATTATGATGGGACAATGAATGTTCCATCCATCCATCCATCATCTGCCGCTTATCCGGGGTTGGGTTGCAGGGTCAGTAGTCTTAGCATGGACAGCCAGTCCTCCGTCTCACCAGCCACCTCCTCCAGCTCCACCGGCGGAATATCAAGGTGTTCCCAGGCCCTGAGAGATATCATCTCTCCAGTGTGTCCTGGGTCTGCCCCGGAGCCTCCTCCCAGTTGGACATGCTCGAAACACCTCCCCAGGGGGCTGTACGGAAGGCATCCAAAATACATGCCGAGACCACCTCAACTGGCTCCTTTTGATGCAGAGAAGGGGCGGCTCTACTTTGAGCCCCCCCCGAATGGCCGAGCTCCTCGCCCTGTGGAACAAACTCATTTCTGCCGCTTGAATATTCAATGAATGTATTATGAAGGTGCAGTTAATGAAAAGCATCCATGGAAAGTATATCGGTATCAACCAAATCATTTATCATCTTGAGCTACCTTATGAAAAGGAGAATACTAATTATTTTCCCCTTATTCTAACAATCATATATTACAAAGGTATCATGAAAGTCCCACAAGACTCACCAGAAACATTTAAATGAGCACCTGGCAGGCAGCTGACGTAGCAGGAATAAGAATATAGTTTGGCTCTTAAAAAACAGGCTTTCACTAGAGACTATCTCTTAAAATTGTCTATTAATATGGTTCTTACTAAAGACACTAATAGTTTAAGAACAGCAAAGCTCACACATAGTACTTCACCTTTTCATCTACAGGCCAGAAGATCTTTTGCTCAACAGAATAGACATTCTACTGTAGAAATGCTGGTGGTTATCAATAAATTGATGTACTGCAATATGCAAGTTAATTTCTTTTGAATGGTTGCATATAGGTAATGCTGGAAAGAAAAAATAAAGCAATTGTTCATCAACGGCAAACCATGTGTACATGCTGTTATAATCTCACACACACATATATATTAAGGCTTTACTATTAGTGCAGTGCATAGATTAGCCATGCAGCACTGCAGCCACACTGGGCGAACCGCAGAGTATTCACGAACAGATATGCGTTTGTCAATCGGGTAAAAATGATCTCCATTTCATATGTTCCATATCATCAAATCATTTAAAAATCCAGACACAGTGTTTCTGAAATATTTTAATACATACCGTAATTAAACTGAAAAATGATATTAACATAAATTGTTTTTGGTACTAGCCTATGAAGTTAATTCAGATGGTAAGAGACAACTGAATAACAAACAAATATTAGCACACGGCAAGAAGCAAAATGTCAAAGTTCACAGCCCCACAGTAAATCCCTTTCAAAATCACACAAATGTGTCTGCCTTTGCACTAGGTATCTGCTTGCACTCAAAACAAACAGCAGCATAAATAAAAAGAAATAATTACAACTGCATTACCTAATTACCAGTCAACTGGAAAACCATAGTACTTGCTGAAATGCATTTTATAATGTCATATTTAAAATTATTTTTACTCTGGTTAAAAGTAAAATTGACCAGGTTAAAATCTTTATTAAATTAAAACCGTGAGTGTGAACTTCGGGGCCCTCCAACAGTTTGATTTGAGCAGATACTTTGACAAAAAGGACCAACTAAATCAAACACTCCCAAACAGAAGGCACAATAGTGCCTTTAAGTACTATTTTTTCCCAAACTTTTAAGGAATCAAGAACATATTTACAATTTCATTCTGTAAGCTGTCACTGATTAGGTTAACCATTTGGAAGAATTGTATGCAATGCTTGTAAACCACAGAGACAGGGGAAGCAAATCGGAGTATCTTTTGACTTTCCTCCCAACGCTGGGCTGAGAGACTAGGTTTGCTGTCCTCCCCCACCCTCAAAAAATCAGTATTGTGACCGTAGTGCAAATAGTGTTCTGCAATTGGTTAGTGGCAGAAAACTACACTGATGGATTCTAATAGCCTTTCTCTAGCCGGGAAACAGTCGGCTTTAGCCAACAACACCTTAGCATGTTAAGCCATGGAAACAAAGCCGTTTTTCAGTTACTGCCACACAGATGGTAGTAAACCAACATTAGTCCATGGCAAGGTGACCTTCTAACACCAATTAATTTCAAAGTAACAAGTTTCAGAGACTGTTGGACAGTCCTGTCTAGAATATTTTATTACCAACCTTAACTGAAAGATAATTTTCTGGTTTATATATTTCTCTTTTTATTTTAAAATAACATGCTTTCAGTGTGTTTTGAACATTAAAATTCAATGCAAGCTTCTGGGGGAGAGACAGGTTATTTATCAATTAACAGATATATTATGTTAAGTACAAGTTGACAGAGTCTGGACGTTTGGTTTCCAAGTCTTCAGCTGTTGCTGCTCCTTTAGTGGCAGTGCTGATAAGTTGAGCACATGGAGGGGACAGCAGAGGATGCTGGGAGGACAAAAACAAGGTAGCAAGCAACAGATCAGGGGATTGCAAACTGGACAACCAATTCTTCCTTTGCATCCACCTTGATCTGTGAAATTGCACTGTATGCATAGGCCGCTATCTTCGAAACCTGGGGAAAGGATACAAAAAAACATTCGAAGTCTCTTATCCAAATCACATTAAAATGCACCTTTAAAACAGCCATTTAACACTGGAATGGGTTATAAGAGAGAGTTCCATGGGAATCTAATGCTGCTGTCCTCACCTGCTGCATGTCTGAATATGGCACAAGATCACCTGCAAGCACCTGATGGGGCTGACTGGTGAGGGCAGGAAGCGGTGGGGGTTTCTTCAGTGACAGTGTATTACTCAACACTGCCAGTTTTGTACTGCAAAATAAACAAACAACATTCTACTGAAATGTAATATAGCAGAATTTTTTTAATTATTGCTATTGTTCTAAAATAATTGTTTGGGGGAAAGGATGCGCACACACACGAGACACACAATCTCCCACTTCACAAACGCATTTCCTACCTATACTGCCGTGCTTTATCCATGTACTCATGCTGCTCCATTCCTTGGGAGTCTGCAGCCGAGACATCAATTATATTCCTGCCAGTCAAAAAGGGACAGACACTGAGTCAGTAAAATGTGCAACCAAAGGAATAAGAGTCATCGGAGTTCCTCTTGTTATAGTTCCGCTTATGACCGTACAGCGCTGTCTTAGTGAGGATAGACGACAGGAGAGCTTGCTCGTCTGTTCGCGCCGAAGGCAGGCTGGCGCAGTTTCGCTCTGTTCCATTGGACGGTTTGCTGTCCGGGTTTGGATGGGGGATCAGCGGTTTCCTTTCATCTCTATCCTGGGAAATTGGGACAGAAACTGCCCTTATCAGTCTGACCCTTGTTACGGAGAGAAACAATTTGCTCCGAGGTGTGAACATGTAAGTAAAATAATCCAACCGTAAATCCCCGCAGAAAGCATACAGGGCGACATTGAATGGTTGTTTTTCGAGAATATTGTACTTGCATACCTCGATCTGGATTAACAAAAGTCTACAGGGCATTCAAAACCAATTGTATCAACTTTTGTCTTTAATCTAATAATTCAACACATGTTAAGGGGCAGCCATGACGCTAAGAATATATAGGCAAGACTGTAGTCACCAGTATCACCAGAGCAAAGATAAGACATTTAGCACATTTGTTTCTGAGGTTTCGAGATAATCCGTGATTAATCGTCGTAGATTCAGGTTAATGCAAAAACTGGAATTACAGACCGAGCTCATTTTTGGGCAAGGTTTTCATGCCTTTTTTAGATAAATATAAAATGGGACACATGATATAACGAAACAAGCAAGACAAAAATTATTATGTCTCAATCATTGACCAAAAAGCCCAGCAACATTTATAAAATGCAATATCTGTGGCGCACTGAATTGCTCAAACAGTTGAACAGCAATCTCGAAACTTTGCCTGCGCCTAGGCCTGTAGCTAACCAGCTAACAAAAACACCAAGGAAGATAACTAATAACACAGCTTTAACGTCGTTGTTTTATTATGACATGCAGTGCCAACAAAATAGCAATCTCTATTAACTAGTTTTACTCTTTGCAACCCATCAAGACGCAATTCAGTGAATAGTAAAGTCAACACAACCCTCCTGAGCGCTAATTAGCAGGCTGGCTAACTAGCCGACGCTACCTGCTCCGTGGCCTCGGTCTCGCTGCTGTAACAGCAACCCATGATCTCCGCTGGGACTTCTCGGCTCTCTGCCAGGCAAACCGAGCCAAATATCCAGCTTTCTCCCTTTCTGTCGTGTAATCCGGAACGAAGACAAAAATAAATTCCACTCCGAAGTTCACGGAGGGGAACGCTTTTCTTTCCCTAGTCTTGTTTCCTTCCCTATCTTATCCAACGAAGGATCCTAGTCACATGACAGCTGTTTAAAGACAAAGACACGTGACATCCGGCCAGTTTGAAGCTGCGCACATTCAATTTACAGACTCCTATCACGTGATACCAACCGGAGACGAGAGGTGACTCTTGGGTGACGCCATTCGGGGCCTGGTTTCAACCAATAGGCAGTTAAGCATTGGGTGCTTGTGTAATTGACAGCTCGCCGTACCGCCCGCCGCTTGTTTCGAAATGTCGTTACTGCTTTTGCTTGGTGTCAACCTATTTTACAGGACTACAAAGCAAAAACCACCGAAAGTTCAAAGAAATCACGCCGTTGCAAAAATCACTTAAGTTCTAATTATAGGGAACATTTATAACCCTCAATAAACTTGCGTGTTTTGTATTGTCTGCGAAACCTGCAGAACAGGATGCGCTCCTGCCTCGAGCCTTCAATTAAGCACCGCACTGCTATTAAGACGTAATCTGCAGTGGCAGTGTCGCTAAAACACCCACAGATAAAGAGAAGATGGACACTTTCTTCGTGTTTTAGGTCGCTCGTCGACATTAATATAGAGCAATAAATTTAAGGCACCTGAACTGGATTTTATTTGGATTGGTTTCTGTTGGTAGTTTATGTTGGACTGTAAATTTTAGACAATGACTTCCCTGTTAATGGTACTGATGGCAGGATTTCCATTTTTCACAGTTTTATCAACTGGCATCGTAATTCAGTCCGTGTCCGCTGGTGCATTCGGTGCTTTGCAATCGGCGTGCAAACCTATTCCTAATACCCTGAGTTTGTGTCATGACGTTGGGTACCAAGATATGCGACTTCCGAACCTTTTGGGCCACGACACCATGAAAGAAGTTCAACAGCAGTCGGGGTCCTGGGCTCCGTTGGTTTCTAAGAAGTGTCACCCAGAGACTAAGAAGTTCTTGTGCTCCCTCTTCGCTCCCGTGTGTTTACCGGATCTCACTGAGCCGGTCTGGCCATGCCGAAATCTTTGTGAAGACGTACGGAACGGCTGCCTGCCGGTAATGAGCGCTTTCGGCTTTCCTTGGCCAGATATGTTCCACTGCAACTTGTTCCCGAACAACACAGACCTGTGTATACCAGCTGCCGACGACTCGGTGCACAGCAAAGACGACAGAAGAAACCACGACCCAGAATCAGAAGGTTCGTGTTTATATTTGCACAATTACAGTTTGCTGAGAATGTGAACTTGGATATCCCATTTGATTCCAATTTATACGGTCAATCTCGTTTTCAGATATAACAGAATTATTATTAAGATTAATTTGTGTACTGGTACCCCCAAACAACTGCATTTGTAATATTATGTATTAAACAATGCGCATTTCACCCTAATGCTTTATAAAATTCCACACCATGTGCTAGTTGTATGTGATGCCTGCAACGTAGCAGCTGAAGGGGAGGTGGGGATTAAGAAAAACTACTGCAAGAGTCGTTTTGGTGAGTTGAAAACACGACAAACTGGTAACGAAATTGGAGCCACATTACTTGTCGAAACTTAGGGGGCGCTGTGTAATAGATACCTCTATTAATAAATATTTAACACTGTGTAAAATAATATATCACGCAAACCTGACGATGATAGCAGTTAGAATATGGATGGCTGAATGGATGGATGAATTTGATAACATGATATCTACACATCTCTCGGAGTCAATATCGTTCGTTAATATATTTTTCTTCTCCGAACAGTTGTAAGTTTTAAAGTGGCAGACAGTTTCACGGATGGACCAGACCGCAGAATTGTGGCCAGTAGGAGGAGCAGAGTGCTGCTGCGAAACGAAGATGGTGTCCAGATTGGCGCTGTAACCGAGAGCCAGCTGTGGCTGTTAGAGGGATTGAACTGCAGCTGCGAAGAGCTGGACAGTCCACTTTCAGGATATCTTCTTGGCGTGGGGAACATAAACGGTAGCAGGCTGATCCTCACCCGTCTAATGAGGTGGCCCAAAGCAGAACGGGAGCTGAAGAAGTTCATGAAGAGTCTGCAGAGAGTACAGTGTTAAATTGAAGGATTCACAGCAACCTAGATGGGTTTGGGACTTAAACCCCTAATCATATTATTAAAGATGGTTCTTTTTAGATCACTTTTACAAATATCATTACCTTGCTATGAAGCATAACTATTTTTTGGCTAAGGTATCCTCTGCCACCCTAGGACCACCCCTAGCTTCAAACGCAGGACACAATTGTTGAATATTTAAGCGTGAAGTGGAAAATAAATAATTATGCATATATCTATTTGTGTTTTAACCTGACAGAAAAATAATAAAAATAAACAATTTAATGGACAATTGCTGTGTCTAGGTGTTATTTTCTCTTTCAGTTTGTGAACAGCCAGGAGGTAATTTGACTCATGTAGGAACCTGATCCTCAGTTGCCTTACTCTCTTGTTTTCTGAGTGGTTGAAGGTGCATTTCGGGGTGGTGGGGGGCGTTTCAATAATTCAGGAGGTCCAGCTTGCCTTTTACCCATCTCATGTTATCATCTGCCATACAGAGGGGCAGCAACAGAGAGCTCTACATGTTATTCTCACCTGAAACCTCATAAGTGGTGAGTAAGGAGAACATTCCCAGTTTAAATTTGCATGACTAACCTTGACTAGCTTTTAGGATATATTTGCATATGTCGATACGTATGCAATCATGTAATTTCCATTAAGTGGTTTAGGTCGAGCACCTTTTGATTTTCATAGTTTAAGGATAACTCATCAGTGTGTGTAGTAGTGTGTTTTCTAGACGGCAGTCCTGTATTTTTATCTTTAATAAATGGCCTCATGATTATAATTTTCATTTAATATCTTCACCTACTAGTATATTGGCCATAGGTCTAAATGCTAGTTGTTCATTGTAAGACAATTTGTAACCTTGTTCTATTTTCAGTTCAGTTTTCATGTCCAGTTCAAAAATATCAAAGACACAAGGTTCAGTTGGACTGCTGACTAAATTGCTTTTAGCATGGGAACTTGTGTGCACATCTACCTTGCACAATTTATTTACTGGAATAAATGTCTGTAGTTCTAGAAGTGCATCAGCCATTGTTTTCTGGTAGGGTTTATATCTTGATGAACTTGGGTTTTTAGAAGATCTGTGATATGGGTTCCTGGCTACATAATCGCTTACAAAAAGTATCCACTGAGAGAATACGTGACTTTAGATCTCAGAATATCACAGTAACTGAATGACTTTAAAGCACCCTGTTGAATGAATTGGTGTCTTTGTCTTTTTATGGATTCAGGTGCCCTTTCTACTCTGAGTGACAGAATGGTCTCTCCTGCCATCGCCCTGGCATTTCTTCCCCTACTGTTCACACTGATCATCCGGTACCGATACTATTTTGTCCTGTTCTACCGTGCGGTGCTGGTCCGGGTGGTCCAGGACTACCTGACGGGTCTCTCTCGGGAGGAGCGAGCCTTTCAATATGTGCTGACTCATGCCACCCCAGGGAGCCCTGACAGCATCCTGGATGCCTTTGACCACTGGTGCAGTAAAGTCGAGTTCATCAGCAACATTGGTCCCAAGAAAGGTATCCACCAATCTCCTTCTTGCATGCTTTGGGTCATCATAAAAGCTGTCATGGCACCGATATCAAACATGAGTGACCAGCTCAAAGTCTCTAATGCACTTTCATTTGCTTTATTTACAAAATATTCTGCTGGGCAGGTCTGGTTTTAGACAGGCTACTGAGAGAAAACTCTCCACTGAACATTCTGGAGCTGGGCACGCACTGCGGGTACAGTGCCATCCGAATTGCTCGCTCCCTGCCCATCGGTGCCCGGCTCTACTCTGTGGAGATGGACAAGAGTAATGCACTTGTGGCAGAGAAGGCCATTCGACTTGCCGGTTTTGATGACGACATGGTGAGATCAGCCATTGTTTTTGAAAGGGGACCATTATACACTATATGGGCAAAAGTATTGGGACACCTGGCCATTACACCTACAGGACGTTTTATGACCTCCTATTCTAAATCTATAGGCATTAATATGGATTTGGTTCCACCTTTGCAGCTATAACAGCTGTCACTCTTCTGGGAAGGCTTTCCACGAGATTTTGGAGTGTGTCTGTGGGAATTTTTGTCCACCCATCCAGAAAAGCATTTGTACAGTCAGGCACTAATGTTGGACGTGAAAGCTTGGCTTGCAATCTTCATTCTAGTTTTTAGAATTTAGTGATTGTCGTTGTTGACACACCACAGCACCCAGTGCACAACAATGAAATGTGTTCTCTGCATTTAACCCATATGTGTCAATGTGACATAGCAGGGGGCAGCTAATTCAGCGCACGGGGAGCAGTGCTTGGGGACGGTAGCTTGCTCAAGGTACCTCAGTGGTGCCTTGCTGGTTGGGGATTCGAACCTGCAATCTTTCGATTATAAGTGCGCGTCCCTAACCATCAAGTTTTAACATACCAGACTCATCCAACCATGTCTTTATGGTCCTTTATGGCTTTGTGCATTGGGGCACAGTCATTCTAGAACAGAAAAGGGCCTTCCCCAAACTGTTCCCAAAGAGATGGAAACAGAATTGTCCAAAATGTTTTGGTATGCTGAAGCTTGAGTTCCCTTCAGAGGAACTAAAGGGCCTAGCAAAAAGCCTGAAAAAAACAACCTCATACCATTATCCCTGCTCCACCAAACTTTACAGTTGGCACAATGCAGTCAGGCAGGTAATGTTCTCCTGACACCTGCCAAAACCAGACTCCTCCATCAGAATGCCAGAGTAACGTGATTCATCACGCCATAGAACATATATTCATTGCTCCAGAGTCCAATTGCAGTGTCCATCCACTCCATCCAAAGCATCACATTGCGCTTCATGATGTGAGGTTTGTATGTATCTGCTCAACCATGGAAGCCCATTCCACGAAGTTCCCAGTGCACAGGTTTTGTGTTGGGGTTAATGCCAGAGGAAATCTGGAAATTTGCAGTCATTGAGTGTACAGAACATTGGCAACTTGTACGCACTATGCGCGTCAGCACTCGGCGACCCCACTCTGTTACTTTATGTGGTCTGCCTATCCTTTCACAAATTTTTGTAAACCTGACTGCATAGCTAGGTGCTTGATTTTATTAACCTGTGGCAACGGGTATGAATGAAACATTTGAATTCTATGACTAAGAGATGCGTCCCAAAACTTATGTCCATATAGTGTGTATATGCTTCTGTGTGACAAAAGCACAGCAAACACATCCAGTGTACTACTCCCTGTTTTGAAGAATGATACAGTAAGCATTACTGTATTCAGAAAGATTAATAGTACTTCTGCACCACATCCATTACAACCACAGTCTGTATCTCCAAAGGTTACAAACCTCAGCGCTATTGACTCAGAGTGGGCAGCTTTTGATCTTGTTCCATTCTTCCATAAGCAGTGAAATGTTTCTGTATTAAAGTGGGTCCTTTTCGTCCAGGTGGAGTTAATTGTGAGCACCTCAGAAGAGGTCATTCCTAAACTGAAGGAGGAGCATGGGGTGGAAAGGCTTGATTTTGTTTTCATGGACCACTGGAAGCGCTGCTACCTGCCGGACCTCCAACTCTTAGAGGGCAGTGGGTTACTGACTGAAGGCACCATCATTCTTGCTGACAATGTCATATTTCCCGGGGCACCCAACTTTCTGCGGTACGTCAAGCGCAGCGGTCTATACAAGTGCCACATGCACTGTGCCTCACTGGAATACATCCGCGGCATTAAAGACGGCATGGCTGAACTCATCTACCTGGGGGCGAAATGAAGGATCTACAGCACTCCCTTCTGGAGTGCATTCAGTGTGCAATCTTCAGGTCTTGTTGCCCATTAAATAACAAAAGGTGTAGTGCTGGGGCTTCATTTTCCCACACAAACACAGCCGGTATCATCTATTAACCCCCGTCATAAACTCACAAGATCACAAAGAAGGCCAACAGAAACCACTGACCCCTGTTGTCAAAAAGGAAAAACCATTTTCAAATGAATAAGTCATATATACAAAACAAAATTTTACAGATTCCTTTTTATTAATGTTTATAGGGCACTGTAAAACTAAAACGTTAAATATTCTCAGTGTGATGGATAAATACTTTAAACTGTCATTAAAGACAACTGAATTAAGTACATTTTGGTTTATTTGACACTACCATATTTGATAAAAAGTTTATTTTCTGCTGTTCTTCACAATTAGAACAAATTGATATTTACACAGAACCAAGGTGCCCAGTTCTTACATGATACAAGTGTAACGTGGCTAGTATATCAGCTGACTTTTGCTCGTTAAAAATAGTTCAACGTTTTCCTCAAGAGGGCATAAGGACATCCGGAATTTCTTGGAAAAAAAAAAAAGGTATGACCTGGTTCAAAGTACATCTTAAATAACATCAACGAGTGGTATAACATTAAAAGAACAGAGTTAATTTTTCAGCCTGCTGTCACAGCCATAACCTCAGTGCACAATAATTCGTCTTTAATGCTGTAGATACAGACACCAGAGATAAGTGCTGCAGTCTTGTATCCCACTTGGATCATTGTTACCTGGTAAACATGTACTTTGGACAGTGGAAAAGCACAGTATCCTAGCAAAGGCCACTGAAAGCATCCAAGTGAACGCATTGGCTCACAGCTTAAAAATCAGCAACTGCCCAATCTGAGTTGAGAGAATGACAGAACTACTCTATATCATCCACTGGTCCTGATCCTGGTCAGCACCTTCCATATCAACCTACAATGCAGAAAAATTAATACAGGAATAATTAAAAGTTCAAGACTTTTATCATAGCATGTTCTCATAGCCTACACTAGACTATTCTCTCAGTCTACACTAGACTATTCGCTCATTGGAAATGAGCATTTTGGATTTGTGTACTTGCCTTAGCTTTTGTTTTGGTTTCTCCTCTCCTAAGGGACCAGTGCCATTTTCATTTCATTTTCGTTAAGAAAGGGAATCCTATATTCTGAATACAGTGGAACCTTGTAACTCAAATGCCTCTTAACTCGACCAACTTGGACATCAAACGGGTCTGTTGAATTTTTTTCGACTTGCACCTCGACCAAAATCTTGGAACTTGACCGGCCCTGCTAAAACTTGTGTGGGTCGAGACACATTCAACTCAACCAATTCGGACAGGTCAGTCAAGAAAAATTTTGTCGCAACTTGACCGAAATCTCGGAACACGCAGGAAACAGATCTGCTAAAACTTGTACGGATCGAGACACATCTCTGATGGGCTGACACAAAGGCAAACAGACCTACTGGGATGCTGATGCCCATGAATCGTTCTCAGTCTCACGGTACCTCTCGACCGAGTTCATGGCCCTTAAGAAGGTTTGCAGTGATAGCAACAAACCAAAGAGGAAAGTAGTGAGATTAACTGTAGAACTTAAAAAGGAAATTATAACGAGACTTGAAGGTGGTGCACATGTGTCTGCTCTCACTTTGGAGTAAAGGATTGGCCTTTATTTAATGTTTATTGCTTTTGTATGTGTGATTTAGTGTCATATTCATATTGATTTTAGTTTTATATTGATTATGAATGTTTTTAAATCATTAATTAGGTAGGTAGATAAGTTTAGACAGGCAATCATTTGGGGGTCTGGAATGGATTAAATTCATTTACATTATATCTTATAGGGAAATTCAATGTGGACCTCAACCAAATCGCAACTCGACCAGCCTTCTGGAACGAATTAAGTTTGTGTTCCAAAGTACCACTGTACCATGCTTCCCTGTGCATATATCCTGTCTGCACAACCAGTTCATTTTCTACATGTAACTAACATAAAAACTCTCTCACTGCTAATCATTCATTCAAACCATCTACAAAATTCCTCACCTCATTGATCTCCCCATCATCTGGAGACTCGTTGTAGTCATTCATCTCATCCATGTCCTGCATGTCTTCATCATCCTCTGAGTCTTCCTCGCTGTCTTCTTCATCTTCATCATCCTCCTCCTCCTCCTCCTCAAATGTCTGCAGGTACACCATGTAAATGAGAACGGGAAAAAAAATAGTGTGCGCACTGCATTTGAAAAGTGTGGGTATATGCAATTCAAATTATAAAACAAATTTAATACCTCAAAGACAGGTTTCCCAATGGGCATCAAGTTGTTATCCTTTTCCGCAATACTTTGTAACTGATTAGAAAGAGATAGTGCCAATACAATCAAACACATTAATGAATACAAATTTATTACTCATATTACCCATAAACTTACATTTATCTGAACTCCTTGGCTTTTGAACATCATATTTTCTTATGAAACCATTTAAACCATGGTTTAAAGTGAGCCGACATACCCAGGTTTGGTGCTGCTGCTCTTGCTGCTGGAGTTCAGTTTCATCCACACATGGTCGGTCCAGGTTAAACCACAAAGAGTCTGTCATGCGAGGGAACAAAGATGGAAAGAGTGTAGACATCCTGTGGAGACAAATGGGAGCAAACAGTTATTCCTGAGATTTCCACCTCTATCACAGCCACACACTCAAATACAAACAACGGTAATCTTGATCGGGTAATATGTAGTTCAGTTATTTAATTCATTAATCAGCTTTGTACTTTAGTTTTGCTTTTTTAACTAGTATAGTTAATCAAACAGGTTAACTCTAACTTAAGCTACCGATGCAGTAAATCCCCATAACTTTAGCTAGCCAGCATTTCGCCAAAATCGCACGACGGCGTACCGTTAGAGCTGCCACTAAACAGTCTCACCAGTTCAGAATACAGCGTTATCTATCTTATAATACTTTCATCAGAGCCAAGAATACCATCTGAAGTGAGAAGGGATGAAGAGAAAGCTGTTACCTGAGACTTACCAAGCCGCTACTTCCGCAAAACGAAAGCTTTCAAACAGTCTCTAAGCGGAAGTGCGAGTGCTGTGTTTTTGCACGTGAATAACCGTTTCCGGTTTTGTGCCGAATTCTGCACCCCTATCGGGAGCGCGCACCGCTCTTTTCTTCGATTCGAAGGGGGAAAAGACGTAGTTCCGTCAATCTAAATGTGCACCGTAAATATTAAATTGCGTTTGCACATTTAAAAGACATTTATTATTGTTTAACTTCGCGAAGGCTGCATTTAACTCATATAAAACTGATAAACTGTGACATGTAGACGATGAGCCCTGAACGAGAACGTATTTTATTTATGTCTCGTCATTAGTTTACTAGTTTGTGAACAAGGAAGTCCGTGGCTTTAATGACCAAAGAAAATTACACAATATTATTCTTTATACATATTTAGTAATTGATTTTTCTCCACAATGAAGAGAATGTTATCATACAGTGATCTGAAATACCTAAACAAAAACGATGTTTAATTGAATTTATAACGGCTAACCTGGCAGGAAATCCATTTCCATTCTCTCCTTTGATTCTATCACGAAATGCTGTTAGCAACCAACATATTTAACGAAATAGATAATTACTTAATTTCATAAATGCCATATCTCGTGCAGCACGCCGGGGGGCTGCGCATTTTATGGCAGCTTACTTGTTTCATACTTAAGAAATTGGCTCAGTAACTGTGTTATTAGTACCTTAGAAAGTTCGCACTGTTTACTGATGTTGGTCTATTGTGTAGATTTATGAAAAGCATATTAGGAGAAGATCAACTGACAGGAACATGCAGGGGTGGAGGGAGGTGCGTCCTTATGCATAAGGGTATGCACCCTTTTCAAATCTAGCTGCACTGAAACTGAATCTATGACGCTTGCTCAAATAGCAACTTTAGGTCCACTCTGTGTATTATCAAAAAAAATATGATATGATCATCTAAGACGAAGATGCAGGGGGAGGGGTGCCATTCACAGCAGCCCCTTTGAATTCTGGCTCTGTATGTCCTACGTAAATGAAACTTGCTCAGATAGTACACTTTGACACACAGAGTGTACTGTCCAAATCATTTTGTGATAAAATGACCAGAGACAAAGATACAGGGGGGTGCCATTCACGGCAGGGTACCTGGAAAATGGACGTCCAATTTTAAATTATTTAGGTTCCCCTGAATCACGGTGTTTTATGGAGTGACCTACAGTTAGACAGATACAGAGGGCTGCATCAAACGCATCTGCTGGCCCAAAGTCACTCCCTCTGCCCAAACCTTGCCCGCTACACTTCAGTAGCGAAGAGCAGTGATATCAATAGAGTCCAGTTCAGCCTCCTTCCCCTGAAGGTCTGCCACCGTGTCTATGAACCACACTTGATCATTTAGATTGCGGGTGTCCATTAGCAATCATGGACATTCCACATACTGGGGATGCTCAAATACTGGAGAGCAATCATGTTATAAGAGCCCCCACCAAGATCCATGTCTCTCGTCATTAGGTGGCCAATTCCGAATAATCCGATCCTTGTTCCGCTTGTTTAATTAGCAAACGGCGCATGAAGGCAGCTACAGAGGTCGAATCGACTCCTTCTGGAAAGCCAGGAAGTGGGCCTTAAGCTGGTGCTCGCTCCGCCATGATATAAGCAAATGACCGAATCCACGTAACCTTTAAAAGAAATTTGTATAGTAAATCGTATTTGGTGGTTCTTCTTCGGTTCGTCTTGCGGGAGGAGCCGCAATTCCGCCAGCTGTCCAATTAGCAGCGTCTCTCCCCGTACGGGCCACCAAAATGTGTTACACACATACAGGAGCGGGTTCACCAGAAGCTTTCAGAATGGAGCCGCTGTAAGGCAATAATAAGAGTATATTTTTTATTATTGGGACTGGCATTACACTTCAGCGCTTCTCGCCCCGCGCTCATTCGCCAGCTTCGAGAGAGCCGACTTCATAGCCGGTTACATAGCCTTATACATGGAAATACTGAACATTCCAGCTCCCTTTGACCAAAATGTAAAATAACAAAACAGCGGCAATATGCACATAAATTGTATTCACTTCCCTTTCTCAACAAGGCAAATTATTCTTTTTAAGCGGCATATAATCTAACTCTGTTCGTGGCGACCGCGAACTACTTGAACGCATTTTCTAAATGCATTAACGGCGCTAATAACCAGAACTTGTGCATAAAACATGGTTGTTACACTGATCATCACATGTGCAAGCGAACCAGCAATATGTTTTCTCACCTGTAAGGCAATAATAAAAGAGTATGATTTTATTATTGGGACTTCAGCGCTGCTCGCCAGCGCTCATTCGCCTCACTCGCCAGCCGCCAGGGGAGGGTCACAAATTACCCAACGAATCTGGCCAGTTTTAACCCACTCTGCCACACTACCAATCAAATAAAAATATAGACGTGGTCAATCGTCGCTGTATTTTACCCGTTTTAAAGCACTTACGGACACGGGATAAACATGACCAGGAAGAAAAAAGAATAGCGGTAGAAGGAAACCAAATTAAGCTTTATTTGAAACTACGAAATTGTAAATCAGATGTACATTTTCAAAAAACCCTGGGACAATTCGTGTCCCGTGAAAGAATTTCATTAATTTTCTGGGACAGTTGATCAAAAAAAAGAGAATACCGTGGAAACCGGGAGAGGTGACAACCCTATAGCACAAACCCGACATTTCTATCCGAGTTGCCAAATCTCACGCATCTGGTGTGACTCACGCTTACGCAAGAAATCTTAGGGCAAATCTACATTATTCCATTATGGACACAAAATTAGCTGCATCAAAAGCGTTGGGGTAGTTTGCAAACCCTACAGACTATTTACGAGGTAATACAACACATGTAAATGCATGTGCAGACTTGTCTCGAATTGAAAATGTCACCCCAGCCAGCTGACCAAAGTTGGCAACCCTAGCTGTTTATATCTAGAAGTAGATTTTCCGATTTGTTCATATTATTGTAGTTTTGTTCAATATATTTCCACCATTCTGTAGTTTGTTTAATATGTATACTATTAAATGCTATCAATCAACATGTTGCTTAAACTTTTGTTGCTTAGTTTGGCGTTACAGAAATCAGAGTTCCTCGTAGTTCTCACTAGGAAAAACGGTTTGGGATTTACATTAAAAACGTCGTGTTATAATAAGCATTGTAGTGTACTCTGCTTGTAATGGTTCTGGCCTAATTAAGTGCTTCCGACCTGCTAATATTGTTTTCGTACAACATTTACTCTGCGACTAAAGCAATCCAATGATAACCTGCGAATTATTCATATAACTTACCGTCCGACCTTGCTCTGACACAAAATCGAGACTTTGCCCTCTCACAGCACACTCAAGATATAGGTACCTTGATTTCTAGCAGCAGTTAGGCAGAGAGAAAATACTTGCTTACCTGACTTACTACTTCTCTAAAATAAATTTATATTTGGAATAATTTCTATGGTAAATTTAGTCATTGAGCTGTTACAGCTGTAGTAAAGATCGGTTAGTCTTCAAGTATATGCAACTCAGAGACGAAGGTATGGCTCTTATTTAACATTTTTCGAAACATGTTTTGTATGTACGTGTGCAATCGCTTATGTAAGTCATACGCATGCATGAAACAACTGACATTTTGTGTTTTATAACGCTTAAAACCGCTGGTTCAGTTATATATTGTGTAGGAATGAACTTAGATAAGGAATTACTATATAAAATAGCTTAATACGTAATATGACAGTGCAGAAATCGTAAATATATGCTGTCTTGTCAAAATGTATTATCCTGAAAGGTTACAGACTTTTCTAATTAAATTGAACCGAATATTATTTTAAATGTATTCGTTATTTATCCATCGCTTAATTTTTATTTGTGTTCTTCACCTGTCAGTATGGATAAGACTTGTAGGTATGGACAGAAATAAAAATCCAATAAAGTGGTGGACGCTAATATAATAGGTTCAGTGTTTGTAATCGCTTCAACCTTGTAACATGCCTTTTGTACAAATGAGGAGACAAAACAGCTCATGTTGAACAGCTGTGTTTTCCCCCCTACAGAGCTATGTTGTCTGTAACCTTGTCGCTGGCCTTGGTGTCCATGGCTGTATCTCAGAAGGACCTGCTGAACATGTGCATGAATGCTAAGCATCACAAGACAGACCCGGGGCCAGAGGGACTTCTTTACAAGCAAGTATGTGACTTTCCTGAGATACCACTGTACTAGGCCCGACATAAAAGCTTTTACTGTTTGGCCTGCATTCATTATGGGTACAAACGTCATTCCTCATTTTATAGTTTGAATCTAGCATGCAAATAGCAGTAGTTTAAATATATTATAGAGGAATTAACATCTTCCGTTTTTCTAAAAGCTTGGTTCAGGAATGAACATTGCCAGGATTTCATATTGGGTGCTTCAGAATGGTGGCCTGGAATTACATATATGACATTTATTGCCAGCCAGAGCACGTTGTAATGATAAGGGTGACCTCTGGGTCTTCTTGCCTTTCCATGGGTAACTTTTTATTTTCCGCTCTTGGTTTCTGCTTGTTTGTTTATTGGGAATATCGGATATATTGTGAAAATGTAGTTCCTTGTACTCCTGTGGCTATCCCCTGTGACTATCCCCTGTGGCTATCCCCTGTGACTATCCCCTGTGACTATCCCCTGTGGCTATCATCTTCAGTGCTCACCCTGGAAGGATAATGCCTGCTGCACAGCCAACACTAGTGAACAGGCTCACAGTGACAACTCGTACCTGTACAACTTTGAGTGGAACCACTGTGGGATTATGTCAGAGGCCTGCAAGAAGCATTTCATCCAGGACACCTGCTTCTATGAGTGCTCCCCCCACCTCGGGCCTTGGATTGAGATGGTAGGTGGCTAATAGCGATGGTAACACAGAATCATTCAAGATTGATCCAGCAGGTGATGATGTAACCTTTGTGTCTTCAATTCTGAAATACCCACTAAAAGTGACATATAAAGGGTTGGATTGACATATGAAGGTGAGGTACAGCAGGAAATTAAAGAAATAAATGTGTATGAGAGGTCAAGATCATGGGATTCACGCAGGTCCAGCACAGTAAATGCAGGAATGGTCAGCTCTGCACCTTGTATAGAAAAACTACAGAGACCTTTTAAATGTATCTGTTCCTATGCACTGAAGAGGGTAAGGAGTTGGAAAATGCATGGATATTATACAGCAGTGTTTCTCAACCCAGTCCTCAGGGACTCCCAGACAGTCCATGTTTTTGCTCTCTCCAAACTCCAAATAGGGAGCCAAAATGTCCATAATTATAATTGTCTGGCAGGCAGCTGGGAGGTAGGAAAAATGTGGAGTGTCTGGTGGTTCCTGAGGACCAGGCCGAAACTTTATACTGTATATAGTATTTTTTCGCTGCACGTAGTATTAACTGTATTGCAGTATTGATACTTTTATTAGCCATTTGTCCCAGAACCTCAGAATTTTTTTTCTTATTTATAAATTGTTTCTCACTGTGAGAGGTAAGTATATATGGGGGCGAGTGAAGCTAGGCTTCAGAAAACACTCTGCCAACCTTGTGAATCAAACCAGCAAAAACCCTGCAAACATAGTCTCAGACTTCTAACCCACAGAACCACGCCGTTAATGTCTATTACTAATGTCTGCCGTTCTGATGTCGCGCTGTGCTTTGTACTGGGTGTGTAATGAGTAAGCGTTCAGGCACACTAAATTTGGAATTTAAAGGTGACGATGATCATTGCTGAGAAAAGGATAATGTTATATGGAGAATCACTTCCTTAATCTCCTTAATCCCCGCAAGGTTGACCAGAGCTGGCGAAAGGAGAGGATACTGAATGTGCCTCTGTGCCGGGAGGATTGCGAGGCTTGGTGGGAGGACTGTAAGAATGACTTCACCTGCAAGGAAAACTGGCATGTCGGCTGGGACTGGACTACAGGTTCACTATGCTGGCATCCATTCAGATGTCAAAATGATTCCCATAAGTCAATGTTTCCCAACCCGGTCCTCAGGGACCCCCAGATAGTCCACGTTTTTGCTCCCTCCCAGTTCCCAGCAGGAAGCAAAAACGTGGACTCTCTGGGGATCCCTGAGGACCAGATAGGGAAACACTGCCATAGGTGATTGGTGAATCACTTCAAGGGGCTGTAAAGTATTCTGAAGTGTACTTTTCAAAAAAGAAAAGACAAAAATTCTGTTTTGATCTGCAGGTAGGAATAGGTGTCCCTCTGGTTCCATGTGCCAGCTGTTCAGCATTGTGTTCCCCACGGCTCAGGACCTATGTGAGAAGATTTGGTCCAACTCATACAAGTACACCACCTACACCAAAGGCAGCGGCAGATGCATGCAGATGTGGTTCAGTGAGGGGACAAACCCTAACAAGCAGGTGGCTGAATATTACATCAGAAACGTCTCGCCGATCATGGTAGCTACCACTGCACTCTTGTTTGCAGCATTATTACTGGCACTGTTTTTCTAAATAAAATTTGTTATACATAAATCACATAAAAATCATGCAGTGTCTCACTTTTTCCATATCTTCTATGTACAAACTTGGGTAGTAAATGATTCAAGATATCTGTCTTTCCTGACTGACACCGTCGCTTTAAATTTGCCAATGTCTTGGACTGTGAACACCTTGTTCACAAGCTTCCTGGGGAGGGATTATATCGTGAGCAATGTTGCTTCAGGAGCATAAAAGAGACACATGATTAATTTCCTGAGCCGCTTACTCTGCTTAGTCTCTTAGCTTCTTTGATATGTATCATTAATTTATACCACTATCCACATCACGTGTGCAATATGTGTGATTGTAAGCACAATTATCTTGTTATTGTACTGTATCGGTTTGTCTTTTCTTTTGCTATTCTATTTTTAGGGTGTTGCAACAAGTAAATTTCCCTATTGTGGGATCAACAAAGTCTTATCTTATTTTATCTTATCTTATTTAGCTCCTGAAATACCTCTGAGATGTCTAATTAGTTTATCATCTTTCCATCGTAAACATGCAAGTATGACCAATTGTACCATTAAAACTGAATTAGAACATCTGGGAGTGTTCAGGACAAAGAAATAATAAAAAAGCTTTCCATGTGTGAGAAGCCAGTGCCCTATATGGATAATTACTAGGTTCCAGTTTCTACTCGCAGTCTCTTTTGTGGAAACAGTGGAGAACCCTGTTACCAATGCTGTCCATTTATGCATCAACACTGGAAAAACAAGTCTCCAAATTCCATGATGGGCAGTCTCTTTGTTTTTACTCTTTGTTCTCAAAGTGCTCCCTTGTCTATTTAGTGACTGCACAAGTGACATAGTCTGGTAGACAAGCAGTGAGCTCATCGTGTTTGGACCATGTCACACTTTCACCTGTGATTTCTGAGGCCCACAGAATGCTGGCAGGATGTAGGTGTGGCCTAGTGCAAGCAAATCAGAACAGTCCCTCTACACCACTTCTGTAAAAGGACATCCCCTGATTTTTATCTTGTCATATCTGAGCATGTAATACTATCAGAATAACAAATCATTAGTTTTTTTTTTTATTATGGTTGCTTACCACTGATAATTTTTACTGTATGACGGCACACAGACTAAGCCAAATGGCAGTCATGTGTTAAAATGTTCTCACTGTTTTGGGGTTTAACTTTCACAGTTTATTTGTCTTACTTTCCTCCTTAAGCTCACTACAGAAAACCGAACACCATTACACTTCTCTAAAATTAATTTTCAGGTGGTTAGAATATGTTTCGTACAATGTAGGTAGCGTTTTACTTGACAGTGAAGATAACTTAATTAGTATATGACTTAATCTACACGGAAACATCATACATTATATAATACAATATTTTTGAGTCATTGTCTACAATAACAAGAAGTAACAGATTGAAGATACGCAATATTAAGAAAGTGTTTATTTTGTGGGTCAGTGATGTAAAACACAAGAGATACGTAATATTTCGGTAAGTCAATAGAACGTTAGGGAGGGGGTGATCTGGCTCTTTAATTGCCCAGACCGAGAAACCCAGCCACCGAACAGGAAGTTTCTCAGCAACTTTTTTTTTTTTTATTTGAAACGTAATTGAAGGGAGCAAGCCCTAAAGTAGACGTGGAGGGTAGGATTTAGTAGGGAAAGCAAAATGTATTCTTTAACGAACTTTTAAATGAAGGCACGTTCAATGCCTGGGCAGCAACGACCATTTAAATTTCAGAACGGATCACTTTTTTACATTTATACAGGAGCTTCACTTCAGGAAGATAAACAGCCGTTTTCACGTCGGCAGTGGCCGCTCGCTGCGATAGTATCAGTCTTTTTTACTAATGCACATTTAATCGGGGAATGCATCGATTTCGTATACCGCTATTCGCTATGTAAAACTGAATATGCTTAACTTTGCTATTAATTTGGTGGTAAATTCTGACGATGGAAACCTAGAGCGTTTTCCGGGCTTTTGCTGGCTAAACCTCCGAAGGCTTCGGACGCAACTCACCATAAGAGCTTCAGAATTGCCAATGCTGGAAAACGAGAGACAATCCTTCCATTTGAATGATCGCTGGGAGTGTGGGATTTATAAATCGCGAAAGCCCCGACACTATGCTTAAGATAAATGTTATCCAACCTATGAAGAAAGTATTGCCCCAGATAGTTCTCATTTTTATTTTCAGTCGACGCATGTTTAGTTCCGACAGAAATTATTATTTTTTTTGCAAAAGGCAACCGATCTGCTCATAATTCTTTTAATTTGATGGATTTCATTTAGGGGACACGAGCCATCTTGCTTGGGGTTAGTTGACTCCGGTGCATCTTACGTGAAAGCTCATTTTAATGCTTCGGTGTTTGCACTGTATTTACATAGCTTATTAGCTGGCTGGCTGCATTATTTCCGTGGGAAGAAGGAGCAGTAAGTCCTTGGCGGTGAACTTTCAGGAACTCCGCTTGAACAGCGAAAAAAAGTTTGTTGCCATTTTCTTTTTGGATTCTTCGGACGCCGATCCAGCCCTCGGCGGCTCCGGCTCCTTGCTTGAGCTGTACGGGAGGTGGGTGCGGGCTTCTCCCTGGTCCGGCCGCAATGCTCCCGGGCGGCGCGCTCCCGTTGTGGTACCAGCGGGATCTGAGTCGCGCGGCGGCGGAGGAGCTGCTGGCTCGAGCCGCACGAGACGGGAGTTTCCTCGTGCGGGACAGTGAGAGTGTAACCGGCGCCTACGCGCTCTGCGTCTTGTGAGTATATTTTAATATAAAATCCTCAATAGTGTCTTTTTTTGTGACAGTTTCATTAAACCACATAGAAGTTTTGAGTAAACTGTTAGAAAATGACTGCCTGTTAAAAAACTTAAGTAGCTATAGTAGCGTAAGGGAGGACAAGAATATTTCCTAAGCCTTCAAAGTGATTCAAGAGGACTAAGTACGTTTTTAACTGGTCACGTTTGACGAATCAGCCGAAGGCCGTAGATTTTACGGGCTCCTCATAAGTTTATTATAAGAGTTTATGAACGCATTTTAGGTTGCAGGTCATAGTAGAATAGAATAAACCTTTATTATCCCACGAATGAGAAATTTGAATGTTACTGTAGTGCCCTATTATGTAGACTCGATAGCCTTTACCATTATTGTCACAATATGATACTGCCCTAATCGTGCAAATTTTACCTTTGATATTTATTATTAATGCACAATAAAGAAGAGCGAACTGAAGCTAAGCCGTACCCCAACACAGTGGTAGTGGTATAAGTTATCGAAAAAACATAGCCACATAGCTTAGTTATGACTTTTGAAATATCCAGTTATTAAATAAATGCTAATGGCTGCATTCTCATGTTTCAAATCAAGAGAAACGTCCCTGGATTACACACGTTCTCAATAAATAAAAATGATCACATTTTGAGAAACATACTATCTAAAATTCGATGAAATATTAAATGATTCACAGACTGGATCCTGACATCAGATTTCCGAGTCAGTCGACAGTGGATTTTAAAGCCGGGTAGCTTCAGTAACTGAAGGATGACCGAAGTGACGTGACACACGGCCTCCACGCCGTCAGAAGCTAAATCCAGAATAAGCCAGTTCTCGTAGGAGGTCAACCGTGCACATTCGCCTGTACGCTGTAGTTGTGTTTGAATGATGGAAACCAAATGAGGCTTTCCTGAAATACGGTCGAGTCACTGTGACGAACTGATGCAGGAAACATCAGTATGCTGCGTGATGTATGTTTGTAAGCATGGTTATTAACTGGTTTTCCTTTAATCAGTAGTTGTTCACATTAAAACATAGACCTTATTCCTACATCAAAAGACTGGTATACCATCATACTTTACCTCTGAACTTACCGAAATTTCTGTCTTGGTATTTCCAGCAGTGATGGTGAATAAGTTTTTCTGAATTCAAATGACTTGTCAGTAGAGTGTGTTCCTTCCATATCAAAGTGAAACAATCTGTCCAAATAAAACCTTTCCTTTTTTGCATGTTTGGCGTAGTGTAGGTTCAAGTGCTTTTCTGCTGTTGCATATTTAAATGGTGTTATTGTTTAAGATGTCCCATCCAATTTTTTTATATATGGGAAAAAATAGAGAAATCCTGCTGTTTATGGTGCTCATAGTGTTTGGCTTCTGTATGGAAACACACCCTCACCTCATGACATGAGCACCATGTTAAGATATGACTGTAGCAGACATACAGGCAGCAGGCTTTGGTTGGGGGTGTGGATTGGAGATTGCCCTGCTGTGGAGTGTTTTTGCCTGCTTTAAGAAATTTTGGGAGGTATCCCAGATGTGGGTGATGTGGCCCTTTCTTTCATTGGAACATTAAGAGTTAGCACATAGTTTCACTTTAGAAACTTTAATCTTTTTACTCAGCCATGTTACACATGGTTTAAAGTAGACTGTCTGCAAGGTTGCTTGCCGTGGCCTAAAATGCATATCTGAACATGTCTGCACGTGTACCATACAGTAAAGGCATTTTTAGATGCTGATCATAGTTTAGTGTGCTTGTCGCTCTTAAAGGGAGGTCTGCATCCCACTTGCCCTTAGGACATACCGCTGAGATAGTCCTTTGCCCCCTTAGGATTTTATGTCTGGCACATGTGATACGTGTGATGTCAAGCCAAAAGAACGCAAAGCTGCAAGGAGGGGCAAAATGGAGCTTGGAGGGGTGTCACATGATAAAAGTTGTTTCAAGGATGTGGAAAATCATACGATTAGTCATGTCACACATGGTTGTAGTAATTTTGGAGGAGGGGCCTCACTGAGGTTTTTATGAACTTGTTTCTGTCCTAGGAATGACACTATAGGGAGATTTTGACTTTTGGTGCCTCATGCAGTTTTAGTCTATCTCTCAATTACATAAAGGGCTTAGGACCTGCATATGTTTTTTTTTTTTTTTTTTTGTGAAATTGCTACTGATATGGCTTGATCGTGAGTCCTGTACTGCTGCGCAACATAACGTGACATTCAGCAGTTAATATAATAATTAAGGATAGACTCATAACATGCAGGCAGCATGTGGCACAGGGCCCATGAGGCCCAGATGTACCATCCGTAAACAAGGTATTGCGTTGCTCCAATAGAATTTACAGCTATATCTTTGCAATCTTTTAGGATGCATGTGCGAGTGAAGCAAATGTAAATGTACATTTGGCTGGGTTTGTTTTCGGCCAAGCAACAGTTTGCTATAAGGCTGTAATATAATAGGGGTAGACAGAGAACAGCTGTGATGGGTGTTCCATGCAGTTATTCTGTATTGTTTTAAAGGACATTTTATAGCGTCACAAACTTGACTTTTTAACCCAAATAACCGATGTTCTTAAGCATTTTAGTGGGTACCGTTTATACGTAAGTAATTGACTAGCTTTAAAAACACTTGGATTGCAAAGTGTAAAAATGGAAATGCATAACTTATGAAATATGTTGATTTTATGTAGTTTATCCATGATTTGGAAAGTGCTGAGCAGGCTTTTTTCCCCCTTCAGTGTCCTGTGCTGTGTCAGTGGATTAACTGATTGTCATTTCTGCCATTTGTCATTCTGTTACTATAGTTTTTCTGGGTACATGTGTACTCTGGTTGATCAATAACTGTAAATGGCTGCATTTCTGAGTCCGAGTGCTGCAGCGCTCTGTCTCTGGAAACAGTGGTGGGAATGGAACTATCTCTATGTGATAAGGAACTTTCTCATCAAAGTTAATGTCCTATTTCCTGGGCCGTCACAACTGGGAACTTTTGTAGTTCCTGGTCACCTTTGTATGTGGCTTTCTCATCACACAACAGGAACTGTGACCATTTATGCTAAATAAACATGGGAAATGCAAAAAGCTCATAGATTAAACTTTGCATGTAATTTCATATGAAATTGCACCATCACCCCACAACAGTATAGGATGAACACGTTGTTTTGTTAGTATCTGAGGGGATTGATTATGATCAAAACTGGACACAACCTTTTATTTATATATTATTTAAACAGCCCGTGATGTGTATTATTAAATCTGGACAGCAGATAGATCTTTTTCTTAAAAAAAATTATTCCGCTAATAAATGCTGGCAAGTTTCACAGGCAGCATTGGTGATGATATTCCAAAGTATATTGGTTATCAATGAAATTGTCAGATGCTGAAGTATGGAGACGCAAGCGAAAAAGTATTCATTAATGCAATAAATGTAACTGAGGGACAATTTTTGCTCCACTACTTCTGTCTCTTTTCCCTGCATTTCGGAGTGGTACTGGTAGTTGTGGTAAACGAATCACCAAGTTATTCACCATAAGCCCCAACCCAGTAGTTTGTGGTCAAACGAAAACTACCTAGTCCTGAGTAGGAACTAAAAAATTGTTCCAGAACTACTATTGGATCAAGTTATAGTGATGGAACACGTCAGAATTTCCTGGTACCAGAAATATAGTTCCTTTGGTAAGAAAGCACCTATTGTAGCTCTGAATAAAGCTCACTCAAAAACCCAGGAGTTTTGTTTTGCAGAGCCATTTTAGAGCATAATGAGAAGGTGACTGATGTTTGTATTACTATAAATCTGAGGGCCTGTCAGAGACTGAACGAAGTTTCAATGGTGTCAGCACACTGACTTTATCACTATGTTGGAACAGATGGAAACTGATGGTGCTGGGCCCACATTTATGTGGGCCTGTGAGTTCTAATAGGTTAAATAATCCCAATCTTTCTATATTTTAAGCTTTCTTTGCATTTGTATGATTCTATTGAAACATTTTTTTAGAGTTGATGCATCACAGAGTGACTGGGTGGGGGGGGATCAGTTCTGGGTGCTGTTTCACAAGAATAGCCCGTCCACAGAAAATGACCTGTTGCTTCTGTTTGCATTTACGTTTTATGTATTCATATTGGCACTGACATCATACTCTTTCCAAGTGAATTATCTACCCAGATTTAACCTGGTCTCAAGTATCTGTGGAGCTGTAGTGATTTGGTGTATCTTAAGCCTCTAATGTATTTTTATTGAGGTTTGTCTAATCAAGTGAGTTGGTGCTTTCTATGTTAGGAGGCAGCGTGTGGCTAAGCAGACTTAAACGTGTGTGCCTGTGATTTGGATGGTCACTGGTTCGAGCCCGGTGTTGGCTCGTTACTCATGTGGGTGGGCCCATTAGCAAGGCCCTTAACCCCCAGCTCCATGGGTGCTGCTGCTGGGTGCTCCCATTCAGCAGTACTGAACATTGTAGCCCTGAAGCGTTCCTCGGTTAGGAATTGCAGAAAGCCCACATTGACGCATGATATTCTGACTTTAGTTAGTTCAACCCTGTCATTTATTTTATGAGGTTCCTGCTAAGAGAGAGAGAGATTGAAGATGTCTTGTGCTCAGTTTTGTCCCAGAGGCTTTATGGACAGATATGGGAGAAACATGCAGTAACTAGGCAGGCCCATGCTGGAATACTGCTTCAGTTTATTCTGTCACTGTAGTTTGAGGACAAACAAGCTGGCCCTAGTAACTTTCCATGCGTTCAGGATGTTGAAAACTTTGCTTTCCCCCCACTCCTATTTATTGACCATAAGGAGCTGTTAGCTCCATCTGCTCAAGGAGCTGGAAGTTTGCAGAAGTCTTAAACAGGGGGCTTTTGAAAGGTCAGTGGGAAGATCCTGGAAGCTTTCCACTTTAGCTTTATTGCTACTGGACCTGTCCCTATGCCTTTTGTCCCTGTCCTATTGGCCTGCACACAGGCCACACAGGTCTTTGCAGGGAGGGTTGAACTTTGTGCAAGAGAAGAGACTCATACACTTTTGTCTCTGATGTCTTTCTGCACACAATGGAAAGCCACTAAATTACTGGCCTTTTGAGGACATAAGTTGTTAATGACGCAGAAAGTTTTTAAAATGGCTGATCTAAGATTGTCTTGTGATTATACATCACAGATCTGGAAATAAGTAGTTGTGTAACTTTTTGGCTTCTCAGTGTTGGTACTATAGGACAGAACTAATGCTGAATGATCAGTATGCAGCTCGTGTTTGCAACAGCTTTGAGTTGTTCACTGCTATGCCAACTGTTCCTTTTCTGAAAGTACCATGTTTCTTGATAAATCTGTGTGATTATGGACAGAATGTGGCTTCAAGGTGTTTCTGTGAAAGCAAAATCTAGTTGAAAGTGGGGTAGGAGAGGGCTGTGTATAAAGTATATGAACTGTGAAGTCAACCTATGTGGCAACCCAGCTGCCCTTAAAAGTGGCCCATAAAACAAATGGAGAACTAGCCAGAATGGAAGCTTCTTCCCTTGTAACCCTGAGCAGAGGCGTGCCTTTTTATTAGAAAAGATCAGTAGAGTCCAGATGCAAATTAGATTATGGTAAGAGAAATATTTCCAGCTCTAGGCTACGCCTCACTGCAGCCATCGGTGCTCAGCTGAAAAGCTGCAGCTGGGCTTTCTGTTGTTCTGCATCACAGATTTCTTTAACTGCCTTTACCTTACAGAAGGTATTGAATACTACAGCAGAGGAGGCAGCCTGAAGGCCCTTGTTTTGGGTTCTGTTACCTTTCTTTGAATTGTCCTGGAAATGGGCAGCTTAGGTGTTGGATGAATAGTGACTTCAGTCACTATGGTTTGAATTATAGCTTGATGGTCAGATGTTTGGGAAGGTTGTAGTACTAGTGTGTGCCTTGGTGTTGATCGTGAAGTGGAGAAAAACCTGCCGTTAGTTTTAAAAGCAACATTTTTGAGTTTATTGTTATTATAACAATAATAATAATAATAATATAATTATTAATGTTATTTTTAATTTGAATAATACAAGTCATCACATTTTTATTGTTTAACACTTTTCACATGGGCTTGAACTATTATATTTTCCTTTTTGATAGGCAGATGTAACATTTTGGTCTACTTATGTAGTTCCTTAAAAACAATAGGCCCTGTTGATATTGAATGGTGTAAGGTTGGGGGCATCTAATCCACTGAAGGAAGGTGTGGCCTACTAAAATGAGGGAAGCACTTCTGTTTTTCCAGAGTTGAAATTATGTGGTTTTTGAATAAGCATTGAGGTAGTGGAAATGGTATAAATCATGATGAGTATAAAAGATATTCGATTTACCCAAAATACAAAGGTTTTTTTTCCGGGTATAAACATTTGGAAGAATTGGGAACTGGCTGACATGTTCTGTAGCAGAACAATTTTAAACCAGATATCTGAAATACAAAGTGGTGGAGATAAATCCCATAATGGGGGTTTTCCTTTTGGTTTTCTCCATGAAAGAGAATTTCTTTGCCTGATTTTTTTTTTTTTTTTTTGTGGTGTTCCATTTCCTGTACTTGGTTGGTGATGGGTACTTGCTTTCACCATCAGGTCGAGTGATAGGAATGTGGGGGTGGGGACAGATCAGTGGGAATGTGAGGCCTGCTGTTCCCCAGACATCCCCAGCAACTTGATGGGGTATGAACCATTTCTGCTGTGACCACCCAGAGCAGAGGTTAGGAAAACTGAATAGGCAGAAAACCATGCTTCCAAAACAAGCTTCTGTACCAGAACCCAGTTATATGTGATAGTCCAGATATCATGCCTCTTCCCCTCTGACCTGGACTAATAATGACACAGAATGCACAAGCCAGTAATGCTAGGACACAGTAGTCTGCTTTTGCCATTTAATATATCATTTTTTACTTTGAATTTTCTGATGCCAGTGTTCTCTGTATAACTGTGAGAAGCTGTTTTTTGCTTGTTTTTTTTGCAGGTGCCCTTTAGCAGCATAATGGTTGCATAAACAAAACGGGTATAGAAAAACAGGGTTCTTAATCAGTGGTTAATCAGAGGTGTATGTGTTTCCACGTACACCTTGGCCTCTGTGAATAGTTGAGATGAACTGTGACCAGGCTCACTGCATTTCTGCTTTGGGAATCTAAGGCCCCCAGCAGGTCTGCTGTCACTCTTAAGTGTAAATGTTGGCATTGAAGCCTGCCAAACCTGCCATTCACTGCTTGCTCTCAGGCCTTGCCATAGTGATAAAGGAAATAGAGTTTAACAGTTAAGCTGTATAAATGCTGAGAAGGGAAACCAGTTTAGAGGGCAGTGCATTTAATAAAAGTACATTCATTTTCTTTTTCTCCTCTCTCTCTGAGCTGAATGACTCCAGGCCAGGTTTTACTGGCAGCTTTGGCCTGCTTGTCTGTAGTTTTGCATTGGAAATACTGAAACGGGCAGCCATGGAGTGAGAGCCAGTTGCTCATGGACAGAGTGTTTTTCTTGCCAAATTGGCCATAGGTGTGTGTGTGGTGTGTGTGTGGTGTGTGAGTGTGCCCTGCAATGGGTTGGCGCGCCATGCTGGGCTGTTCCCAGCTTTGCGCCTGTAGCCTCCGGGATAAGCTCCGGACCCCTCGTGACCCTGAACAGGATAAGTGGTTTCAGAAAATGGATGGATGGATGGAAGAAGGCTGTCCAGACTGTTTTCCTTTTCACACAGTCATTAATGTTCGCAGTCCATCTCTCAACTGGAGCTACACAGTGCATGGTGTTCTTTTCAAAATGGACAAGTGTGGCGGTGTGGGCATGTGTGTTTGCATGTCCTTCAAGAGTGGCAGTGGGAGTGGCCTGTAATCCCATCTATGGTGTGATGGACAGCAACAGGTTGGCCTCAGCACTCATGGTCCTGTTTGCAGGGACAGCCATGAGTACCCATCTTTGTTCTATCCTTTCAGATTTGCATAGTCAGTGATAACCTTACAACAACACCAAGATTTTACATATTGTCATAGTGCCTGAAAGTCTGTTTTATTGATAGAAGTTGTCTTACAGAATCTGAATATATGTCAATTTCTGCACCCTCTCCTTGTCAGAATTGGTCTCATTCTACCGATTCTATTCAAGGCGCAGTCTTCATCCAGTGTATGTGATCACTTCA
>JAODKC010000039.1:2914776-2949271 GCA_026777985.1 Mormyrops attenuatus
GGCCCTTTCTACACCCGGGTTTTTGAAAAATTCAATTTTTTCAAACAACCCCCCCCCCCCCCCCCCCCCCCCAAACTGACCAGTTTCAAGGCATGCTGCTGCTTCCTGTTTTCAATGTCCAGGAGAATTGGGTGGGGCGGCAAGGTTGTTCGTCTCCATGGAAAAGACTTCCCACACAAAACCATTTGCATTCAGGAATTCCCCATTTTAAAATGACATAGTAACTATTTCAACTTCTAAACTATGATTCTTCTTGCAATTTGATTTTATTAGTTTATAAACAAGTTTGTGAATTTTCAACAATATTTCTTGTTACTCGTGTTGCTGACATTTCTTTAAATTACATTGCCACTTCAAAAGAATAGGATTTGCTGTTCCTTTTCAATGTATACATTTTTTATGGTCTTTTATGGTGTTTCTACATCTCAGTAGAAATGATACTATAGGTTTCAAAGCTGCATATTAGCACTGAAAGACTTTAAAAATTAAAATGGAGGTTGTGCATTTCTCTTAGAATGAAGTGTGGTAGTTTGATTAAACTTGGCCATGTCTAGCTGCCTGACTCAGGCAGGCCCAAGTGAAATGATCAGACTAGTGATCCTTCATCCCCTGTGCTGAGTGACAGTAGCAGTTGGCAGCTATGCAAGGCTGGTATCTGTTTTGTGTTATTCAGAGAGGGGCCAGGTCAGCCAGCTGCTGTTTGGGATGGTGGGTTCACCTAATGTCCTTCACCAGGGCTTGGACCTATTATTTCTTTGGGGTTTTCATTAGGGATGGGTGATCCACATTTTTTCAGTTCCGATCCGATTCCAATACACAACTACCAATTCCAATACAGATTCCGATACAAGAGCTCTTTTTACTTTGTTATACTTTATATATATTTTTTTTTTAAACTAGTAAATACAGATGGAAAAAATGTATGCCAAAAAATATTTAATTAGGCTACTACAAACATACATAACGTACTGTTCATCTTGTTTTAAGCGTTTTTGAGGCATTTGCAGTTCAATATGAATATCTTCAGAGCAAGTATACACAAGTGGCGAATGCTTAAAATGCAACACAATTTTTCTCCCATTGGCGCCAGCTCAGTTGCACTTTGTTGCGATGGCAGTCCTTCTTGTATCACTAGCTGCAGCGAGTTCACAAAACAGTCCAAGTTAGCGACTCCCAAATCATCCATTGGTTTTTTTGTCTCTCACAGTTGCGTGCCCTTTGTTAAGTGGGATTGTCCATTAAATGCTATTCCCACCTCTCAAAACTTTATTTTACAGAGATTGCAAATCGCTGTGCTACTGGTTCCTGTTAAAAGCGTAAAATACTCCCAGATCGTCACGTCTTATCTTACGCTCCTCGTACTGTGAAGGGTATGTGCATGACGTCACAGCAGGTGGAAGTCACTGAACTCACACCCACTGAGTAGGAAAAAAGACTGAGGGACAGCGTTAGTGTTCCACCTGAATGCCACAAAAAAACACATGTAAAATGGGAAAGAGCTGTTGTGCGATTGATTGTACAAATAGATTTAACACGAAATAGGAGCTATCTTTTTAGAGTGCCAAAAACTAAATAAGTAAGTATAGGACGTGGATCGGTCTTGCATGGCCGATACCCGATCCATCAGATTGGTCTGGATCGGTGCCAATACCAATCCGAATATCGGATCGGTGCATCTCTAGTTCATTGCAATGCCTGAACCTGAATTAGTTCAATATTATTAGACCCAGTCAGAGTAGATGTTTTTGTATTTGTCACTGAATAATTGTCCCAAGGGGTTGCATCTATGCCCTGCGGTGTGTTGGCAACTGCCCAGGGCTGCTTCTTACCTGCGCCCATTGTTCGCGGGATAGGCTCCGGTCCCCCCCCCCAGCGACCCCAGTTGGCATTAAGTGGTTTCAGAGAATGGATGGATGGATGGGTTGCATTTAGCTAATGGACTTCAAACATGCCTTTTTCATTATAATTTTATTTAATTCTGCTTGGATCTTTATCTCATTTTGTGCTTTGTTTTTTTAATTTGTATTTTTATCAGATTTTTTGGGGTTTTATGATTCTAGGATGTACTGGCAAATAGTTTGGGTAAATCTCTGTAACCGTTTTAAGATGCTGAGTACATTTAGCAGTTTATAAAAAAGTGAGATTGACCTGTGTTCATGAATACAATAGCATTGTGCTAAACAAACTGAACAGCATTCTATCAAGAAATGACAGTCCAGTGACTGGTCTGTAAGGCTCTGGAAATGTGATCAGTATCACCCCCCCGGGAACCAGACCTAATTTTGTCTGTCATTCACAGAAGTACCTCTGTTCCTGCACAGTATCTGTCCATGGAGTTTTTAAGTCTTAGCTGACATCACCTTAATCTGATTATTGTTTTAAAACATTTTGATTGTTTCAGTCAATGCAATTGTAATAATGAAAAGCCTGTTTCAAACTCTTCAAACAGATTACTGAGCAATTTGGTCATGTGCATTTCTTCTTTGTGCCTCAAATTATCGAGTCTGTCCCTCTTTCCCTTTCACCTTCCCATCATTAGGTTTCAGAAGCATGTTCACACCTACAGGATTCTACCAGATGATGAAGGGTTCCTGGCGGTTCAGGTACAGTGCACTGCAAACACTCCGGCAACATTGGGGCCCAGGCATGATGCGTGATGGAATTTTGGGGTGATCAAATCAGGTTTCATCAGTGTTATACTTGCTTTTCTGATCGTGTTCAGTGGAGATCCTCTGTAGTCTGCTTTTTAAAAATCTGAACAAGTATTTGTGATATTTCTGTTTGCCTCTTAAGTAATATGGCTCTGACTCTCTAGAACAGCTCAGGAAGAATGCAAGTCAAAATTTCATCTCTAATGTCTGGACCCTACAATTCAGACTCATAGCTCAATCTGATTGTAATAGGAACTAGGCTGAATTATTCTGTTTCATCCTTAAGCGTATTCCTGTAAGAACCATGTGATTGGAAATGGATGATAAGAACCTGACATCTCAGAACCTGACATGAGAACTCGTTTGTGTGTGTATGTGTGTGTATTTTTGTGTGTGCTAGAGGAGGTTTGAGGGAGTGTCTTCCTTTTCCCTAGAAGCCACAGGAAGAGCAGGCTTGCACGCAGCCAATGTGTGTTTGTGCCGGGGGTGGTTGATGGAGATGAAACCACTGCTGCTGTGTGTGGTTTGTCGGTGTGAGCAGGAAACATGTCGGTCTGCAGGAAGGCCATGCTGCTATGAGAAAGCAGAGCAAGTAGCTGTTCCTCTGCCAATTACTGCCAGATGACAATGCTATTGGCATTTTTTATTAACCAGATTTAAAATTAAATTTGACATTCATCTGAAACTGTGATGGTGTTTCTGTAGTATATTTTAAGGCATATGTTTTTAGGAGCACAGTTTAACCTTCATATTGAAGTAGGGCTGTGCACTATGACGATATATATCGGATGACGAAATAAAAACGTCTATCGTTTCATATTACGCTCTCGTTTATTTCATGATGTCGCAAAATACACTGTTTATGGCAATACTTCATCAGTTGTATTACGGTTTGCAATGTTACATGCTACCACATGGGATATCTGTTCATAACGACTTTCACCTGGCAAAAAATCAAAAACAAAATGCTAGGAATAAGGACTTTATCTCACATTAAGCTTTTTCCTCTCCCTTGACGCCCATTATAAGGAAACACACCACGTTCTCTTGATTCATATTTGCTCTCTCTATTTTTGAACAACATCTGAATACAATTAGGAAGTAATTTTATTAATTTTCAATAGCCCAGTTGTCTTGTTTAGTTACTGACAGTGAATGGACACAGTGCAATTATTAATAAATATGTATAAAAAGACACGTATGAAAGTTACATGGTGTGCATTTTCCCCTGTACCTTAATGCTTACAGCACACTTCACTGGATATGTCTGTATCATTTAGGTTTATACTTATTAGTCCATTAGTTCTCTCTTGTGTACTCTAAAGGGACACTGTACATTTATGAGTAACAGAAAAGCATTGTGAGGGACTGCAAAACTATTGCATTCCCTTGCAGTACTATTGCATTTTATTTTTATTCGTGTCATATAATTATATCCACATTTGTATACATTTTGTACATGTGAAAATGGTTTTGCATATTTGTGGACCACTTGGTGTTTACTTGTCGGTCACGTTATATCTGTGACCTAATCATTTGCGGATTTTTGTCCAGTTCATACCGAGGCTGATCTATAGAAGAAAATTCCATAAATATGACATGCAGCTGTGATATATATCATTATCAGGATATGAGATTTTGGTCATATCGCACAGTCCTATATTGAAGTGTATTTTTATAGAAAATGTACTTTTCCAGAGGGATGCTTTATTAATTTTTCTGTGTGAAGCTTTGCATGTTTTATGTTTTGTTTTAAGTTCTATATGCGACGGTCATCCAGTCATCTAACTCTGTATAATCGTACATCCATGTCTGCTGATGTGTGATTTTGTAGCACTGTATATCACTGCCCCCACTGGTTGTGTCCTTTCACCTATCTGTTGCTCTGCTGTGACTGGCCCCAAGGTCAGGTCGTGGCTCTTTGTTGACAGGTGGGGACAGAATATGAAAATTGCTCTCTGCTTAGCTCATGTAGTGTAAACAGGGCAATGAGAGGCCTTCTGTGAGGGTTCTCCCTCAATCTTAGAGTAATAAGAAGTATTCTCAGAATAATCCCATTGATTGAAACACGTAATATCTTCCCCGGTTGCCAGGCACACACCCAGCTGAAATCAAATATGTCCTGAGCTGTTTTGCCGAGTAATATGAACTCTAGAAAAGTCATGAAACTTATGATTTAGATTTGCATTTATTAGTTGCAGATTTTGTGCTTGTGAGTTTGTGTGCATATAGTACATGAATGATTGTGCCCACACTTGCACACCCGTGTATGTCTGTCAGACTTCCCAGGGAGTTCAGCCGAAGAAGTTCAAGACCCTCCCAGAGCTCATCCAGCTGTACCTGCAGCCAAACCAGGGCCTGGTGACAACATTGCTGTTTCCTGTGGAACGGGAGGAGACTCCTGATGAGAAGGACTACTCCGGTAACCCCCTACTAGAGCCCTGTGACCAGCACCAAGGAGCACTGCTGTTTATCATTCCATAATGATGATTCATACCATGCATCATGTATCAGTTAACCAAAATGAGATTGGGTGTTTCACTAAAGCCCATTAGGGCATAATGGTTATAGACCTAACCGCTATGGTGCCAAAGGTTAGTGGTTGTTCGACATCTGTAGCGTAGTTATGCACGATGGCAGAGTAGCAGTGGTGTTTTGCTGTGTTTGTATATGAACCAAGGGATGAGAGTCACAGTAGCAGTTTTAACATTAAACTGTCATTATAACACCCATGTTGCAGTGGCTGCAGAAGTACGAGTTGGTGCATGTGTTCTTGTATTGCTTAACAGGGGTGAGGGGATGACTACTGGCAGTATGAGTACCATCATGTGTACCAGCATGTGTGTGTCGTTCTGAGTTTGGCTAACGCAGAGCCCATAGGAAACTACTAATTGAGCAGCACTTAGGTTTGATGGGTGCGAAGGACACACCTAGAGTGACTGGATTATTTTGCTTTTAGATGGGGAGGATGACAAGCCTCCACTGCCCCCCCGGACCGCCTCCACGAGCAGCCCAGGCTCCTCCAGCACTGCCGTTGTTCCGTGTGGACAGGAGTCCCTAACAGACAGGTTTGGCCCACCCTCCTGCCTGATCCCAACAGAGGCTTGTCCTCACTTTCCTCCAGCAGCTATCTGTTTCAGGCGCCTGTCAAGGTGGTAGAAACATGGGCGTCTGCATTTCTGCCTTTGCGACAACTTTCCACCAACACCCTTTAATGTAATTAATAATTCTGAACCAGACCTCAAAACAAACTGACTAATGCTTTAGCACTTTTGGTTTCTTAAAGTTTTACGAAATTTGTGGGGATTTCCCTTTATTGTATGATGCTGTTTGTGGAGATTTCTCAAAGTTTTCTCCCCACTGCATTTCTAATTATATTTAGTTTTTTTTTTCCCCCTCTTCCCCAGACAAAGAGGTTAGATACAGTACCTTTATCGCTCCCCTAATATTTCTGTTAAACTGCTAATGATGATATGAGGGTGGCTTTATGCTCCGACTCTGGGTTCTGGTCACCTCAGCTCTCTGTAACTAAGATAAGATTCTATGACCACATCCTGTCAACAGTTCATGATCTGCAGTTGCTCTGATGCTCATAAGTAAAAAGTGAGCTGGGAAAATGGAGCGATATTCTGCCGAAGTCAGATTGAACTTGCGCTTACTGGCACAGTCCATTAATCTCCTGCAACATTTGCTCGAGAATTTACTGTACAGTGTCTGCTATGTTCTTCTCCATTTGGGGCCTTGCTGAAGCTTTTCTCACCTTTTTACTTTAGCGTGTACCTCACTGGGCAGATGATTGAATAATTCAGTGAAGGGAAGCTGTTTCAGTTCATCTGAATGTCATGCATGCATACAGTACATAACCTTCTTTACAGTACAGAGGCTCCTCCCAATCATTTACAGTAAAGTGGTCATGTTGATGATGATAACCATGGCAGTTGAGATTAATGCCAAGGGCATGTTCAGTACAGGGTAAAGTGTTCACATATTTTATAATGTATTCAAACTAATATTGATAAACCTTGTTCCCTGAATTTTGTCTGAATGTCAGACAATTATTTTTAATGGTGATAACTGGTGATAATGGTTTCCTGGACACACTTTTCCAATTTGATTTGTGGGCACTATGGTGTTTCACACCGGGCAGCACTGAATTGTTTCTGTCCATCATCTGTTTGCTGATGTAAGTTGCTTCATGCATAGCATTTGCCAGATAAATAAATGAATGCTAAATGTGCATCTTTGCCCTGTAGCTCTGCCGCCAATGGGCTGAGCACCATCTCACACGAGTACCTGAAAGGCAGCTATGCGTTGGATCTTGAGGCTGTTAAGCAGGGAGCCAGCAGTTTACCCCACCTCAACAAAACCCTGGTGTCATCCTGCAAGCGGCTACATGGGTGAGCTCCTTTTCCCTGACTAGATGTTGAGTCGATGCCACTTTATTTACCAATATCTGTTTTTAGATGTATTGGCCGTTACACGTGCTTCCGTCGTGAATATTGAGTCATGAATATTGCACTGAAGACATCTGCTATTAGTTGTGCTCCCTTGTTCTTGTGCTTTACAGCTTTTTACAGTAGGAGGAACTGGGTTTTTGGAACTAAAACAGCTGTCTGCTAATTAACCGCATAGTTGGACCGTGACAGTTGCACTTGATTTCCTGCCATTTGAGAATTTTAAAAAAAATCTGTCTATATGCCACCTTTATCTTTCTTGCCTTTTACCCCCAGGGAAGTGGATAAGGTCCTGGCCGGCCTGGAGATTTTATCCAAAGTGTTCGATCAGCAAAGTGCTTTCATGGTGTCCCGGATGATTCAGCAAGTAGGTCTTGACTCTAAAGATTTCTTATCTGTCTAGATCACGCAGTTGCCTTTCGTCTCAGAAAATACCTCATGTTTTAGTGACATGCAGGTTTTTTTTAGCCAGTTTTTACAAATCAGTCAAATGTGAGGTTTTGCAGCATAAACTAGATGTTAAACTCACAGTTAACTTGTTTGTTTCTAAAAGGAAGTTGGTTTCTGAGAGGAAGATTTTGTCATGTGATTGACTTTAATTGTCTTCCTGAGTCTCTTGGAGAGGTTTCACTCTGTCTCATCCAGCAGTCTGTGTTTCTGGCCTTGTTTGGGGTATTTATGTGTGAGGGCTAAGTTGTAGGGTTTTGAGGACAAAATGATTTCCTTTCTTTGTCACTCGCTAAGGGTGCGGGAGTGCAGAATTTGCTCTGTACTTTTGTTAGTAAATTTGGGCATATATGTTTCATCAGGAAGTGGAGTGTGGTCGGGGGGGGGGGGTTACCAGACACTAACTGGAGTTTATCCTGCTCCTCCTCCAGTCAGGGAGTCAGGGTGGAGATCAGGAGCTGGATCATTTGGTCACCAAGCTCTCCATTTTGAAGGACCTTCTGTCTTCCATTGAGAAGAAGGTGAGGTGAAGCAGCATGCCGACGTCAGTCTTGAAGAACCCCTTCATAAATACGGCCAGCCTGCGCTCACTTACTGGTATCTACAGGAATCCACTTAAAAAGGAGAGCTGCCACGTGTATGGTGCTTCCTCAGCTAATTTAATATGTGCCACTTTATGAGGAAAAGATGTGATGACCTGCTGGCACAGCACGGTAACAGCCAGGCCTCCCACGTGCAGATATTTTGCAGTACATCTTTCTCTTATGAGAGAGGTGGCGGAGATATTAGGAATTTTCCTCATATAGTACAATAGAACAAGTTTACATCCGTTTTAACAGGGCATATCATATCAAAATTATGATGTGTCTGGCAGTTGTAACATTTTAACTGCTTCCGAATTTCAGGTAAGCATTATAGTCATCGTTCATGGCAATTAAGAACTAAAGGATCTTAGTTTTTACTAGTCTAACAGAATGTCTACAAACACTGTGCATGGCTGTGGGTTTATAAGCAGATCACATTGGTGTAGAAACACATAAATGTTAGGCTTTGCGATTCACTGACATGACATACTACTTAATTTATGTGGAAATATTTAAAATATTACAATGTTACAACTACCAGGTATACCCTTACCCCTTGATCATTTAAGTTCCCTCCTGAACATGCAGCCGTAAAACTGTTGGTCTGAAACTGTGGTGACGTCACGGTTCTACAGCACTGAAAATAGATAATATTGGCAGGTTTACATTGTGCATCTTTAGGAAAAGTCTGAGATTTCCATGTAATATCCAACTGTATGAATGGGAAATTTTTGATTCTTTAGATAAATATATCTGTTAATGAGCTGAATACTATGTCTATTTGATTCTTATGTGATTTTAATCGTTTTATTTTTTTTTCTCCCTCCTTAAAATGGAGTGTGATATAGTTGATGTACTGTTTTTTAGATGTGCCTCCTTTGTCTGCCTCCAGGCTCTGAAAGCACTCCAGGATATGAGCATCCCCACTCCCTCTGTCCCTCCCCTGCTGTCCATAAGACACAGCAAGGCTATTCCCGTGCAGGCCTTTGAGGTGGGTTTCATATCCTGCAGAACTCTTCTTTAATTCTCATTGGCTGGTGTTCCTGTGACATTTGCCAGTGAGTACTGTGCTCACAGACCAAAGTTTGTCTGGAAACTGCTGCTATGGGAACCGGTCATGGGAATGTGGAGTGCTGTAGTAGGACTGCCAAATTGGTGCATGCAAAGTGGTTCTGTAAAAAGATGAGGAACAGCCTTTCTCTGATGCAGGGTGACTGAGAGCAGACAGCACTGTCAAAAGCACTGACTCCTCATTCATCTTCTCAGGAGCAGGCTGGTTTGTCATGTCAGAAGCACACTAATTAATGGAAGTTCACACACGGTGCTTATCATTGTCACTCCAGGCTGGTTAAAAGAGTATCCCTCTCATAGACTAATAGGAAAAGTAGCCTTGGAGCTCTCTCTCCTTGCTGGCGAAGGTGTCCAGCTAACATTGATATATATTGCAAATTTATAACCTACTGTGAATTTTGATATTATCGTAATAAAGATCACTCTGCAACCCTGTACTAGATAATCAGTTGGAAGATATATAGATGATCAAGATCCATTTATGAACTTAGGATATGAATAAATAAATATAGAAAGATTAGTACAAGCCCTGAATTTTGCAGTCTCTGGGTGTGTTTGTGTGTAAACCTTACATGTCCGGTGGGCAGGTGAAGTTGGATGTGTACCTGGCAGACTTGACGAAGATTGGAAAGTCTCAGAAGTACACGTTAAGTGTGGATGTGGAGGCAGGCAAAATGGTGGTTATGAAGAAGATGAAGGACAATCAGGAGGACTGGAACACCTTCACACACGATAAAAGTGAGTAAGGCAGGTTCTTTTAGACTGAATCACATTGCAGAGTCTCTTGATGACCTGCTGATCAGCTGATGCATTTCATATTTCTAGCTGGTTGTACTGGATTTTGTTTACTTGCATCAGGATACCCCCTCTGATGAATGTCGGGAATATAACGTACAGGAATTTTTCAGCTCCTGTTCTGTTTCAGTAGAAACAGCTGGAGTTGGCAGTTTGCATTGGTGCCCTGGTGGTCCATACTGATCTGGTGTAAGCACTAACCTCTCTACAGTTCGGCAGCTTATCAAATCTCAGCGTGTGCCTAACAAGCTGGGAGTCGTCTTTGAGAAGGAGAAGGACAAGGTCCAGAGGAAGGACTTCATCTTTGCCAGTGCAAAGGTCAGAGGGCGTCACCCAGTTGCTTCAGTGTCTCTCCCCAACCCAGTTAGATTCCACAACCTGTATTCAAATTATATGTATAAAGATAGAATCCAATTTATATGCAAAACGAGATACTGAGAGACTGTGGACTCTCTGCATCTCTGTCAGAAAAGGGAAGCCTTCTGTCAACTCCTACAACTTATGAAGAACAAACATTCCAAGCAGGATGAGCCTGATATGATCTCAGTCTTCATTGGGACTTGGAACATGGGTGAGTAGCTCAGGTTTGACAAAGCTAGTAGTTCAGGTTTGACAGATTGCACATGAAGGGGCACTGCTCTCCATTAAAAGGGGTAAGTGTGTAAACTTTCTGCTAATTAGGTAAGGAATTCTTCTAGAAAGATCATCCATTTTCTTAAGAATTTTTTTTGACCATCCAAGGTCTTCCCAGTTTCTTTAGCAGTGAAACTGAAATGTGCATATGTATGGATATGAAACTTGGATACTGAGAGGCAAGGTAGGACAAGGTGTTGGCATACCTAGGAAACCTTGGGATGTGACCTATTTTCCCAGGGAGCGTCCCACCCCCTAAATGCATGACCTCCTGGATGCTGTCTCGTGGCCTGGGGAAGACACTGGATGAGATGACTGTCACCATCCCACATGACATTTATGTCATTGGGGCACAGGAGAACTCTGTCTGTGACAAGGAGTGGGTGGAGACCTTGAGGGCTACCCTGAAGGATTGCACCGAGCTGGATTTTAAGCTGGTAAGTCTTTGCCAGTTTCTGTCAGCATGGTGCCTATTGTACCATATATACTGCAATACGAGAGCACGTTGAATACGAGGCCCTGAATAATTTTACTGAAAGAGTATTGTTTTGATTCATTTCCTGCCAGTCTAACAACTAGTGTCAGTCTGCTAGTCTGACATTAATTGAAAGTGTTTATAGGTAGCCGACACTCTGGGGTTTTTCAGATGCAGTTAAACCTGTTCTTCAGATGCAGTGAAGTCTTTGCATGCCATCTGGTGGTGTCACTGCTCACTTGGTGTGCTAATTGCTTTCCAGTGAGTTTTGTTGAGTTAATGGATGTTTCCTGAACAATAGCCAGATGTGGGCTTGTCCGTGTAAATAAAACCAAACTATAAAAAGTTCTTCTTAAAACACATTATGACCTGTGCTGTGAAGTAGCCAGATGTCCCAATAACAATGCAATTATTTTCTCGCACTGTATACATTTACCATGCGGGTCAGGATGTAATTTAAAATAAAATATTAAACTGTTCTTTTCTGTATAAAGAGTTCTGTGCATGATGGGGAAGGTACTATACATTACTTGCAGCTGAAAAATCCTGCATAGACTTTTTTTTTAATCTTTCTAACTTGTTTTCTGTCTGAGCTGATTATATTAAAGCCTGTTTTATGCATTTTTCAGATTGCCATGCAGACATTGTGGAACATCAAAATAGCTGTGCTGGTGAAACCGGACCATGAGAACCGCATCAGCCATGTGGGTGTATCCAGCGTCAAGACCGGTATCGCTAACACGCTAGGTAGGACCTGTTGCCTTGGGCTTTTTCAAAAGTCTTTATAATAATAACAGTCCAGATATTATTTATATATAATGATCTTTTAAGGCGGCGGTAAATGGGTGCAATGCGCAAAAATAGCCTCAAGTTTCACTGTATCATGAATGACAATTCCAAACATTGTACTCCACTCCCAGCTAAACCTGCACTGTCCGTATGAAGCAAAGCTTGATGTGCTTAATAATCAGCAGTAAAAACTCACCCATGCATTCCCAGGCGCTGATTCTTCTCCAGCCTTGTTTTGATATTCCACTGTTCCCCCAGGCAACAAAGGTGCTGTTGGCGTCTCATTCATGTTCAATGGCACTTCTTTTGGGTTTGTCAACTGTCACCTTACTTCTGGCAATGAGAAGATTGGCAGGTATGTTTTCTCTTTTTTTTTTTTTTTTTTTTTTTTTTTTTGTGTTTGAGCCCTTCTTGGTGCTTTTGAATGCAGCATAGTCCTCCAGCCAAGGGTATCTCTTCTCTTCCCTGATCTGCTGGACTTGTACCTGACAGGAGGAATCAGAACTACCTGGACATCCTGCGGCTGCTTTCATTGGGGGACAAACAGCTGAGCTCTTTTGACATCTCTCTGCGATTTACCCACCTCTTTTGGTTTGGTGACCTCAACTACAGACTGGACATGGACATCCAGGTGCAGTTCACTCATCAGCCTGGCCACAGTTGCACTTGCACTCACAGAAGATAGACACTGCAGTGGAATGTGGTTATTTACTTAACCCAGGACCTCATGGGTCTTAATCCAGGAGTCAAAAATGACAGTTTGTCCAATTGGTCTTTAAGCTGGGCTGTTTCAGTGAGGGGAGATGGAATGGTGGACATGTTTGTATAATTCCACTGACAGGACTTGCCTGGTTCTGCGTTCCCCTTCTCACTCTTGCAGGAAATCTTGAACTACATAAACAGGAAGGAATTTGAGCCCCTGCTAAAGGTGGACCAACTGAACCTGGAGAGGGAGAAGAACAAGGTTTTCCTCCGTTTTGGTGCGGACGATTAATTTCTTTTAGTATAATAGTATTAGTATATTTATTAGTATAAAGTCAGTAAACATACCTTTCAGTATGAAAGTAATATTGCATTACCTCATTCTGGGCATGGCGAAATTGATCATGATTGAGACTTTTTTTTTTTTTTTAATGCTTCCTGAGACTAATATACACAGACCAATAAAAAGAAGATGGATGGATTTTAAAAAAATAATAATAAATTAATGCTTCCTCATCCCATTTCAGCTGAAGAGGAGATCACCTTCCCCCCAACATACCGCTACGAGAGAGGTTCGCGGGACACCTATGTGTGGCAGAAGCAGAAGCCTACTGGGGTGGGTGCTCGTGTTACTCCTCACCCAGAGCCTTACTTTACTGCCCTTGGGGCTTTGGCTGAACCAAGCTTTGATAGGAAGGTCAAGGTGAACCAGTGTTTAATAGGAAGCCAGAAGTTGATGTCCATTTGCATTCATCCACTTTGTTATATCCGAAGCGTGACTCCAAGTATGTCTCAGATTGTGTGTTTCTGCTCCTCTCACAGATGCGCACTAATGTCCCATCCTGGTGTGATCGGATTCTTTGGAAGTCCTACCCTGAAACCCACATTGTGTGTAATTCTTATGGTGAGAGAAGCTGGCTGACATTGAAAAACTCTGGACTGAAATGCTTTAGCATTTTGCATGTGCCATATTCAGGACATAGCAGTCAGGTAGTGTGCTTCCTTCGCAGGATGCACTGATGACATTGTCACCAGCGACCATTCCCCAGTGTTTGCCACATTTGAGGTTGGAGTGACTTCACAGTTTGTCTCCAAGAAAGGTTTGACTTTTAAGAAGATTTAAGGAAAAAAAAACTTCTGATGGTTCTTTCAGTAAAATGTTACATTGACAACCTCTGCATCAAGTGTGGCTACTCTCTGAGCCCTCCTCCTTTTTGACACTCTCAGGGCTGCCGAAATCGTCGGAGCAAGCTCACATTGAGTTTGAGAGTATTGAGGCCATTGTGAAGACTGCGAGCCGGACCAAGTTTTTTATAGAATTCTATTCTACTTGCCTAGAGGGTAAGCATATTACTGTGTGTGGCGGGGGGGGTGGCGGTTTCAAACTGCCTCTTACTGTACATTTGTGTGTGTGGTCCTGTTTCTTTCCTCAGAGTTCAAGAAAAGTTTCGAGAATGACAGCCAGCACAGCGACAATGTGAACTTCCTACGTTTGGGCTGGTCTTCCAAACAGCTGACCACACTCAAGCCCATTCTGTCTGACATTGAATACCTGCAAGACCAGCACCTACTTCTCACTGTCAAGTCGCTTGACGGATTTGAGTCATATGGTAAGCGGGTCTCACTGTAGTGTCTTAGCCCGTAGGTGAATAGGTCAAGTGATGTGACAGCATGACCACAACCCCTTGCTGTTTTCTTCCAGGTGAGTGTGTCCTGGCCTTGAAATCTATGATTGGAAGCACAGCCCAGCAGTTTCACACGTACCTGTCACACCGGGGCGAGGAGACTGGCAACATCCGGGGCTCCATGAGGGTGCGCGTACCCTCTGAGAGAACGGGCACCCGTGAGCGCCTCTATGGTATGGCCTGATGAGCAGGGTTACTAAAAGATCATTTTCAGTATGTGCAGCAATATATTTTGACTGTCTGCTCAGGCTCTTCTCAGTGCATTAAAGGAATTGTGGGTGAAATAACCTCATACAGAGACTGGTGAATATCATGTACAAAAATATGAGTTAAAAATATATCTCTAGTTGTGAGTCTTCTTTCCTTTTCCCTACACTGACTTCAGCTGCTGAATTAATGGTGATGGTATTGAGTAACTTGCATTACAAAATAACAGTAGCTGCAGTTAACCAACCATCTCAGTGATGTAGCAATTCACTGGTACCAGTATGTTTAGTTTTCACTGAGGTCTCTGTACTGAAGCAGACGCATTGACCCCAGTTGCATTCCTTCCAACAGAATGGATAAGCGTAGACAATGATGAGACCAGTTGTCAAAAAGGCAAGTCCACACTGTCCACAAGAACTGGACATGACTATGTCAAGTAAGTGCCGCTCTGTCACTGCAGAACCACTGCACTCAGGGGCAGAAGTGACCTCGGGGGGTGGTGAACATCCCCAGCACTGTAAACACCTCTTACTTCCATAACATTTCAGGTCAAACCAGTAACCGTGGCAGCTCGATTGCAAAATGGTCAGCCCACTTACTAGCTGTGTGATTATTGTTTGTAGCCCATTAAATTCTTAGTTTTATAGACGCAGATGTTTACACAGCTGTTAGATGCATTGTGGGGACTGTGAATGAAAGGTGAGGAAGCCAGGCAAATCCTGGGGAAATTTCTAAATAGGTGCAGCTGGAGCAGGTCTCTCCCCACGTCGCTGTGGGGTAGGAGGAGGCCCCGGTGGCGCTCACTCTGCTCCTCCTGTGCATGTCCCTTTTCCCAGGCCCACACTGGCCCGCAGGCGCCCAGTAGGTGAACTGGGGAAGGTGAGTGAGGAGGGGGACAGGAACCCCCCCCACGCAGCCCCGGGACATTCCGCTTTACCAAAAGAGGATGGGATTCAGGCCAGGTGCGTTGAGAAGCGCACAGCCCCATCCCCTTTCCCTCCCTGCAGGATCCCCTCGGCTTCAGATGCATCTCCCATAATCCTAGGAAATGTTGTGTTTGTACAACATCCCAGTCCAGTGGATGAAATATCCTGTTAGCTCATTGTCCAAATGCCTGACCAGGGCCAGATGTTTTGTTGTTAATGGATGGTATCTTGCATTGTTTCCAGAATGTGAGATTTAAGTCGGAGGTGATCCTAAAAGTAAAAATCCAGACCAAGATTTTGTTTAAACCTACCAGTTTCGTACTCTGTGACTATGACTTGTTTTACTCAACTGGATGGTTGAGACAGAATCTTGGTCTCGATCTTTACTTTCTGGCCCTGAAATATCCACCTCTGCCTGCAGTTCATGTGTTCCCACTCTTCCCAGACCGAAGTCAGACCCCCCAGAAAATGACGCCTCCAGCTGCAAGAACAGCTACAACAACCCAGCCTACTATATCCTGGAGGGTGTGCCAAACCAGTCCGCTGCCCTGTCGGCTGACCTCTTGCCCAGCTCCAGCCTCATGCCCCTCAGCGCCAAGGGAGCTGCGCCACCTGTAGGCAAGAACAAGGCCCCAGCCGCAGGGATACCTCAGCGCCGACAGACAAGTGGCCGCCCTGCCCGCCCAGTCAGTGAAGAGATGTCCTCTGAGGATGATGTAAACCTAGGGGCGCCCAGTGGCACACTCAACCGCCCCCCACCAGACTTCCCACCACCTCCCCTGCCCAAAGGGGCAATTGAAATGACTGAGAACCCTTTCTATGGTATAAGCAAGGAAGGTGCCAAGGGCAGGAACATCTATCCCGACCTGGCAGACATGAAGATCTCAGCCAAGCCTGGGCCATCTCCCAGCAGTGGGGCCTTTTGCCTGGAACCCTCGCCTATCCTCAGCCCTCCCGGTGCCCATGGCAGGAGGGGGCCTGGCGGCAGCTCAGGTGTGGACGACCAGTCGTGCTCTGTGCTGCAGATGGCCAAGACGCTAAGTGAGGTGGAGTACTCACCCGGCCGTGACAGGACCCCTGGCATCCCACACAGGGGTGTTGGTGGCCCCTCTCTGCGACCCATAGGGCTCCCTGAGTCATGCCGCACCTTCCCTCCCCGCTCCATCCATGAGAGTATCGCGGAGGATCTGCCAGAAGAGGTGACGCATCCTTAGCATACTATGTAGACTGCTGCTTGGATTTTAACAAGTGCTGCTATATAGTTTGTATCAGATTGTCTGAACCACTGATTGCTCCCAGCGTTAGCCTGCCCTTTGTGAGCTGACAATTGTCTGTGCTGCCCCCTAGGGGATGTGGCAGGGTGGCAGTAGCAGCTCCAGCCTCTCTGTGGAGACTAGTGTTGGTGAGTGGCTTCAGCGTCTGGGCCTGGAGCGCTACGAGGAGGGACTGCTGCACAATGGCTGGGATGACCTGGAGTTTCTCAGGTGTGTGAGGATCTGGGCAGGGGAGGGGCGTGCATTTCTCTTTCAGTGTAGTAGTAAGTCGTGCTGATCTGTCCTTGTGTCTGGTGACTCTCTCAGCTGACATTTTACTGGTCAGCCTGCTCCACTGATGTTTGTCAGGATGGATTCTCCCCATGCTGGCGAAGCACCAGTCAATCTTGTCTCTCTGTAGTGACATCACCGAGGAGGACTTGGAAGAGGCGGGTGTTCTTGACTCCATGCACAAGAAGATCCTGCTAGAGAGCTTGAAGCAGCAGCAGCAGCAGCAGCAGAAGTGAGACGAGCCAAGCTGAGTCAAGCCAGCCCACTCCGTGCCTTCTCAAAGGAATTGCACTGTACTTTCCCTCTTAAGTTACTAAGCGTTTTTTAAGCCCCTTTAAATTTATTTTTAATATTTGATATTATTTAAAAGGTAATTTCTAGATAACAGCACTCCACCACTACAAGCAGTCCCTGGGTGATGACCTCATCCTATGTGTTTTACATTCCTTTGTTAGCTCAGGCAGGTGGTTGGCTTTTTAAAAATTACACTTTTTTTTTTTTTTTTTTTTTTTACTACATTGATTCCTTTCGTGTAATTGCATGTTGTGTTTCTGATGAAAAAGGGACCGGTTTTGCCAAACTGACTCGCCGATTGCTTGTTGGGTGTAGGACTGAGCCGTGTACATAACTCCTCTGTGTGGGATGATGGTGTGCAACCTCACCATAGTCTCAGCTCTGTGCTGTCAAGTTATTTTCAGGTTATTCTTAAATTCTTCAAAATGCTCATAGTGTGTGATTTGCCTGCAAGTGAGACATCATGCATACGTGTGTCTGGTGGGTGTAAAAATAGAAAAAAGAAGGACTTTTTTCCTGATGGTTTGCATTCATATGGTCAGTTACGTTTAAGTTCAGCCTTGTGTTAAAAGCAGATTTCTGTTGGTCCTACATTTCACCACTAGATGCTGCTGTAGATCTGAACATAATAGATGGTGTAAAAAATACATCCATATGTATTAGTATGCTTCTTTACACGTTTGGATCAAAGAGGAAGACCTTTAAATAAGAGATGCTAAGGTTTTTATATACTTAAGTTCTGGTTCATAAAGGTACTTATTTTTGGAATAGATGTAAAATCAACACCCCATTTTTTGAGGATTTAAAAATGCTAATTACAATCACCAGCTATTAAATCTGGAGATGCGGCAATCATTTCTTGGTGGAAATTGAATGAACTATTAAAGAATACAGACAAGGTGAAGGATACAGGAGGAATGGTGCCAGTCAAACAGCTTGTTGATGATATCTGACCAGTGCTGATGTTCCTCTCTGTGATGCCCCAGTATAGAGCAGCTGTGCTCTTTGCTCTGTACATACAGCTGAGACCTCATGACTGCTGAGATTCAAACCTGTCTTGAATGACATGGGGCTGTGTGTCTGACATGAGGATCAGGTACTTGAGGAGCTAAATGAGGCCAGTGTACTGAGGGTATCCACATTCCCCGTAGCCCCGTGCTTACCCATCCTAATGCACTCCACCCGGCCTGCATATGCAGGAGTTAGAGCCATTTGTACCCCTTGCTGAATTATCCATCTGCGTGCCACACCGTTGGTGGTTTCGGAAGCTGTGCATGGCTCCTTGGGGGCTGCAGTGTTCCCCTTCCAGGCTGTTTCTCAGCTTTCCTCTGGTTTCATTCCAGTCACTTCCCCAGTTTGCTCAGTTGATTAAATAAAGTAAGGCACAAGTGATGGACTTGGCTGAACTGGATAAGCCTGAAACCTGACCCACCATGCGTGTACTAGAGCGCCTTATCGTCTCCCCTGCCTTCCTCCAGTGTTCATGGTTTATTGTTCTCCTGTAAATCATGGAGATGGACAGCACCATTTTAGTTTTGTACAGCATGCTGCATCAGGTGTAGGAACTTGATGTAACTTTGTGCCAGATACAGTTAAACATTTTTGTTTATTTTGTATAATGTTATGTAACATGTTTTAACTCCTCAGTCTGTCACATTCACCTCAAACTGATTTATACTGCCGGTCTGTAATTTTGTCCAGATGGATTTATCATCTGCTTTGTATTATTCTTAAGTGTAATATTTGAGGTTTGTTCTAAAAGACTAAAAGACTTTCCAAAATAAAAACTAACTGCTAACATTTTGTTTCTGCAAACAGCTGATGAACTTGATGTTTTAATAATCCCTAACTGTGGTCCTATAGGCGTGTGGGCTGGGTAAATGTGGATTATTTCAGTTAAGATGTGAGACTAAAATACCAATACAAAAGAAAGGGAACAGTGTTTAATATTTTATAATGCAACATTTATCATACATACATTTTGAGGATGAAATATAAATCTGGTGATGGGGAACATGTGAATACCTTCACATAATATTAAAGGTGTTAAATCATTAGCTGCTTTACAGAAAGCTTAACGTGGTGAATAATTGACTAGTTAAAATCTTGAACCAATGGGGACCAAAAACAGAAACGCATAAACTAGTAATTAAGACCTGTTGTAGTGTTACAACGGGGCTGAAGTTAACAAGGGCTTTAACAAACCGTTTCGTTTCTTGGCAGTTTATATGGATGTGTATTGACAATAAAAAGCACATCGGGCCCATAAGCCTACATATTGCTTTCTTACACTCCCGTCTTTGTCTTCAAACTTAAGACTGAAAAACATCCTATTCAAATCATTCCAGCTTATTGAAATTGAAGTGTGGCGCAGCAGACGTGGTGTTTCCAGCGTTACACTACTGCTCTTACAACGTCGCCGGCGGCTTTTCGTTGAAGTGTGGCGTCCGCGTCACTGCCACGCGCTTCCGAACCCGTATTTTCTAAAAAATTAGTGAGCGGGGCATTGGGAAAGTTAAGATTTTTTTTATTTGTTTGTGATATGCATTAATGAAGTAAAGTCAGCGCTGACAAAAGGAAATACCTTTTGCGGCATTGCATATAATGTTACAGTAAATGTGGATGTTTGGGGGACGGTGTGTGGCCGCAGAATACGAGTTGGGAGAAACGGGATGAAACGATCATCTCTTGCAGAATGAGTGTCAAATGCATGCTATTCGCACAAGCGGCATCGATACCGCAAAAGACCTCATTATCGAATATTTATTATATGTACAAATTTATTTTAATTTCACAATGTTGTATAATTATCTTAAAAACACCCATGACCGCTACTAAAGGTTACAGTGTATTTCTTTATATTTTTTTCAATAAGTTATATTTAGTATATTTATTTTGTGTCCGGTCAAACAGAACATGAACTCATTAGTTGTATTTTATTTAACTTGCTTTAATGAACCTTAAGTAAATGGAGTTGTGCTGTGGGGCGCCCGACAAGGCGGGAAACTCAGCCGTTTAACAAGCTTGCCGTCACGTGCACCCCTTGGCAAAGCGAAGCCCCGGTAGTATCCGCCTAAAACTGCGAGTACACTTTTCTCTGTGATTATTGCTTTAAACAATCGCACATTTTGGACCGCCGTCAATACGAAGCATAGATCACTTTATTCATGAGAAGAAGGGACACCGTTTCCACAAGTTCCGGAAGACGACGGCATGGCGAGGCGGCAAAGTGCAGACGTCGACGGTGTTTCCCAGCCGGCCGCCTCAGCTGTAGGTAGACGCTTTGTTTTTAAATTAAAGGGGTTAACAGTTTAACATTTTGTTTCATGTTTGTCTAAAACGGCTTCGCGGATGGATTTGTAATAGAGGGAAATTGTGCTTGGCCTGTAATATACCTTTCTCTCTCCCTTGAGATTTCCCTGCTTTATTTCCGATTTTAATTAACGAAAATCAGACCCCCGAGCGTCTCTGTAAGTGCAGAACTTTCTGTCGTGGTTTTGCGAATTTATTAATTTATCATACTGGAAAATATAAGAGAAAACGTCGTGATGCTGTAAGGTCTAAGCTGTCCCCGCGGTCTCTCGGGCGACGTTCTGGTGAAATGACACAATGAGGATGCAGGTGTGGGGACATCTCTATTACAAACCCCTAAGACACATACACAGGCCTGCGCGATCCGACGCCTAAATCACGTTAGAGTTCGGGTTAATAAATAATAGGAGTCCAGCTCGGAAAGGCGGTTCTAGAAGAGGTTCGTTTTAAGGGTGTTGGGCTTCCGATGGAAAGTGGACAGGACCCCGGCGAAGGGTCCCGCCATACTGTCCGCGGGCTGCCAGGCTTTCAGCAGGTCAGGGCCCTGTGGCCCGCTGGGGGTGCCCCCGGTGCCCGCAGAGCCGACACTTGGCCAGCCGGGGGTCTTGATCCCCTGGTGCACAGAGGCGGAGGTGGTGTTGACGAAGCCGGCTCCTGCTGCAGAGACGGGGCTGGGGCTGAGGCTGCTGCCCGGGCTGCCCATGTTTCCCGAGCTGGGGAGGGAGGCCGTGCTGTCAGGCGTTGGGCTGCACGTCGACTCCTTGGACTCGTCGTCTTCGGAGGAAGCCCTAGCCTCGCCCTTCTTGGCGGCCGCGGTACCGGTGCCCCCGCCGCCTCCGTTGCCCCCTTTGGAGTTGGCTGCCCGCTCCTGCTTGCGGAACTTCGCACGTCTGTTCTGGAACCAAACCTGCACAAATGGAGGATTTTACTACAAAACTGTGCGCACATCAGTCTCCAAGTATCACTGGCATGCATGCCTCCTGTACGTCATGTCATACCGTATACCGTGAGGCGCCGATTCAGTGTATGATTGCTATAACGGGCGGCTCACCTGCACCCTGGCTTCAGTCAGGTCTATCTTGAGCGCCAGCTCCTCTCTCGTGTAGATGTCGGGGTAATGTGTCTCGGCGAACACCCTTTCCAGCTCCTTCAGCTGTGAGCTCGTAAACGTCGTCCTGATGCGCCTCTGTTTGCGCTTTTCGTTTAGCCCGGATGGGTCCGAAAAGAACTTGTAGGGCACTAAAAAAAAACAACGGCATCGATATTCAGTGCGTCCTCAGTGATAGACACATAATAAAAAGGTAACACAAGACTGTATCACCGAAGATTACAGGCAGTTTATGCTGAAAAAGTGAGTCTGAAAGGTTGGTGTTTTATTACTTTTAAGACGGCTATTGAGTCTGACTCACTTGCACGTGCTGTAGGTATCTGTCCTCATTTGAGTATATGAACAACTTATATGTGTTTATTGGTGGTGTCTCGTTACAACTCCTTCCATATTGGGTAACTTTCAGTTATGTTTCAATCAGCATTTAAGTTACGGAAACGTTAAAGTAAAATATAACACATTCGCGTCTAGAACTGTTTATTAATCAAAACTAGACATGGTCTTTACACATTCAAACATTTCATTAAACTGTACTTTGAATAGCTTATTAATTAAAGAACGAATAATACATGTTCTCTGGTGAAAATCTTTACGGTTATTTTCTTCTAGACATACTTTGTATTTGGTAAACGAGCGATGATATACATTGATATAAGTAGCATATACATCTGTTAGTTCATTGGTATATACGCATAACCTGAGCTCTTGGAAGTTAACTGAACTCTGGACCTGTCTTTTGGGGTTAAATTAAGTGGTGTCTGCTCATACGAAAATGTGATTGATATTAATAATGCTTCGACTCAACTGTTGTTTTTCCCCCAAAAATCACGATACATAAAAGAGTAAACTCTTAATGTTGTTGGAAGAGTTCACTTGACATTGTTATTCTCAGTCATTCATTAAATTTACTTATTAGAGATCAGACTAATCACTTAAAATCAATGAATACAAGATATATATCGGCTTTGAAATATAGCTACAAAATAAATGCAGTCCCAGCAAAACAAGAGAAACTAAATAAATTGGGTGAAACCATCTTAAATATAAGCCATAAACTACGCAATTCCTCATCAGATATATACTTTAATGTCGTGAAGAGTGAATGAATGTTTTCCTGTATAGACGATGATCTGTCAAAATCATTGATACTGATGTCTTACCTGTAGAGTAGGGACCGGGTTGGTGATCTCGCAGCGCACCTAACGTGCAGCTGGCCGTGTTTAGTGGAGGGCAGCTAGGGTTAGCGCCAAAACTGGTCCGGATAGGGTTGTACTGGAAGGTGTTGGCTTGACTGCACGAGTTGAAGTCCGCATAGGCCGATGCTTCCATCGCAGCCATGCAGGAATCGTAGGTGTTTAGGTAGGAATAATCCATTTTGTACATGGAGAAGCAGTACAACGAGCTCTACGGCGATAGCTTCGTAGCCGGCGAAAAGTCTTCAGCCAAAGCGGAATAAATGAAACCAGGGCATAAAATGATGCCGGCTTCTATTCACTGTCCAAAACTGCGCTCTTGACTTCTGTATTGTCCAGTTGGCAGTTCACTGTGTTCGTTAGTATTCAGAGTCCTGACAGTGCGCTTTTAAGCTCCCCGCAATCCCGCCGTTTCTGTGTCCACGTCTGCCTGAGTCCCTGGCTCTTCTCCCCTATCCCGAGTTGTGTGTGACAGCGCACTGCTCCGCCTGGGCAGCTAGTGGCGTGTTTATAATAAACTTGGCTGTCCTGAAGACAATAGCGAGGCGGTGGTCTCTTTACATGACAATATCTTCATAGTCTATTGGGGGGCATAGCTGGCGAACAGCCCCCTCCCACTTCTCATGCATTACTAATTCGCAGTTAACCCTTTCTTCCGAACATCTGCATTGGTTTTTAAAAATACAATGATTGCGTTTATTAAAAACCACTTAAAGGAACAAGACAATAAGCAGAATAGGAAATTTATTTTCGTTTTAAATATAATTTTATAATGTCTTGCTACTTGTTGTAATGTTTTGCTTTTCTCCCAAAACTATTGATTTAAGATACTGAAAAATATTAATCATTAAATATTAATGCTGCATTATATATCATTCTGTGAGTTCAACGTTTCATAAATGGCAGGAAGGCTGTAAATTGGTTTAAATCGTTGGTTGGTGCCACGCGTGGAGAACATTTAATCGTCCCTGAGGCAGAAATAGTTTAATGCTGTGAAAAAGCAAGAGTCGACTCAGTCATCCTTTAAACACCATTAAATCTTCCCTCCGTGTCTTTATAGCCTATATTCTTTTACTTTTAGAGAACTGACGATGGAAATATTGAGACTGATAGAAGAAATTATCTAGAAACCAGTAATGAATGACCCGTCAAGTGTCAAGTTGGATAGCGTTAAATAACTGTTTTCCACGTTCCCCATTTTTAAATTAGATTTGGAGAAGATTTATAATGGGACAATTTATTTTAATATTACATATTAAAACAATTATCCTGTAATTAACGTAATATATTGATTTAACAGTAACCTAAAACGGAACAGATTTCGAGCTCAGATTAAAAAAATATCTGGTATGATCGTATTACGTTACAATACTGTCTTCTACTGTTAATTCCCCCAAATATACGTACCAGTTTGGTTAATTTTTTGGAGGAATTATTGACGTGCGTGCTTTTCGTCGGAAACTATTCTCGACAACGAGAGATCAAAACTCGACGGAAAAGCATACATAGACAATATACAATACAATATAAAGAGTACATATAATAGAAAAAAATGTATATTGTTTTTGTATTCATTATGACGGATAATGATGGCCAGAAATTTGTTCAGTTGCATTAAATTAAATTATTCCTTTATTTGATTGGATTTAACAGTGCTTACTAATTTAAAACTAGCCTATAATTATTATTAGTTACTGGCTCATCCTATACTTAATATGTTTTTTAATTGTGTTAATATAAACCAGATTAAACAATGTGACACCTGTAGCATATAATGCTATTAACTAAACAATTATTAATGAAAATGCGTCTTTGTAAAGCCATCGTTACAAAGAGCAGAGATTTTCTTTGCACTTTAATACTTTTTTGTTGCTGTAACTTAACCAGCAGCGTGGCACAGATTTATTTGCAGCAGTGCTCCGTACACAGTGACAATAAGAGAAAATGTTCATTCTATCTGTTCTTATCTTTCCTTATGTATGTGATTAGATTTGGACGAGCTAAAAAGAACGTGTCAAACCTCGGGGATGTTTTATGGGCAGCCCGAGTGAAGTCTTGTCTTAATGTGACTCTCTCGTGTTTCTCCCAGCCTATTGATTTTCCTTCGTTTCCCTCTTTTTTCTGCAGATTTGGAACCAGTCACAAATCTGTAGGGTTCTTTAACTGTAACATGGTTAGACACTGGCTGCCTCCAGCAGTTTTGTCACGGTACATTTGGGTAATTCAAGATTGAAAGGCTGGCAAACAAGAGAAATCCCCTCAACCTATCAAAATCTATCCGTCAATAAATACATCTTATGCATACATCACCCCCCCCCCCCCTCCCACACACACACACGCCAAACGTATGGAGCGCATCTATCATAGCACACGCATTTAAAACTTACTGAAGTAAATCAGGATTTGTTACAGAGCAACAAGTTGAAACTACGCGCGATAATTACTTTATATTTTTCTGCACAATTTTGCACTAAATGTGCACGCGGTAAATGCGAGGCAAATTTACTACTCGCTATATCACTGCCATTTTTCCAGATCCAGTGAAATCGTAACACTTTACACTGTCTGGTGAATACATAACTGAACGACAAATCACTCTAACAACAAAAACAATAACAGTAATAACACTATTGTCTATTTGAGATAACGTATTTAGTGCAATCAATCCAAGTAAATCGTAGATTGAATGGATAATTCATACACTTGATTTGAACTATAGGAATTATTTGTAAGATGTTTGACATTGAAAACAAGGCGCCACAAAATACATTTCAACCCAATAACCAATATTTTTTGGTTTAAAGAGATGCTCATTTTATACGTAAATCAAACAAAAGCACCCACAATACCGTGTGAAATAAACTGTGTTTTTAACAAGTCCTTAAAACCCATTTATATAATTTAAATATAAACTAAAAAGCACGCCCAAGAATATAGGCTATTGTAGACAAATAAAACGAAGCACGCAATGACAGGGGTAAACTTATCTAATCTTAGCATTAATGCCAGTTTTTATATTATTTTATTCGGAAATTTAGCTGATGAAAATCTCACAATACTGTGACAACACAAAAAGCTCAACTGAATAATGGATGTATATGCATTTTCTGTTTAAAAACATGTGAACTCGCGTTTTTGGAATATTAGGTTATATAGAAATATATTGTTGTTTAGATTATGCACATGAAGTATTTTCTGATTTCTGGGTTTGACTAATTTCCTTTTAATCGCGTGTTTGCGTAACTGTTCTGAAAGGCTGCTTCCTGTCTTTCGCCTCACTGAGGAAGATGGATATCTACTTCAGCACCTAAGCATCGGACAGCAGCCCTCAGCGCGCGCTGCAGCCCATTCTTTCTGGTACAATGGACGAATATAAACACTATGTGTGTTACATTATACAGTCCCGTGGAGGGCATATCAGGGCACGGTTAGCACACAATGAAAGAATGTATGCGTTTTTAAAAGAAGGGAATTTATTTGCTTTGTACAAGTCGTCTACCGTGGTGGTCTAAGTTGCCTCAGTCGTGCAGCACCAGAGCAGTAAACTTTATAGCCAGTTTTCGTTTTAAGAATCAACCTACTGTAGGCATAAGACTGTGCTTCGATTAAATAAAACAAGCATTTGTATGTTTTTCCAAAATGTGCTTCATCACGTTTATTATTACATTTGTTATTATTATTCAGATGGAGGTTGCTCTGTTCAAAATGCGTCACCTATTTATTCTTATCTGCTGGTAAGATGTTCAAACTATAATCCATTTTATGCAACATTAAATGTTCGGTTTAGTTAAGTTTAGTTAGTTTTGTGAAACATTTAAATGTTTGGTTTAGTTAACTTGTAATTTCATAGAGTCGTGAAAAAAAACTTTTCTTATTTTATTTTTCTTTAAATAGAGCTTCAGTTTTCGCCAAAATTGTACCCTTCGGCTTGTTCACTTTTCAGACCTGCAACACAGAGAGGACAGAAACAAGCTTAGCACCCCAACCATGCTTTCTCTGAGCCCAACCCATCGTTGTACCATCCCTTTCAGGGCCTTCGTTCGCACTCCCGTCTCCCCTTCTGTCTATCCATCACAGCAGCACTGCTCCCTTCACCCCATCCATCTTCAATCGCTCCTCGAAGCCCACCGCTTCATTAGGGCAATCTACATTCACCAGCGATCGGTCATAGTTCTGTCACCCGCGCGTAGGCATTTCCATCCCGAGTAGGAGTCGTCGAGACGGGCCCAGTTTTAATGGGACGACTATCGGAAACGATTAATGTCAGGATAATGTCCGTAATGTAAGGAGGGGGAAAACAAAACAAAACTAAACAGAATTATATTATATTATTCCTGGGGGAGGGCCCCTTTTTTTCGTAATAAAACCGTCTCATGGCCTCGCAAAAACTGATGCCCCAGCAAATACTGTCTTGTGCAATTGGCAAATATATCAATTTCGCAATTAGCGTATAGGACATACAAAACTTTGTTATATGTAATGATATTTAATGGTTTAATTACATTTTAAACAATCATGAATTATGTAAAATGTTATTTTATCCCAAATTTATTTTGTAATAATAACCGAAATGCAGACTTTAATAACATATTTCGACCTGTCAGTCTTTCGACGTGAGGGTATCTATGACTTTTGTTTCCAGATTTATTTACACAAATATCATACATTAGAATGACTGCTGTGAATGTTTTAGTTAATCGCTAATGAATTTTAATGTCAAAGTTAAACCCCCATATCCTTTCAGTGTTTCTCTGCGACGGAATTAACCAGGATTAAGACCCATTTTCAAGACAAACACTCGGTTAGTAGTGGATTTGAAAGTCTGAAACTCAACGAGGTGTTCTCTCTTTGAAGGGATTAGGTCGCCCGTTGGTGCGCTGTTCAGCACGAGTAAAGGTCGCTGCTCTTTTCGCCAATTTGGAAACAGTTTAACTTTACAAGCAAACACGGGCCTTCACACAAACGCCGGGCAGACATCTGCAGATCCCGATTTACGATTTGCACAATCCATTTACTGGAGAGATCAACTTAAAGAATTTTAACATGCAACCTACAGATGTTACAGTGTTAGAGTTACAGCGTAGAACGCAAATTAAAATGAGCGTGAAAACAGTTTTTATTTTATTTAAACCTTTCATAATCGTAATAATAGCCTAAATGGCAACATCAAACTATATTTAAGTGTGGGGATTCCTCTGTAAAATAAACGGGATTTTGCTATAATAAAGACGATAGGGTTATTCTCCACATAATAGTTTGTGATTGTACATTGTAAACGATTGGGAAACCCGTGCCATTTTTATTAGCTGTCGTTAGATATATGCACGAGTGGATGGGTGGATGAGTGACAGATTTAATTCAAAACTATTTCTTAAAGAAAGCCAGCCGCCGTCGCCAGATAATATATTTCAGGGGAATTTCCACTCCTCTTCCCAGCTGTATAACCTGAAATGGTCCAGCAGAAAAACGGCAGCTTCTCCAAACACGGTAATTAGATCAGAGGAGCTGGAGCCGCTTTTTGAAAGGCAGTCCCAACTGGCGGGGCGCGGGAGTTGTGGAAAGTTAATTGAATTAAGCTTCCTCTAAACTAATTAGCCAGCAATCTGCCACGCGAGCTGTCCCAGAGCAAGATTTGAATTAGGGAAAATGGATTTTTTTTATTCTTAAAAAGGGTACCGGTTGCTTGGGTCTTGTCTTTTCAATTTTTTAAACTAACATTTCGGTCACCATGCTGTGTCTATACGCGACTGTCAGCTAATTCGTAGTTACTCCCTCTCAGTATTGAATGCACCAGCCGTCCTCGTTAGCTGTCAATGGAATGAAAGGAAGCAGGTTGTACAGAAAGTATCTTTATTTACATTAATTCCGCTCAAGTTATCTAGCGCGCTATGATGTATTCCATTCACTAAATATTTTTTATATAAATTACATGTCACACACAGAATCGTCACCGGCACCCTATGATCCACGCATTGCGTCCTCTGACTGCTGAAATCGAAATAGTGAGCATCGCACCTGCCTTAGACCATAGGCTGATGGCTCCAGTACTGCAGGATGTCAAATCTTGATATGTTGAAATCTTTTGTGTCCTCGCTTCTATAATCAGCAATGCAATTTCACCTCTAAAGAGCCGTGCAGTAATGGTTAATCGATTTCTCTGCCAGTCCTATGGGACAATAGTAGAAAAGGAACGGAGGAGATCTCGTATGAAAATCCGTTCTTAAAAGTGCAGACAAATATGATAATGGATGATACAAATGGAACAGTACAATATCATGGCTCTCTCCGTAATGCGCATGGAAACATGTTGAGTGTTAAGCGCTGTAAATAATCGGCCGAGCAAATACGTGGGGTCTAAACCGTACAGGTAGCCTAAGTGTTATAACGAAACAAGATAATCAAAGGTTAAAATAATGAGGAAAAATGCAACCGAATACAGAATGCATTCTAGAATATAATAAAATTATATACTTTATAAACAGCTTTACCGCTTTAATGAAACAGCAATTAAATGAACGAGAATGCATGCCTGACCACGAATGACAGGAATGAACGTAAAAGCTGCGTAACCCGAGGAATGATTTAATACGCACGTAAAGAGTTACGTAATGAGGTGGTGTGTGTTTCTACAAATGTTGGCCTAATTATTTCCATCACCAAAGACGATTCCTTATTGTTTTAGATATGTAACATACATCACTGCACTGTCTATTTGTGGAACCTCGGCAGACCTCGAGTAAAAGTCTCCTTATACACTAAAACAGGCGTTGTGATGCTGAGACTCATTGTCTCGGACAACCTCTGGAAGCACCGCCGACAGGTCTCCTAATGAAGCCCTTCTCACACCAGCAATAACTTAATCCCCTATGCTTTCATTACCGGAATTACATTTTCAGAATAACGCAATATGCGCAAGATCATACGGTGCCAATCGGACTCATGTGCTTCTTCATTTACGATTCAATATCCAAAATTGGACCGGATATAAATAGTGTAACCGATAGCTTCTCCGGCCGTGCTCTCCGCCTTACGCCCAAAATCGGAGGGCACACGTGCACAGAACTTCTCTCTGGCCCATTTGCGTCATCGTTGGTGAAAGGACATCATTTACGTTTTGTGACGGTACACAGCTTCTTCTAATGACCAATACAAATCTGTAATAACAGATATAGTAAGGTGTAATAATAGAACAGTAGTATTATTTGCCTTCCCACACTGCTTCACCTATGGTGTAGCAATCTTCTCCCTAGTGTGCTTGAATGCACAGTTTGCCTGATCCTATACTGAATGTATAGTGCAATGTGCACATTTCCTTTTATAAATACAGGCATTTTTATAAATGTTTCCACTTCTGCAGCTGACTGCAGAAATATGAAACCAGCAGCTTCTGTGCACATCAAATGCCAGCCAGTATTTCTCTTTTAATCTTTGAATCTCCATAATGCTGTTCACAAATATATATGTGTGTGTGTGTGTGTGCATGCAACTGTGTGTGTCAGTGGATGGGGGGTCTGACTGAACCGCAGGAGGCTACAGGGAATGCGGGTCTTTTTTCCGATGCTAATTCGTCCCCACAGGAAGACGGTGTGTTCTACATTTGTATGGAGCGATGCTGAGAAAGACCGGAATGATCCTCCCACACTGTTGCCCCCTCCGGGAGACCCCCCCCCCCCCAACACCATCACCATCACCACCCAAACACACATACCTCATTCTGTTCTCTCCTATGATTTCTGCCTTGTCACAATTCCGGCAACACCAGTAAATCCAGCACCAAGTCAAAGTCTCATTCAAGCAAAACTGACTCCCACAAAAGAATCACACTTATTGACCTTTTTATTTACATTATGAACACACAGGTGATGAAGTGGAAATGTCACCAATACACACAGATAGTCTATATATAATGTATCCTTTTTCACTTTTATGATGTTCCTTCATTTACAATGTAAAAGTTTCAGATGAGTTGTACATTCATATGTGAAGATTAAGCTGTGAGATCATATATCATCTGACTGACACTAATTTCTCATCAATAAACCCAAGTAAGATAATTCATGGCAAATATTTTTGGTACCTACTTTCTTCCACAGGAAAAAACATTAGTGTAATGAATAAATGAAACCTGTTGGTGTATACTGTCAGAACTATGGTGCCCTTATTATCTCAAAAGAACTTCTTAAATCCCCCAACAAGTGTAAGACGTCTGTACAATGCACAAAACTAGCATTGATGAGTGAGGAATAATTTAGGGGGACAGATGTAATTCTCAGGTGCTACAGACCATGTGTGGAAAGCAGCCGTGATGGCACTGGATTTTCGGACACCGTATCTTTGTCCATCATGGTAAATAGGCTGTCTCTTCTGGGTTCAGTGGGGGCCGGATGTCTAGTTTTCGGGATGAGCTGTCTTCACCCACAATTTCGAGGCGAAGACTAGGTGCCCCACGGCCTTCCTGTCCCCCCAGTTCAGCTGCGCTGTCCACACTGAGGCGCAGGGTACAGCCCTTTGGCAGCAGCTCCTGCTCATAGGCTGCGGCCAGTTGGTTCACCACGCGGCGTTCTACCTGTGTCACACAGAGCCGTCGATCAATTAGCACCCACCTTTCCTTATGGGAAATGGAGCAGAGGCGGATGATGGGGACTGGCAGGAGTTTTTAAGCAAAATGAGCAGGATTCAGTTGATCTTAATGGTGCAGCACAACATATATCTTAAAGATGAGTTAAAAGGTAAATAAACATAAATTGAAGACGGGTGGTACCTCATGCTTGATTGAGCGCGCTCCATAGTGCAGGTTGTAACCACCAGCTAAGAGGTCCAGGACAGGACGGTCCCACACCAGGGTAATGTTGTGTCTTTGCTTGGCCTGGGGGGTGTATTAAGCAGAAAGGTGCTATCAAACAGAATCACTGGTGAATTGCAGTGTTTTGCTAAAAAGAAACTCCACAATGTGGTAAGGTCACAACTGTAAAGATTTTGAAAAAATAATCAACCAAATAATCACTGTAAAAATGTGATGCTGGTTTCTCTGTGAGTAAGGTGTGATGTTAAAAACGCATGGAAGCAACTGAATGAGCTTTCTGACATTTCCTATGATCATCAGGGTCAGATCATGGTTCTAGTCTGAGCCTAGTATTAGACCAAAGGGAGCAAGGGGATTTCAGACAAGCACTAAAGGATGGCAGAAGCCCATGAGCTTTGAAATGGGATTTCTCCAATTTATAATCCACACTGGGGCAATGGAACATGTGGGGATGCATCTTAGATGCTCTGCTCTGGACCCAGTGTATAGAGAAGCGGCCACATGGAAAGTCACACGAACAGGAGAACTGGCGGGCACCAGCCTGTAATGACAGAGAGGCCAGGCAAAAATGGGGCTGTTATTATTTAAATATTTATGAAACCCCACAACGATAAGTTATCTGATTTGATTAGGTCGTCATAAGGCGATCTGTTATTGATTGGAGAGCGTTCCTTAATGTCAGCGACAGCAGACCTGCAAGCAAGTCTGACAGGAGAGCACAGCAGGGAACACACGTGAAGTGTCTGGCAGGAGAAGTCGGGCCGATATAATGTCATCAAGGCAAGACGGCTCTCTGCTGACCTTTTTTGCCCAGAAGTTGAGCTCTTTGCTGACCAACTGGAGAAGTTCAGAGTGGCAGAATGGCAGGAAGTAAACTATTTCATTGATCCTCCCCAGAAATTCGTCCCTCCTGAAATGAGACTGGTAGGGGAAAAATACTCACATTACCTCCCATACTCATCCCTGGTAATGGCCTGTATCAGGTACAAGGGCGGGCGGTACCTTGAGAATGGGCCGGATCACATTCTCCTTGAACTGCTTCGATATGGTGATTTTATCACTTGACTGGACATCCTCTGTATGGAAGGAGAGACAAAATGCTGAGCTTAAACAATTTAACAAAATATCACTGCATGAAAAGTGTCATTAACCAGCACTTTCTGCTTGCTTCCTGGGGGTGCTGTCTGTACAGTGCTGTCTGCAGTAATGAACCAACAAACATCTGCTCAACCTAGTTAACATAAATGGTAGCTTCTTAGTGATAACAGCTGGAAGCTAAAATGCGCTTCGAGCGACAGCAAGATTCCACTCAGTTTATCATCTTTTTATGCTCCCCTCTCACCCAAATTGTCTGCCAGCCGTCTGCGGCTCTGCTCTTGGGCCTCCTGTCGCAGCTGCAAGGCATGCTGGGCAATTTCGTCACTGGCCACGTTGGAGGTCATGATGAAGATGGCATCCTTGCACTCAATTGTCTTTCCCTTTCCATCTGTGAGCCTCCCCTGTGCCACAAAACACAAGAACGGATACCCCCCCAAATGTAAACAGAGGCACATTATGGAAGAGCACCTACCTAAGGCCTAGGGCTGTCACTTTTTAACTGATATTTGAACATTTGTTCAAACGTGATGTGAAAAATTCCTATTCAAACTATAATTGACCAATTCAAATTTTAAAATGTCACTGTAGCCTAAAAGTACATTACATCATTTGTTGTTTTCCATCTACAGAGCCCCAAAGAGATCTGGGTGGGAAAATGTATGTTGAAATAGTTTTGCGTTCCCTCGCCATACTTTTGTGATCCCACTACACTTGCCCACTTGCTATTTGCTGCAACGTGACAGCATGGATAAACATAAATAATACAGACATGTCCTGTAAAATGTGCTTTAAGAATAAAACTATGGGGGCAATGTACACCATGTAACTTTAATATTATGTGTTTTTATATGTATTTGTTAATAATTGCACTGTGTCCATTTACCGGCAGTAGCGTGAGACGTAAGACAGCTGGGCTATTGAATGTGAAGTGCACATACAAACACTGAAATATATCACAGACATCGAAAGATACTACATATGGAAAACTGCATATAAAGCTAACTTTACCATGCTTTTGGAGTTAAGGTTTAAACTCGAACCCGCTTTCTGGAATATTTCAGAAGAGTGTCGCATATCCATACATACATCATCAAGCGAGAATACCAGGGAGGTAGGTTTCGGGTTTAAACCTATGACACCGCGGTAAAGTTGGCTTCATATGCAGTTTTCCGGTTTTAATATCTTTCAACAAAAGCAAGCAACACTCGTTGGTTTTCTAGATTTCTTTATGGGTGAATTTTAATATTTCAGTGCTTGCCCAGTTGTCTTGTCGGTGAATGAGCACAGAGCAATTAATGCATAAAAACACACATATGAAAGTTACATGGTGAGCATTGTCCCCCATAGTTTAATGCTTAAAGCATACTTAACTGGATATGTCTGTATTGTTTAGGTTTATAGTTAGTAGACCAGTAATTGTACGTTTTGTAGTTAAGACGGACACAGTACAGTAATTATTAGTAATGCAAAAGTATTGTGAGGGAACATAAAAGCATTTAAAAAGTATTTTCCCACCCTGACCTCTTAGGGGCTCTGTACAAATGTGACATTTTATGGGTTGTTAAAATACTGAAAAGAATTATTCTGTGTTATTGGATAGTCTGCAATATTAATACCAACATCACATGCTATGCACATGCAATTCTCACACCATAAGAACCACAACAGTGAGATTGGTTTAGATCAGGGTTTTTCATACTGTCTGGACATTAAAGTGTGTGTGT
>JAODKC010000039.1:2959544-2972819 GCA_026777985.1 Mormyrops attenuatus
ACATAATAAATAGCATCATTTGGGACTTTAATATCAGTCCTTTACCCCCCAGGCACAAATTCTTTAAGAGGCATCAAGGTTAATCCTCACCTACCTTCTATCCTGCTCTCACACACACAAATAAACAGTTGTTAGGACACCAATCTTGTAATTTAAAAACAACAAACACTCCCCCCCGCCCCCCCGCGTGGTGTGACTGCAGCTGTCGGCCCCTGCTAGGTGGGGGCCTGACCTCTTAGACTGCTGGAGAGGGGAGGAGGCACAGAGTGGTGAAGCTCTGATAATTATTCACCTCCCACGGCCTCCCCAGCCCCAGGCCCCTGCCCGCAGTGTTCCCGGGCCCGTGGCTTCCAGCAGGGGCTGGTTCCGGCGGCAGTCGGCAGGGCCTGCTTGATGAATGATGGCCGAAGTCGTCGGCCCCCCGGAGAACGGAGGAAAGGCTGGAATGGGGTGCCGGATGGACTGGGGGGGCGGTTGGGGGGGGGGTCCAGACACCAGGGAAATAAACCAAACCCTTTCCGGCCCGTTGGAAAAGAAAAGTTCAAAAGCGTGACAGCGCCCAATTCTTCAATTTTTTTATTAAACTTTCCTTTATGACTGTGGAAGTGTGTCGTCTCTCTGGGTCACGCAGCCCATCCATCTCTCGGGCTGTCTTTATGGACCGTGCGGGACACGTCCACTGGGCTGGACGCGAGACCGGCACCGAGTTATCGTTCAGATACGCCGACTTGTTTTTCTTTTGTCATCAGTAGACACTATACCGTTTTGCGGATGGGGCCAGGGTCATTCAGACCAGCAGGATCACAAACAGCAGATTCTAGGAAGGATCCAGTCAGTTGGAATGAAACATTGGCGGTCTGGACACAAATGCTTCATATATTGAGATGCATGCCACTCCCTGTATCAACATCTGAATATCCGGAACAAGTCTAACGCGCCATGGTTAAGTACACGAAGCATCCGTCTTGGGAACGCAGGGGGAACCGGAGCCGAGCTGCAGCTTTTGTTAATGCACATTTCAGACGTGTGATTATGTAGCAGTCTGATGTATGCCTGCAATAACAGGCCGCGGCAGCCTTCCTGCCGTCTGCGGCGTCACGCGGCGCGTGTACAGGCCGCGGCAGCCTTCCTGCCGTCTGCGGTGCCGCGCGGCGCGTGTACAGGCCGCGCCTTCCTTAAACCGCTTCCACCTCAAGGTGCGACTGCTGCTGGTTTTTCCAGGATTTCTCAGAGTAATCAAAACAGAAAAGCGCTGGGCTTCTCGCCTGGGCTGGAATCTCCACACACAGCAATCCAGTCACCCCTTTTGATCCAACAGCTCCACCACATAGACGGTACAAATCTCTGTCAAGTGCTCCCCTCCACCCCGCATCCCTCCCCCGTCCTCCCCTCCTCCCCACGCTCTTAATTACCCTGATTTGGCTCTGACCCCTGCAGCCACGCCCGTACATCACAGAAACACAGGCATAATGCAGCCCTCATATAAATCAAATCAGAGGAACCCCCCCCCCACACCCACACAGAGATGCACAGATGAGTTCCTGCCATAGGGTCAAGTAGTCCACAGAGCCAGCCCCCTCTGCGGGAGGTCAGAGGTCAACCACGATGCACAAATGCAACCATGATCGCTCGCTTGTTTAAGGAGCCAGTGCCGCTGGGGGGCCTAGGATGGGAGGGCCATGTCAACGACAGGTGCCCAACCCCCCAGCGCCAATGTCAGCAACAGAAATGGACAAGCCACGTAATAAAACCGAATGTGGTTGTGTGCGTGGCCACAGGGCATTGACCATTAACTCAGTCAAGTGGCGCAAACAGAGAAGTCATTCACTGTCTGTTCTTAGTGACAGGCGGCAGAGACCAAATTGTGCAAGAGTTTTCTTCTTTGAGAATTTATGATGAGAATAAGTTTTTAAAGTCAACATTTTAAGAAAAATAATTCCTGCTAAAATATGGTCAGTTAAGAAATAATGATGTAACAACACACCGAGTGCTAACTGAAAAAACCAGTAGCCCTCTTTGAACTGGCATACCTGACAAAGTGATCATGTGATGTAGAGAGCTCTGAGGTTCTGGGATAAACAATATCTGAGATTTTAAAAAGTGACACGTGATGCTCAGCAGGATGTGGGGCACTGGTGAAACTGCATGAGGTGTTTAACTAAACGTGCTATTACCTGGATTGATTTAACAGTTTCTCCACTCACAGAAATCACATAGATCATCTCTATAGAATATTGCTTATTAAAAAAGCAGCAACATCCTCTATCAGGGAATGGCCTAGCGTGACCTCTGACCCCTCGGCACAACGGGCCACACCCACCTGCCTCGAGCAGCATCCGCACGGTGCGCAGGTCGTCTGCGAGGACTGCGTAATGCAGCGCCGTGCAGCCGCGGAAGCTGGCCCGACTACTCAGCCGGCTGCTGAACTCGTCCTCTCTGGTCACCAGGACTGAAAACAGAAGAGAGGATTCCAGGGATATGTGAGGGACGGCAACAAGCGGGGCCCAGCGGGGTTCGGGAAGCTCAGTGCGCAGCCTTGGAGACACATTACCGTCGATAAAAAAGAGGCAAGACTGGAAATTTCATTTAATACCCACAAAATTAATGCGTGTTCCTACACACTAACATACACGCGCACTCATACACAGAAAGGCATCCTTTCTATTCATTACTGCTCTCTCCACAAAAATACGCTGCAGACGCACCCCACACACCAGCACTCGCATACAAACGCAGACACACGCACACGCCAAGCTTCCTTCCCTGGCTCCAGGTTCTTGACAGCCCCAGTCGTCATCTGTAACAAACGTCTGAGCCGGATAATCATGGCAAACTCAATAAAACGTCGCGGGAGGACTCCGAAGTCATCCATCAGCCTGCATCTGGGAAATCTCTCTCCCAGACGACCCAAAAAACTGCCAACAATATAAATGTCTGTAATATACATATCATATATAAATATGTCTCCCACCAAGCGCCCTGCCGTACACTCAGCTGCAGTTTTTATACAGTTGCAGACGCCGTTATGAAAAATAAACACGCACGATCAAATGAAGCGCTTACATATATGCAAATAGGGTAGGGGGAGGGCGAGTTCCATATTGATGCTCTGAAATTTATATGTATAATAAGGAAAACGCTCAAGACGACGCTCGGAGGTCAAGAAGGATGGGTGAGGAGTGGCAGCTATGTAACAGCTTGGGGGGGAGACTAAACACTCAGCCTCCATCCCAGGAGTGTAAACTGGGTAGGAGTACCCCCCACCCCCCACCCAAGGCTTATTCAAGCTATGAGGACTTTAGTATCACCGTGAAAGCTGCATCCCACACTCAAAGCTGCAGGAGATGTCCTCCACCAGAACACCACGGCATGCGGGCTGGCCAATCACCTTCGAGGGAGTGGATCCCCTTCTCACGCGAGTAGCCGTAGACGCTGCTGAAGTCGTCTCCCAGATTGGGGTCGGCGCCGCCTTCCAGGAGGGCTTTCACCACACTGAGAGAGGGATGGACAGACAGGTTGAGTGTCAGGCACCCAGCCAGCACGACAAACATCACAGTCCAGGCCTGTGAGCCATCAGGAGTCAGTAGGTCTCAGTGATTTTGGGCGAGACGAGAGTCTCCGCCCTACAAGGACGTCTAGTCCCTGGAGGACACTGCCAGCGGTCCGCAGAACGTCTGCCTGCTAATTGCTTTTGCGCACGCCACTACCAATTTGAATTAATTTAATTGTTTGACATCTACGTATAATGTTGTCATTGGATCCAACGCTAAGTACTCTTGGGAATCCCAGTCGGCCTGCACAGCGCCACCTAGGAACAACTACTCCTTCATGAGTACATTTTCAGCCTGATGGGCTCTCGGCCTGTGCTGACTGCAGTCCTCAAGGTGACGGAGGGGGTGTAGTTATTAAGTGTGCCATCCTGGGGAGACCCACCGCCATCATGTGTGCTTGCGAGTTTCAGTTCTGAGTCACATGAAAAGCTCACTTGGCATATACCAAACCGGCGGGCAGGGAAGCGGGACTCCTAGGCCACTGGCAGGGAGCTTTCACACACCCCTGGGTGTCCCTTTGTCTGCCTGCAGCGTGGGGGTAGGCGGTGAACACGGTGGACGGGGGGGGCATTTTGGGGGTGAATGGGTCCCCATTGTTACTGTATCTGTGGAACCGTGGGGCCAGTGATCCGAGCGAGGCTGTGACCCCTGGAAAGCACTTCCCCAAACAGCCCACGCAAACACACCCAGGGTGGGGAGGGAAGGTAGGCAATGGTGGGGTAGAAAGAGAATCTTCTAGAAAGCAGACAGAAAAGGTGATTTCTGTGAAAGTGGGGGGGAAAGTAAACAGCAGTGTATCAGTGAATGGCCGTTGCACAGGACCTCGGCCCCTCATCCATGTGACTAAGCTTCAGGATGCAGGCATTCCCAGACAGCCACCGGGCAGCGCGCCGTGGTTCTTATTGTATGGAGACCAAGGCTTTGTGAAGCAATGAACTTGATTGTGATACCTGGCCTCTCAAATGGACCAGACATAAGCCTGACAGCCCTTCTCTTAAGGCCTGGATTTCACTCATAGATACACAGTAATGCCATAGTAATGCCTGGGGGGGAGGGGGGGTCACCTGTCCTCAGAGAATGACAGAAGACACGTCTCCATCACATCTGTCTACAAAACAAGCAGACAGAGAAAGAAAACGGGCTTTTCAGGGAACAATGACCGCATCCTCATCTGGCTGCCAAGACAGGACTGTTTTTTTAACTCCACTGCCGAGCAGCCCGTCACACACCAACCTGTTGATCAAGATTTCAAGAGTTTTATTTGTCATAATAATAATAATAATTGATACTTTATTAATCCCCGTAGGGAAATTGTCTTTTACGCCTCCCTCAGCTTTCTCGTTGCAGAGTAAGTTGTCCGCGAAGGGCTGCCACCTGTAGCGGCGCCCAGGGAGCTGGGGATTTAGGGCCTTGCTCAAGGACCCACAGACATGCTGAGGCGGGGTTTGAACCGGCGACCTTGTGATTACAAGCACACAGGCTTAGCCCACTGAGCCACACGCTGCCATGTGCGTGAATGTTCTGGTACCCCAGCAATGAAATGAAATACTCCATGCTGCGCAGAGAGACAACAAAATAAGTACGAAATATAAAAAAAGTAAACATGAAAAAGTGATAAGATGATGTTTAAAGCGCAAGTTGCAGCAACAGCTTATTTTCAGTGGTGTTAATGACCCTAATGGCCTGGGGGCAGAAGCTTCTCCGCAGCCTCTCATCCCGGCCATAAGGCTCTGGAGGCGCCTGTCTGAGTGCAGCCACTGGGACAGGTGGCTTGGGTGGTGAGCGTCTAACCACTCATCATGGGACTCCACCCAGGCCTTTTCTACTAATGACATCTGAGGTTCTACCTGGTCAAAATATGTCCTCCTTTATCAAAACAAGTGGTGGACATGAACATGGAAGTAACACCCAGGTTTGCATCCAGGTGATAATGACCAGCTCCACCAGCAGCAGCATCATTTTACTATGATATGGGAGCCCGTCAGTCACACCAGGTGACATTCCCACTGAGGTCCTCCAAAACGGATTAACCCCCCCGCTGTCCCCTGGGGCAATGCAGAGAGAAAAACCCCTGAGCTTTTATGTCTCTGCCTGGAGAGGCGGCCGGCCAGCCGGTCGGTCGGTCGGAACAGTCAACAAGCGTTCTGCTCGACCGGTGGACACTGCTGGAGTGAAAAGACGGCCTTGGGGGTGGGGGGAGGCTGCCATGGCCCTCACTGAACTGGCTACATCAAAGCTACACAAACACAAGCCTTTCCTGCCCTCAGGGCGAAGAATGTTAGGGCAATATTGGGGACAGGCATCTCAGCGCGCTGGATCAAGGCCTCAGCATCGCTATTTTCAGCAGATCAGCCCCACAAAAATCACTCTGAGTGTGAGAGGACCCGGTGGAAATGCAGCTCCAGCCTGGTATACAGGGACATACAGGCTGATGTACAGAACCGACATTCTGAAATGCTCCGAGAGGCACGTGGACCGCAGCCGTTTCTCATTTCATAAAAGCATTTTTTGGCCCTCAAAGGAAAAAACACAGACATGGCTATCGGCTACAGGCCTTTGTTTAACAGGATACTAATTGAAATGAGATCAATTCCGCTTGATTACTTTGTGTCACCCTGACAGAACAAATCAAATCTCAGGTAGGCCAACTTTATGGCTAACGTCTGAGCGGAACGGCTGAAACACGATCTCCAGGTTGCTCCCCGCTTACTTTTAGACAGTAGCCATTTTTCACCGCTGGACAGCTTGCCGATATGTCGAAAAGCCGCGGATGTTTGAAGCTAAGTGCCGTAAGAGTGGAGTGGAGGAGCAACAAGCCGGTGATCGGCACGGTGAGTAAGATAGGAAGACGAAAGTCCTCCCGTACGAGGACCGACCCACGGGGAATTGCTCACGGTGGACAATTTAGCAGGACCAAGCATGTGACCTTGGGCATCTCCTCCTCACAGCTGGTACTGGTCCGACAGCTAATCCCCATCCTACAAAGCTCCAGGCAGTGGGGGTACCAGACAGCCAAGATGGTGGGGCAGGGGGTTTGACCACTTGCCTACTAACTTGTGTCTGCCTTGGTTTAAAGTGGGATTTACCCCATTGGGTCACGTTCTCCCCCTTCCCGTGTTTGCCAGGAGGGAGGTTAATTGAATTTGGGGGCCACTGGCCCTTCAATACACCCGGCAGCGTGAAAGGGGCATTTTGCACTTCACAAGACCCCGGCTTTGTGCGGCCTATCAAAGGGTCGGATGGGGATGGAAGCCGCTTGGCTCTACAATGGCGCCCCTCTTCCCATGTGATGCACACTTCCTCAGATGCTGTAGATTACCGTTCAATAATGCCGGGATTAAATGAGACAGGCCGTTTCAGACGGAGGGGAGTCAAACCCACACCACAAATACAAAAACTTCCACTACAGTGAAATGGATAGTCGGGGTTGATTCCTTTAGGTTAATTTAAGACCTTTTTTTTGCATGATGTAAGGATTGGTTTGGGAATTTTTTTACAGGCATTACTGAACAAAGATTAAAAAAAAAAGTAAGCCTGGCATGTGATCCCACAGCAGCCTAGGAAAACCATGAAGCGGTCAAAGTTCTCACTCGTGCTGCCGGTTCATGGAAGCCACCATCAATGCCGTCCAGCCCAGATGGTGACGATAGTTTGGGTCGGTTCCATCAGCCAGCAACCTGGAGGACACAGGAAACATGAAGGTACGTTCACACACTGTCGGGGTAACCGCAGGTCTCCTCGCACATCTTCCTACATCCACAGAGGATGTGTGTTCGGCGGGAAATCCAGCAGCGTCCCACTAGAAGTTGAGGTGTGGAACAAGGAGGCTCAAAAAGCCACAAATCACTCAATTTCCACGTTATTACTACAAATATTCCCTTTCAAAGTTTTGATGATAAAATAGAGACTTGTTTTGATAGTTCTCATATGCTACTAGTCCCACAGTTCTGCAGTTAAGCACTTTACAAGCCTTGCTGTTTCAGATGCTCTGACCCAGTCATCTGACAGCAATGATTTGGTCCTTATCAAAGTCACTCAGATCTTGACTCCTTCCCATTACTTCTGCATCATGCTGACTACGTGTACCCAATGCCAGCTTACCGTCTATATCTCCGGCATTGACATGCACTGTTTTTACCACAAAATCAACATTAATTAAGTGGTCATAATATCAATATTATTGGTGCATACATATGTAGTACTATGATTAGCACTGTTGCCTCATGCCTCTGCAGTCCATGGTTCCAATCTCAGCCCTATCTCTATGTGTACAAGTTTGCATATTCTCCTCCCCCCCCCCAGCAGACCACTGCATAGGTATGGAAATGGATGAGTTTATGTATGCATCCATATAGAAAAGTCCAGGAAATATCCAGTTACCCCCTAATGGTTATCCTCATACTGCCAGACAGGACCGTGAGTGACACCTGTGACACGATAACCTTTACTCAGTGATGAAATCTGATAATAATTGATCCACGTGCTCCCGAGATACAAGATGGTCAACATTGGGGCTGTGTCCCATGTGTCGGGGGGGCTACGCTACAAGAGAAGACTCCTATAACCACGAATGGACAGCGTATGTCACTCTAAATTCACAGTTTCTCCCCAGAAAAGAAAAAACTCAAAACAGCCCTTCTGTCCCCTTACCTTAGGTTGCTCGGTGAGATGCTGTGTTTAGTGTAAACACTGGGCCGCTCTATCTATCTGCCTCCACCCCCCCCCCCTTACACACCACCTGTGCAGCTTTTACTAAAACACTTAACACATCTGTGGCCCCCAGCTGCATAGTGTCCCGCCATCTGCATGCTGCCTCCACCACGGCAATGTGCCCCTTCTGATCCAGTTACAGGGACCATTGTTGCCTTTGTTGGAATCAGCCCCCCCCCCCGTGTAACGATTCTACCCAACCACTGCCGAAACCTTCCAGTTCCACAGTGGATGGGAGTGGGAAAGGGAAACAGTTGGGGATTTTTGTTTACAAGAAAGGGAAGGTAGGAAGTAAATACTAATTTTAAACAGACCCTAAGTTGGAGTTAATACTGAACTACTAAAATGTTTAATAAGCAGTTTAATAAGACTTTATGTTCAGAACGATTTCCAGGCTCAAATTAGTGAAGTATGTTTTCTTCAGGTACAGACCCCCCCGCCCCTACCTGGGAGACACTGCAGTTTCCTTAATGGCCGAGTGACCCAGCATCAGCTGGGAACCTCATACACACAGCAGATGGCTTCTAACCTGCCCGCATGCCAAAGCTCAACATGCCAATCAGCCCCCCCAAAAGCCTCCTTCACTCAGTGACTGACTGTGTGTGTGTGTGTGTGTGTGTGGGGGCTCTTTAACTTCTTGCTTTCTAGCAACCCATGAAACTTGTGTTACTACAACAAACATGACTAAATCTTCATTGATTGTGGTATGTGACACGCCTAGTGGCATGAAGTGGCCCCTGAGACATGGGTACCTATCCAGCAGTTTGTGCACGCTTCTTACACAAGTACAGCCACTCAGAAATCCATGGCTATTCAGCTCTCTTACTCTACATTTGATTGCTCAAAATTCACACATATAGACATATACGATGTACGTAAATAGATCGCAAGAAAATAAAGCTTTTTGGAAAAGATTTCAAGCAAGAAAAGTACTGCATGAAAACGTCATCGGGAATGATTTGAGGCCCGTGGAGAAATACCATCTCTGCTGGACGAGCTTTAGTCTCCCTCTAGTGGACAAACTGCGCAATTGCTACTGCATTGTGTTTCGTAAAATCAGAAGACGTTCATATCTATACCTGGCAACTTCATGGGCATTGCTGGTTCTAGCCGCTTCCAAAAGCGCATCACCTGAGAGAAAGAAACGACTGATTTAATGTTCAACTCTGTTAATAAATTTAATGCCCAATACTCCCGAGTGTTCATATGTTTAATGAATGGCACTGAAACACGCACCTTTCGAATCAGATCCTTTCTTGAAACAATACGCCAGAGCCGCAGCTGAAATGGCCCCGGCAGATATCACGCCAAAGCGACTTTCACTACTCCTGCCCCTCTCATCCCAGTGTACCCGGGACCCGGCGACGACGGCGCTCCACGAGCTCCTCCTGGCCTGCAGGTTCATGTGCCACCTGGCGGCCAAGTGGCGGTAGTGTGCGCCCGTAGTGTTCTCACTCAGCGCGCCCTTGCTGGTCAGCATGGCAGCGTGACCGGTGTCCGTGAACTGCGGGCTGTGGCTCCTCGCAGGCTCGCCAGAGCACGTTTTCAGAACGCGACATGGAGAGAGGCTACGAGCCCTCTGCCCACGAAACAGCATGTACCTGGGAACTGCTGACAACATCGTTCTGACAAGACAGCATAGACGAACTGTTACAGACTGATAATATTAGCAAGGATGGCCATTACATATATATGCCTAACAGCACATAAACATGTGTGCATATCATTCTGAGGAAAAAAATATTTTTGACTCGGTACACTTACCTAAAATTTCATCAGTCCCGACCAAAGGGGAAAAGGAAAGCTCCAGACAGAAAACACTGCAGATTGCGTCACGTGTACGCAATGCACACCGGGAACTGTAGTTTATATCGTTTGTGGACTACTACAATACCCAGTATTGCTTGGGCCGTGTACGGAACCAGTAGGTCTCAGCAGCTCTGATCATGACAAATGGGAATCGCGGAATTCATAATTTAGTTCAACTGCACACCCTATTCAAGACAATATGGAGTTTGGTAAATTTATATACACAAAAATTTACTATACATATGTACCATAGAGAGACCAATTCGAAAAGTGCAAAACCATACAAAAGTGTATGTGTGTGGGTGGGCGACACGACAGAGCAGTTAATAGTGCAATGACAACAATGAGGTGGGGTAATGTTTAATTTTAAGTCAAAGCCACATGTGAGATGTAACTAACACATGTGACTAACACTTCAACACTTCAGTGTGTTCAAAACTAAATGCAAATATAGGGTTTCCTTCCGTTTTGAAATATAAAACTATAACTCCTCAGTAGACCTATAGACATTTTCCAATGATGCAAACAAGTCTCAAAATGAAGACAAAAATGAACGATGTATAGACCTATTTTTTTATTTTTATCTTATGTATATTTATTTTCTTATCGTTTTATGTACAGACGCCTGGCAATCATTAAAATTGCGCTTATTAACTGGAAAGCCTCTAATTTTAAGCTATTACACCTGAACAAAATAAAACAAGTATTGCAAATTATGATATTTTAAACCCCTTAAATCATCTGCCTAAGTTTTAAAATGAAACGATTCTTCGTGTTTAGCCTCCAACAGCTTCCCCGTAAAAGGTTAACCGAATTGGTTTGATATTAGCTGTGGATTCTGGGAGTCCGAGCAACGTCACGACTGAAGCATGCCCCCTCCGTGACGCCGACCCATGGCTAATATCACGACGCTAGGGGGCGTCTGAGTCAAATGAATCGGCCGAAGGAGCAATGTAGAAACACCAACGTAGTTTTGCATCGGGTTTCGACAGATTCTGAGTTGTGTTGTTCAGTGCCTTTTAATGATGCATAAGAAAAAATATGGTTTCTACTCTCCTGAAGTATAAAGACGCTGCCAATCAGCCAAATATGCCATGAGGTACTACAGTAACTAGGTCACAGTTTATAAATTTAGAGTGGAAGACTACAAATGAAATTATGCTTTCTGAAAGAAACTTGATGTCTGAGCATAGAATCAGGCCATTTATCTGGTGTCCCTGAAGTTCAGGGGTTTAAGGGACTTGCTGAAGGGCCCACTGAAGATGCAGCTGTTCTGTTGAGGCTTGAACTGGCAACCTACTGAGCACAGGCGCAGAGGCCTAACCCCCTGAGTCACACATCACCCCCCTGACTGGTGTCAGATTGCAGAGGAAGTTAAGCTCATTTTTTATGTGGCATTATAACACAACATGAACCATACGGAGAGGAATGAGGAAGTACTACAGGAGACTGATCTCCTATCAGTGGATGATGCAGTGATGTCCTGTTGTATTTATCATGACGTAGGAGGTAGGACTTGTATGGTTCACTGCAGGTCTGTGTGGATCTGGGGAGGGTTTTTCACAACAGGGATTATTAGATTCAGTGTCACAATTTGTGCGTATCCTAATTTGCGTGTGTGGACAGGAGAATTACTGGTCAGCAGCTGATCCAGGCACGTAGAGCAGGCTTTGGAGGAAACAAACATGCTGACCAGAACAAGAAAATAGGTTAATAGGCTTTACAAGCACAGTATGAAGTGACTGTAAAGCAGAAAACACAGGCAGTTAACCACTTCCAGTTAAAACTGCTGGTTTAGCTGTGTTCTCAAACACTAAGAGAGTGGTGAAGATGTTAGTTTTGTGTTACTGTAATGCAGGGGTGGCCCATCTTATCCAGAAAGGGCCACTGTGTGTGCGGGTTTTCACTGCAACAGTGCAACTGCCTAATTAGGTCACTAATTAGAGGACTGATTGGCTGAAGAGTCCTCACACCTGAGATTGAACAACTGACCTAAAGGTTACCCCAAAACCGGGATACACACTGGCCTTTTGCGGATAAGGTTGGCCACCCCTGCTGTAATGATTAACTGAAGGAGAAATTTATCTGCAAATTGCAATATGCCTCAAAAACTATTGTTTTGTTTGTATTCTCTGTATTTATGCTGTAAATATTATGAAAATGAAATGCTGTATTTATGAAATTCAGTGTGGTTTATTGTGTGCTTCTAAAAATTATTTTAAAGTAAAAATTATTTATCTTGGTGTCAGCAATAGAAAGTTATTGTGCTAACATTGTACAGTGTGACATTTGCTCAGCTGCCCTGAGTAACCGACATGGCCAATTGTAGCACTTGCTTACCTGTCTTTTCCTGGTCAAAGTCTGTTCCAAAAACTCTGCAAGCTGTGCTGTTTACTGGGGTTTTCGTAGTCATTTTCTTGTTTGTGTATTTTCACCCTCAGGTGCTCCCAGAACCAGACACAAGAGATGTGACTTAAATCTGGGTCTGTCAAGGCCACCAGTTCCACAGGTGGATCCTAATGTAAATAGAGGCAGCCGTCATGTGAGAGATCAGGGGAGGAGGACAGGACTCTGCTGGGTCGGCCAATATAGGGTCACAATGCCCCACCTCTCTCCAGGAAAATACTCTCCAGTCAGGATCTCCAGGCACTTTGTGGCAGATCAGATGTCCACAGAGACAGGTCTGACAAGCCCACTTTCCAGAGACCTCAGAGGCATGTGGCAGCCTGATGGTTAATAGATAGCACAGCCCGCTTCCAGGCTTGTGTCACATGGGATTATTATGGGCTGTTGCTAACTGGGTGGTTTAAGTGCCTTCCTTTTATTTACTTTTTAGTTACCATTTGACTGAGTCTAACAGGTAACACAAGCCCATATTCATACAATTTATCATTCCTCTTACATAAAGCTTAAGACAAAATGTAATATGTTCATCCACCCCCCACTTGCCATGCTAGGCCCTTCACAAGCTGTACTAATAACATACAAAAACAGAATTCAGGTCCTGGTCTATCTGTGTACACAGGCAGGTGGAGGCGTCGACCAAGCAAATATGTACACACCTGACAGCATCTGCCTATGGTGTGAGACACCATGATTACTGTCAGCATGATTGGTTGGGGGGGGGGGGGGGGGGGGGGGGGGAAACGAGGTGGGGGACGGTGATTGGGGTGGAACCGAGGGTTGTTGGGTTTTTTTGGGCACT
>JAODKC010000039.1:2992475-3005389 GCA_026777985.1 Mormyrops attenuatus
CTTACATTTTGCCCAGACTACCTTAAATCCGGCAAGTTACCCCGATAAGCCAGTAACCCCGCTTCGTAGTACAGGCCCCAGGTGTACTTGGGTAGCCTCTTTGAGGAACCACGCAAGAAAAACATGTAGTGACATTGTTTTTCACACAATGCAGTTCTGTATTTAGTTCAGTGTACTGAGGTTGGATGATGTGGCGAAGGCTCTGGTGAGTTGTCATGCAGCCATGTGGATGGAGGTATTTGTTCTGAGTCTGGTCAAGCGAGTCACAGTTTCCTCGAGCCTTCAGTGGAAAGAGCATGCAGAGAGTCTCTGTAAGGCTGAGTTTATCGGAAACCCTCCTTGTTGTAAATGAGCCAGCAAATAGCTGAAATGTTTTGCATCTGAATCGTCCAATTCCTGCTGCGGAGATGTTGGGGAAGTGCGAGACGGCGGGGCCGGGTACGTGGCACGGTTACCAGCTCGCACCATTCCTGGAACATACTAGAAATTCAAATGCCTTAATTTGAATTATCTATATTCCATCTCACAGATGCAACCGTTTTTGTATAAAGTTTTATACCTTATTGAACAAACAAATTGTCAGTCAGCCCCAGTCCATCTCTTGAGAATAAAATATGGTCTTTTTTATTACTGTACTGTGCTAGATTTTATTGCATTTTGTCACTTTCCTAGCAGCTTAGTGAAGAGACTGCCTGGGAGACAGTGAAAATTAGCTCAAGGTGTGATTTTTCGAGAAGCTGCTGCGGCTACAGCGGCCGTGACTTTCAAATCATTGCTGGTAAAATGCGCAGACCTGATTGGTCGACGGTTCCAAAGTGACAGTATTAAGCTTATCTCTGGCAGCACTCACGCACTCACGTGTGCGGACGCACAAACGCTCCCCGTGACATGAAACCCGGCCCTTCTGAAATGTTGCTGCTGACCAGTGAGCCACAGAGGCCTCCCAAATTTCACTTCTCTTCGAGAAGATTTGTCTCCCTGCCTCGATTTCCATGTCCACATGTAGCAGCTCTGCACCATGATGAACTTTTACTATTAGGCTGCTCTCCTTGTGTTGTTTTGTTCATTCGTTCATTTGTTGGACAAACTTAATATTCCCTGGGTTGTATAACTGAAACACTTCTAGTTGCAGGTGTGTTTGAGGGCTGTACCTAATGCTGTTTGAAGTTTTATTTTATTTTTGTTATTTTGCATTTATTTTAAGGGAATTAACTGTACAGCTACACAATTTTGTGTGTGGCCCCTTTAGAAATGTGTTATATAACATAAAAGAAAAGAAACTTTATTGATCTCAGGAGGGAAATTCTTGTGAGTCCTGAGTACAGCTGAGCTTGATTCTACTCACTGAGAGAGCTGGAAATTCCCTTTGTGGGTGAATGCCCCCCCGAAATCTTCACCACCTGCCCATTTCCAGGTGACCTGATCCTCACATTTGTTGTTGGTGGACCATGGGGTTGGTATTAACCATGCCACACCAAAACGCTGTGGGCTCCTGTGATCGTTTATCTCCTCATCCCGCCAGCTCGTTTTCAGATATTCACAGACGACATTCTGCAGTGGCCTTCTGGACCTAAGGTGAAGACTTTAGGTTGTAGATGCGCTTGTGTCACATTAACTGTGGTGCATTAAACTAATGATGGTTTAAGAGCAGATGGGGGTGCCACGCAGACCTGGCTGCAAGGCAGGGATGCCCGCAGAGATGCCCGCAGAGATGCCAGCAGAGAGGCCTGCGTGAAGTGGGTAGGCCATGTCCATGTCACCATGGCACGTGCAGCTGTGTGCGACAAGCCCCGCCCCCTTGTAGCCTTGATCTTGCATCATGCCAGCAGTTTACAGTCTGAGGTTTCCTGGCAGCTAATGATTATTCAGAGTAAATAGAGGCCACAATGGCAGATGAAACAGGGTTTTGGTGCTCAGGCCACACTCACTCCCGGCATTTCGTCTGTGTTTCTCTGGCCGAGATTCAGCTTATGCCAACGTCGGCATAAAACGGGATCGAGGGCATGTGAGCCAGCGCCCTGCCAGGGGGGGCGCCTGCCGACCAGCCCCTTGTGCGGGCTCGCTCTTCCTGTGCAGGAGTGCAGAATCTCAATTTTTTGCATGCAGATAAGACTGCATGAGCTTTGACCTCAATGACCTCATGAGTGTCCTTGTGGCTGCACCATGCTCTCAGCACCTCTGCTCCAAAGCTGAACAATGTGTGAGCGATCGTGCCTGCCCCACCCGGACCCCCAAACCCACTCCAGGGAAGTTATCAGCTTTGTTTCATGTGTCAGTGTCCAATTCCAGAAAATTTTGGAACTGAAACCACACATATGATGACAAGGTGATATGCACACACGCAGAAACACACCAAACAAAGTAACCAAACAAAATACATGACTTTCAGCATTATTAGTTATTTGATTGCAGTCATCATTTTTTATAAAATTGAATTTACCTTTGTGAGGACTGAAAAAATGGTCCCCACAATATCAAAATAACAGGATTTTATCACATTGTGGGGACTAAATGTCCCCCACAATGTAATGTATATCTGAGCCACACACACACACACACACACGCATACCTTCCCCGCTTCCCTTTTCTTCGTGATCTCGCTGCAGGGTGCGGTGAATAGTAAAAGATGTACCAGAGGTTGCTTTTCAATGGACCGGAATGGGGGGAGATTGCTGATGGAGGTCTGTATACATGGTGGGGGGCACTGAGTGGTCCTTGTGTACTGTTTAGTTCCCCCCCCCCCCTGTTTTTTATTTAAATAATTTACAGAGATTTCCTGCCTGAGAGGAGCAGTGGAGTGGAGGGGAGGACTTAGGGATAAGCGGGGGCAGATGGAGCTGTCTAAATGTGTTGCTAGGCTGGTGCTGAGGTGCCGGGGGGGGGCACCTTTGTTTATTGTTGGCCTCATTTTTGTGTGCTGCAGAATGGCTCATTGTCCACAGCAGCACAGAGGAATGATTATGGCAGGGTTTGGAGGGGGCTGTGATGATGTCACCGCTGTCCTGCCCACAGAGAATTGGAGGGTGGGCGGGGCAGCAGGATGACCAATAGGAAAAGTCCTTCTGTGTGTGCATTCACACGGGCATGTGCACTGGGGAGCTTGCTGCCTGTTTCTGCTCTCTGGAGGAGAATTGGCAGGGCCCTCCCCCCACCCTAAACGGGCAGCGCCGTGTAAATAGCTTTGTTGATTCCTGTCAGGTCACTCAATCCCTCTGAGAGTCGTCGGCCGAGAACCAACAGGACGAGGTGGAATAAAATGCACTGGGCATGTACAGAGCGATGTTTAAGTAGGGTCCCGCCGTGCCGAGAATGTGTATGTATGTGTATGTAACGGGAATGTACCCCATATTTCAGTACTCTGAAGAGAGCGCAGTTATGAATTGCAGTCAAAGAGATATAGAAGGTTATCAGAGCCTCAATCACACTCAGCTCTGAGTAAACAGAAAGCACCCACCATTGGGTCCTGTCTCTGGAGTCCATGCTGCACTGTGATTGCTGTTTAGCTGTGTGTGGGGGTGGAGGGGGGAGTGGTCAACTGGAAAATTCAGGAGGCACCCCACTATGGCTCTGCCAGTGGCTGGCATGCAGTGACCCTTTTCTACAAGCCGCGTTGTCCCCGTTTCAGCCCCCCTCCGTTCCTGGCCTCATTAAACATGCTTACATACACGCACTGACACTTTTTTTTTGTTTTTTGCATATGAAGTTCCTCAAACTTGAGAATTAGGAAGTTCTTTTTGACTGTGAGTAACCAAGCAAAGCCACTGGGTGACAGTCATTAGTACGGACGGGAGAACAAGGCAGTTCAAGTCGTTTCGGTACTGCATTGCTTCTGGCACGTTCTGGAGTCATCTGCTGATCAGAGGTATAGCTCGTGTGGTTTCTGTTTTTTTTTTAAGATTGTAACTGTCCAGGCCAGGTCACCTGTTGGTGGACGTCGGCATCCCTGCCTTGAAACCTGGTCTGCGTGGCACCAGCGATTCCTGGTTGGGGGATTTCAGGAGAGCTTGGGTGCATTTTGTCATGTCCGGTAGTCAGCTTATCCTGAATTTTGCATAACCAGGGCAACAGGAAGAGAAAAGGCAAAGACATGTTCGGTGACCTCTGTTTCATTTTCCCGACAGGGGCATCAGTAAATTGCACTGGGACGCTTTTTGTTTTGTACGGTTTGGGTTACATAATTGGCTTTCATAAACTCTTTGCATAATGATGTACCCGCCGAGAGGAACAGGGAGAACAGGGAGAATCATCTCACAGTCTCTTTTTTTGTCATTATTCACGTTACTCTTCATGCCATTGACTTGTTTTTGTGTGTGTGTGTGTGTGTGTGTGTGTGTGTGTGTGTGTGTGTGTGTGTGTGTGTGTGTGTGTGTGTGTGAGAGTGAGTGACTAGATTCTCTCATTCAGTTTGGTTTCTGAGAAACAGACCTAACGATGTTGTCATTCCTCCTGGTTAATATGGACTCTGCTGGTTGACCCTTGAGTTTTGAAACAGGACTCTGGTCTCATGTTGAAGCAGCCATTTTTAAAGTTTAAATTCTGTTAAGCCTCTGCAAACAGAAAACTCTAGCAGAATCCTTGTGTTGTGTTGGGCGACAGTTTAGTTACCCAGCGCAGTCGTCCAGTCACTTACTAGTACAGGAAGTCGGTAAGCTGACTGTATCTGTCCTTGATCACTGATGTTTTCAAGTCCTTTGATCAAGCGGCCTCTGCACAGGATGTAAAGTTGAAACCTATAAGCTCTCAGGTCCGGTGTTCTGAAGTCAAAACTAGTGAGAATGAAGCCACTTGTCCTCATTTTGCAGAGGAAACGTAAATAATTTTGCTCCTCAGATGCCAGCCATTTTCCAGACTCTTGCAACGAGCTGTTGGATGACGAACCTCTTCCACCTTGGTCACAATTTTCCAGAAGGGGGAGTTTTGGAGAGTGACCCATTAATTAAGCGTATTGCAGCAAAATCAGAGGAAAGCTGTCGATGCATAGGACAAGTTTGCCGCAGTCATAACAAGGAATCTGTCTTCCACCTATAATGACATATTGCATAGTCACCTGATGCTAACTGCTAATCCATGACCTACATGCAACCTTATGAAGAACCACCAGGGTGCCATGTGCCAAATATCATCTCTCATTTGACCACCCGCATCGCTCATCCAGTGGCCGCTCTAGTGCGGATCTTGTGATCGGAAGGTCGTCAAGTGACTTGCAGTTTGTGCAAAAGGCCAGGGCATTACTCATCCCAGTCACAAACCCTGTGGGCTCTTGTGTCATTAACCTGCCTGGGAGGCGAATCATCGCCAGGAATCCTTGCATGGCTAAAATTGGTCAGATTAGCATGTGGCCCTAATGCCTGGCAACAAGAAAAAGGACAGGAGGGCAGATTGGGAGGCCAGGAGAAGCTGGATGAGGGCCGACGATGTCCCCAGCCCACTCCCGGCTCTCTGCTGAACAGCCTTTCTGGAAGGCTCTTGGGAGGGCTGTCCTTGCCCCTCTGATCGGCTCAGCCTGCAGTCTGAGTGTTTCTTTTAATTCACTGTGTGTGCGGGGGAAAGCAGAATTGAAAGGTGGTTTATGTGCTTGTGGAATCCGGGGTTGAGGGGCAACAGGTGAACTTTGTTATTTGTAATTAAAGGTATATATACAAAATAAACTGCTGGTGCAGAATTGGTCATTACTAGGATTTTTAGATTAGTTTCTCGGCTGCAGCCTAAGAAGAAAATGGCCGCATTTGACTTGACATCATCTTGATGCATTGCTGCAGTGCACTTGGTGCCGCTTCTCTTATGTCCAAGCGGTGTTTGAGTGGGAGGAAGTAGGGGGCATTACGAATGTGGCTGGGAATTTTGTTTCAGTAGTGTTCACTTTGTGTGAAATGAGGTATTCTTTACCCATGGGCCACACGCGCATCAACCCCCCCCGCCGGGGGATAAGGAGCTGGGTGAAACAGGCAGCCTCACTGTGTGACCAGAAGATCCTCAAATGCCGCCATCGTTACCAGGTTTTTTTGTGTGATGCTTTTTGCTAAAAAGTGCCTGTGAGCTGGAGGGGGGCATGACCATCCCAGGGGGCGGGGACAGATGATGGAGGTTTGTTGCTATTGGTGTTGATTAGTTCTGCCTGTTCCTCGTACCTGCAGCACGTGTATCTTCATGCATCATGGTTCAGTCCCAGTAATGCCACCTGATTCCCAGTAACACTCCCAGTTTTCCCATGTGGTCTCCTATTTGGTTCCTGACCCTCCTTGCCAGAGCTTGTTTGGTTTTGCATCTGCCAAAATAGTTTCCAAATGGTGTACTTTTGTAGGTCATTGAAGCTGCCCTGCCCCCACCCCCCCAGAAAGGGGAGATCCCATAAACTGTGATTCCCTGTCAAACCCTTGTGGCCCCTCACTGAAGGCCCATCCTGCAGTTCTGTCCATACCTGCCGTTTCATCCGAGGTAACACTGGGGCTTCTGTTACTGTTCACTGACTGGTTACAGAACCACCGGCATCTCCTACAGAGTTTGTTTGAATTGTTTGATTTATGACTCACAATCCATGTGCCGTTGAGTCAGTGTTTGTGGTCTGCAGCTCAGTCGCTTGCTATGTATAAATACAGTATTTTTGCGTGCCGGACGAGGAGTTATGAGGCTCTAAACATCTGTTTTTTTTTGTGATTATCTGCTGTCAAATAAAATTGTATGTATACTGTTCTGAAAAGGCCGCTCTGCTTCAGGTCCAGACTGGACTCTGATGGTTACCGCTCCTCCCCTTCAGGTCCCCTGCTGTCCTGTTCCCGCCATGGAGTGATTTCCTTGCCCCGGTCACATCACACCATGTCCTCTGGAATGACACCGCAGCCCGTGTCCGAATGGCTGGCCACGCTGCACCTGGAGCAGTATGCCGGGGCCTTTGAGGCCGCCGGCCTGGGCCTGCTCCCAGCGTGCCACGGCCTGGACGCAGGGGACCTGGAGCGGCTGGGTGTGCTGCTGCCGGGTCACCAGCGCCGCATCCTGGCCAGCCTCCTGAAGGCCTTCCCTGTGGGCCCAGAAGAGGTGAAACCTGTGCCACGTGAGAGGACCCGATTCCGTCGGCCACTTGAGTCTCCAGCGGGGGGCGCTGCTGAGCCGGCTGTTCCTTGCAAAATTCAGGACAAGCCACCTCCTCCCATCCCCCCAAGAGTGACTCTGAACCGCCCACCGGTGAGATTCACCCCGACCCCCGTCCCTCGCATGCGGCCAGAGACGTTGTCCCTAAAGCCTGTGGAGCAGCACCAGCAGCTGGTCGGTGTGACTCTGTCTCCAGTGTCCCCTGTGTCCCTCACTTCCTCTTCATCTTTCTCCTCCTCCTCCTCCTTGGCCACCGAACAATGTCTCCCTCATGAGCAGTGCTCATCCCAGTCACATAGAGATAAGCCCATCCCCCCGCTACCGCCGAAGTCCTACCCCCTGGGGTCTCCCAAGGAACCACATGACCCCCCTCCTTTGCCGCAGCGGCCCCCTGTCCTGCCCCAGAGGCTGTCCTCCCCCAGGTAAGGAGACCAGCATTACAGCCGTCATCGAAATTACTTCTCGTTTCGATACCACGAGAACCCCCACCAGCATACCCTTGGCTGGGGGTCTTAACCTGAATTGGCCAAGGATGTATAAATCTGCTGGGGTATTTTAATAGTGAACAATGCAAGATTATTTTCCTGCGGTAGCTTTCACAAGCAAGAAACTTTGAGTTAATTCACAATCGCAGCAGTAATATCCGGTTAGAAAGAAAAAAAATACTTTGAGCCTTTTGAAAAGAATAAAGGAACTGGCAAAAGGTAGCAAACCGATGATCTGTTAGAAACTGAGCCGTGTGTAATCTCTATGGGACTTTTCAGAAGCACGCATACACAACTCTTTGCAGAGAGCGCCCCCTGCAGGTGTATAGCTGTTTGCTGGCATTCGATCGCTTGACAGAATTGTGACTGACTTTCCGAGTTGGCCTGACATTTGCAGGATGTGTTAAAGGCGTGACACGGCTCACGGAATGTGCTCAGAAATCAGGCCGATGCTCCTCAGAGTCGATCGGTTAAATCTGGTGAAAGATTTAAAAAAAAATACAGAATGTGAACTTATCAATTAAGTGGCAGACAGCTGCTGTGCTTCCTGTGTGTGCGTGTTCAGTGATGAATCGTGTTGGATCTGGCTCCTTGTTCGTTAGGTTTAATTGTTTAATTGAAAGAACCAAAAAGAAGTTGATGTATTTGTGTTTTTATGGCTGGTGGTAAAACGAGACGGTGATGGTTTCACCCCATAGCACACAGCAGAAAAAAAAATATTTTTTAGAGTAATTTTTTATGTGTATCTTTTATATTTTTATTTTGCATTAAAGTTTTAAAATCTACATTTAAACGTGTAATTGATACAACAATAAATACACAATAAGCATTTGTGAAAATTAAAATAAAATCTTTTAATGACCTTTAATATTATAATATTTAATTAAAATATGCCAGCAATTAAATGAGAAGAAACCCAATTAAACATAAACTAGCCTAGCAAGTGATCATTTTAATATTGAACAATCCTTGGTCAAGTTTTATTAGTCAAAATGAGTAGATGCAGCAAGTAGATTAATCCAGTATATTAGCAGTCAGTATGGTGTTTGCTCATCGGTATCTCAATAGAATAGAATAGACAGTTTTACTGCCACACAACCTGGCGGGCGGACGCTGTTTTTGGCACAGTTTCGCTATACGTATCACACACTCTGTGAGGGCATACTGGTTATTATGAAACAAACCTGCAGGGCCGATACGGTGTGAAACGGTGACAGTCAGAGTTAAGTGAAAATAAATAGTTGCATGAATGACCTAATATTTTGATAAAAAGGTGACAGACTGCAGACCTGACTGTAGGTGTCAGTGTTGGCACCCAAACAAAAAGGTGCTGTGGATTTCCTTCCTCTTCTTGTGTTTAGCAAAATGTTCAGTGAACTTTCGCTTTTCTTGAGAAAGTTTGAGGCGGCGAGTTAATGTCTGTCTCTCTTTGCGAGTCTTTTACACGTTTTTGTTGAGTAGTATTTTAGAAAATGAAAGGAATTCCCTTTGCATGTGGGAACTGAAGCTCTCTTGGTGAAGCCGCGGTCTTCCCCTTTTGTGCAAATACAAAAAGATGCTGAGATTACCCATGGTGCATTGCTTAGGCTCACGCTGAATCACGCTCCAGCCTTCCGAGTATCTTAACGGCTCTTCAACTTGATACGACGCAGCCGCTTCCCTGTAGAATCTGGTGGTGAAAGAACCACAAGGAAAAGACTCTTCCTCTTTTTTGGGGTTTTAACCCGTTTCAGCCAATTCAGAAAAAATCTGCACATTCCTTACTCAGATTTATGGCATCAGCAGTTAATTGGGGGGAGGTGGGGGGGGGGGCAGTGGAAGGATAGCCCTTTGTCAGTAGTATTAAGAGAGAGAGAGCCCCGCAAGGTTGTGTGTGTGTGTGTGTGAGAGAGAGAGAGAGAGAGAGAGAGAGGGGCAGAGAGCGAGAAGCCGAGTGAGTAGGCCAAAATACAGGAAGTTTCCCCTCGAAGTGCAGCGCTTAGCAGATACATTTCTAAAAATGCTCTTAGCTTCCTCTGTGTGTACCGTGTAGCTGGGGCAGCCTGCAGCGCTCACAGCTCTTATCCTGTGGGAGAGGTGCCCCTCACCCCCGTATCTTAACCACAAAGGGTACCCTCTTTGTCTCCGCTGATAATGGGCCTGCTGGACAACTCTCAACAGGTGAGCTCTGAATTTTTTGAAGGTATCTTTGGTTAATCCCAAATGGTGAATTTTTTATTGTTAAGATGTGACAAAGTTTGTGTTGCAAGGGGCAAAGAAGTTCCTTTGTGATCGTTTCAGGGAATATGAGAAGCTGAGGTGAGGTATGAGAAGCTGAGGTGAGGCTGACGTTTAACATTTAATGTTGAAACTCGCATGGTGTTGGAACATCGTTTGACTTTTTTCAGGGGACACAGTGGGGACTGAAGCTAGAATAGCCAGCAGTTTGGTTTCTGCTATTAAAATGGCCGGTCGATACTGTGGACTGATGCATTCATAATTGATTTAATCAGTAAGCTTTTGTCAGATTAGCTGAATGCCAAAAACCGGTTGTGCACAGTGGCTTGGAGTTTGGTTCCATGTTCTAAGTTCCTCTTCTTTTGGGCTACAAAGGGACAGGGGTTTTCTTTAGCTGCCTTGCGGTGTTTCTGCTGTTGGGGGTTTAGGACAAGTGCCTTACAGTGAGGTGTTTTCGGCCAAGGTCCTCTTTCGCCAAGGTGCATTCCATCATCCTCAGGGTCCTGTTGTGTCTGCAGTGCATTGTGGGAATGTCAATGACAGATATGTGACGTTCTCAGAAGGATCACCATGGCCAGAAAAGGGGAAACATATTGGGAGAGGGAGGGAGACCTTTAAACCCGTGATGTCCTCTGGCATTGTGACCTGTTCATTTAACTTGGAAGGTTCAATTTTGATGATACTTCCCTGTTACGGTTCAACACGGAACATGTCTTGTTCCATGTCTGTGGACCTCAGTCTATTGGGGACGACTGCTCAGTTACAGTAATTTAAAACTAAGCAGGACAGCTGCAGTTTAGTAAACTGTCATGGTAAGCAAGTGTAAGTCATTTGATTGGCAGGAGGAAGTACGGTTGTCATGTGACCGAGTCAGATGGGGTGAGTGGGAAGGACCCACCCTCCATGTTTATGCATCTGCTGGGTTCGTGGTCACAGCTCGGAGAGAATGTCATCACGCTACATGCCTTATTTATTTATACATATGCTCTTCACACTTAATGGCACACCTTGTCAAATGTGTTTTCTTCGCATATGGCGAAAGGCGTCGTGCGCCAGTGCCTTGTGCGGTGGTGATCTGACATGAGAGTGGAGCAGTGAAAGACTTTAAAGAAAGCAGAACTTGCAGAAGAGTTTGGCTGAAGGTACTGATGCAACATTAATTTCCCCATCGCTCTCCCATTGTTCAGCCATCCTCCCAAAAATCGCTCGACTGACTTTACTTACACTGACGGGGCAGCCTGATGAAGGTCAACTGAACTTCTTTACCTCCAGCGACTCATTGGCTAAGGGCTGGTGATCAGTCGCCATGGAGACATGCTTGACCAGTCCAACCCAGCCCCACACTGTTCCTGGCTGCTCATTGGCTCACATCAGTGCTTTACTGGCCAATAACAAGTTGAAGAAATGTGTGGAAACTGTAATAGTTTTATGTTGTGTTTTATCATTGAGCAACAAATAGAACTCAAATTTCCTTGAGCAGAAGCCCCTTTTGCTGAATTTTGAGGCCTTTTTCCCCTAGAGGAGCCTTGTATTGTGCCTCAGATGGGACGTTTATGTGCTAAAACAAGCTCCTGCTCCTGGAGATGTTTTATATATGTTTTATGTTATTTTTAAGCGTATATGACTTATGGGAATCTAGTCTCTGGAGTTCAGGGGTCCAAGTTCTCCGAAGTGACCACTGACCTATGTTTGCGGTATGTTTCCGTGACCAAAAAGCGGCCGCTGCGGACGGGGAATTCGGGGCAGGACGTGTAGCTTGGGAGCGGATGTGAGGAGGTTAATTTTAGCCTGCATCTACGTCTCCAGAGCTAATTTTTCCTGCTCGTGACAATGCTCCAGGGTTCCTCTGGTGCACCAACCTGAAAAGCAGGGGCACTCGCCCAGGGGCTGGAAGTATAAACAGTCAAGAAATGAGGAACTAAAAAATACCAAACTGAAGTGGACCCTGCTCTCTGGACACATGGGGTGAGAGTGACCCATAGGGCACAGTTCTGAGGAATTCACATGTACAGCATTTAGCAGACACTCTTATCCAGAGCAACTTACATTTTTCTCCATTCAGGGACAGTCCCCCTGGAGCAAAGTGGGGTTAAGGGTCTTGCTCAGGGACCCAATGATGGTAGTGCCAGGGGTGGGACTCAAACCCACAATCACTTGTTCTAGAGAACAAGCATCTTAACCACTAGAACACCAGCATCCTAGAAGTAATGCTACACAGACCACCCTGGAGCTTTTCAGACATGGCGGTACTGCGGTTTTCTATGGGTTCTGGCAATTCACCACTAAAATGATGCTTCATTTGCCATTTGTAGTACAAGCACAGGTTAGGGTTACCACCTAATCCATGTCACTATGAGTTATGGCAGAGTCTGTAAGCTACCATTTCAATTAAAAGGACTTGGATTTCGCTTTAGCACTGAGTTCTTGCTGTGCGCTGACACACAACCTGGCTGGTGGAAGCTGTTTTTGGTACAGTTTCGCAATACGTATCACAGGGCAGTGTAGTCATTCTCCTATAATCATGCATGTGTCACTATTGTTATTGTTATATGTCTTTCAAGGAAACAAACCAGTCAAAGCACAAAACGAACTGAACTATTTAGCCCACAGTAGCCTTTCAGTTTTAAAGTAGATTGTAAGACCAGAAGTAGCTGATAGTGGCCCTCCTGACATGGATTAGGAGGGCATCCGAGCACAGGTACGGTGGAATGCTTTTCATATATCCCATCAAGCTCTTCATTTAAAGACATACACACACATAGAGGTGAGAATAAGACTTGGGGTCTGACCACAGGGTGTTAAGGTTCCAACTGCAATGTGACAATTCTGCCAAGCATGGAATTCGAGCCTGCAACCTTCTGATCACAGGTACAGAGGCCTAACCTGCTGACCCCCCTAAGCCTTACCTCCCCCGTTTGTTTATAACATCCTGGGGATCTCTGTGGGAGCTGCTCTGTGGGGGGTGGAAAGTAGATACAGGAGGGTGCTGCAGATTCCGGTAGCCATGGTAACCAAAGGGCCGGCATGAGCTCCTAACTCAGACAAGGTTGCCGCGGGGGGGGGGGGGCGGCGGGGGGGGGGGGGGGGGGGGGGGGGGGGGGGGGGGGGTGGGGGGGGGTGGGGGGG
>JAODKC010000039.1:3008169-3028730 GCA_026777985.1 Mormyrops attenuatus
TACCACACCAGCAGATAACGATTTCTGGAATAGTAAAGTTAAAGGTTGGCTAATAATTTCCCTCATCTCTTTTAAAATTATAGGTAAGATGCCATAACAGTGTAATCTGTGTCTTTGTGTACTGCACAGTCAGACCTTAATACCATTCCTTAATATTGGTTTCATTTCATCTTGGTGAACATAATGACTTTCAGAAATCGAAAGGAAACTTTAAACATTACACTTTGCACTTTTAAATTTTAGTCGACTAAATCAACTGTAGTTTTAGTTGACTGTAATCTTAGGATATTTAGTCAACTAAAACTAGACTAAAACTAAATTATGACTGAAACTAAAAGACTATGACTGAAACTAAATAGAAATTTGCTGTCAAAATTAACACTGGTTACAACGCCAGCGATCTCGGGGGACGTTCTGGACCAGAATGTTTGGTACGATTGTCTCTCTTAGTTGCTAAACCTCATCTGTGCGATTCTACCACGCTGATGTGGGGTGTGTGCTCACACCATGTAGTGAGATGCCCAGGCCCTGTAAATACTGCAAAAAAACCCATTTGTGTCATTCATTTTAACACTGTTGTTTGCACAAACGCCGACTGTGTAATGACAAGCGACGCTCAGTCCAGCACCCTCTTATCTCGCTTTTTTTAACCTGACCGCACCACCCCACCAGGTCCCTGATCTACCAGCGACGCTGGGTGAAGCTTGATGCAGACTATCTGAGATACTTTGACAGTGAAAAGGTGTGTTTCGTTCTCTTGGCTTGTACTCATGATTTAATTACCTGGAATTGAGGACCATGGCAGGTTAGGCTTTCCATGGTCCAAAGGTCCTTAGATAAATGTGTTTTTTACAAGACTTTAAGATCAGTGTTGGAGGTAGGGCTAAACCTTGTAGTCTGGCAGAAGAACAAAGATTTGCTGGCTCTTTCAGGACATCTACTCCAAGAGGATCATACCAACATCGTCCATCACCAACATATCCAATGTGGGGGAGCAGAAGTTTGAGGTTGTGACCCACAACCGGACGTTCGCCTTTCGAGCTGAAAGTGACTGTAAGTCCTTAGTCCTCTCGAGTTCGAAAGCACCTGGTACCTTTTTACAAAGTGGATATTTATGTATTTGTTTGTTTATACAGTGTTACCTGTGTACGTGCCATCATCTACACTCTTAATAACTGAAATAAAAAAATACATGTGAACAAGAGAATTATATTAAGTGAGAAGTATAACAGGTTAACAATTGTGGGTTAGCCTTTAATCTGCAGTTACTCATACAGATGGGTGGTGATGCTAATTGCTGTTTTGAAATGTAATTCTACACCACTGGACCCCATCCTCAGTGAATGAAATGGTGGGGCCATGGATACATTAAAATGGGGGGTTGCAGAGGGGATATAATGGAAAGTTTCAAACTTCCCAGAAACTTTCCATTCCATGGGAAGTTAATCTGGGGAATTTTGGAAGTATTCCAAGTTGGAAACTCATCATGGAAATTATTAATGAGAAAATATGGGAATTAATGGGAAAATTACCAGAATTTTGTAACCTTAATGGGTACCAAGTTAGTTAAGATCCTGTGATTATTCACATATGGATGTTCAGTAAGACTGAGCACCATGGTCAGTGGTTCACCTGTCATCACTTTTACCCACCCCACTGATGCCTGTCTTTCAGCGGAGAGAAACGACTGGGTGTCAGTCATGCAGGATGCTATGGGCGACCATCGCAGCAGCGGAGACGTAGGAGCCCATTTGCTGGGCCCTTCCTCCGTACCACCCACACCTGAGATGCAGGGCTACTTGGAGCTGAGGGGCCTGCGCTCTAAGCTCTATGTGGTGGTGTCTGGTGACAAAGTCTTCCTGTATAAAAACCTGGAGGTGAGCAACAGTTTTGACATGTGTGTATACGAGTAGCATTCAGCCAGACAATTCTGTAGATACTATTTGATTCTCAAAGCTATGTTCCTGGCTTGCAGACCAATCAAAGCGATGGTAAAAAATGGGGCTTGTGGTTACTACTTCTTCTGAATCAACTTGTCCTTCATGAAGCAGAGTAGGACTCCCATTTATGAGAACCCATGATAGTAGCTGTTGACCATCACTAGGTTGTTTGTCAGATGTTTTCTGTGAGAGTACCTCTCTGTGACGGAGGTGTCAGCGCCTCATCCTGTGAGCACATTGCTACTCGCGCCTAACATCTACTCTTTTCTCTCTGGTGCCAGGATTACAAATTAGGCATTGGGATCACATCGATTGAGATGAACGTCGGCAATGTGAAGGACACCGACAGGAGGTCCTTTGATCTCATCACCCCATACCGCATCTTCAGGTGAGGCTTCTGCAAGGCATTATCCTAGGGCCACTGGGGAAACACTGATATACTTCTCGGGTTAGAAACCACAGTCTGCAAACCATTTCACATGCAAGCTTGTTTGTACATTCTTGTATTAGATGTCACACAGGAAGTTGGTGTCCTTGAGGCTGAGTTTCATTGACCATCCATACGTTCTTATAGCTTTGCAGCTGAGTCAGACCAGCTGAAGGAGCAGTGGGTGGAGGCCATGAGGGAGTCTGTGGCAGAAGCCCTGTCAAACTACGAAGTGGCCAAGAAGATCTGGTCTGAGGAGTCCAACAGGTTCTGCGCTGACTGCAGGGCGACCATGCCTGAGTGGGCCGCCATCAACTTGTGTGTTGTGTTCTGCAAGCGCTGTGCAGGTGAGTAGCCCAGACTCGGATCATTCCGGAACTTACCTGGGGTTAGTATTTATTTCTGTAGCACATTTTCATTTTTCAGTTTCACCATAGAGAGCTGAATGCAAAGACTTTATGTTTTTATGGTGCTGCTGTTGGTCATACTTCTACTTTCTTAATTACGTTGCCGGCCTGCTGCATTGACCCAAACCTTTAGGTCCTCAGTATTGTGATACAGCAGTCTGGGTGACTAAGATTGACAGTACAATCGTTACCTCTGTTTGTCATTTTGGACTTCTTCTCCCAGGGGAGCACCGGGGCCTTGGGCCTAGTATCTCTAAAGTACGGAGTCTGAAAATGGACAAAAAGGTCTGGACTGAGGAACTCATTCAGGTATGAGACATCAACCCTAACACACTAACGTCGCCCTCTCTCTCTCTCTGTGCTTTGATTGGTGCAGGTAAAAATGAAAGAGTGAAGTGTGTTTATCTGTGTTTTTGGTGCATGCTAAAAGCTATAAGGAAAAATGGAAATAAAAACAATGAAGAGGTCACATGATCATCAAAGAGGAATTTGGTTCACTTAGGAAGGGTTTTTTTTTTTTTTAAAGTAATTATTAAGCAAGTTATTCTGGGGACTTTCCCACGAGGTTAACTTAACTGATATTTTCCTCATATCTGTACACATTGAGGATGTGTCTAAGGCTTGTGTTGCCTCTGTTCACCCCACCTATAGCTGTTCAGGGTCCTTGGCAATGAGCGAGCGAACCTCTTCTGGGCAGCGAACATGCCTCCCAGTGAGGACCTGATGCCGGCAAGCTGCTCAGAGGACCGCCGTCGGTTCATTGCCGCCAAGTACCGCGAAGGCAAATACCGCCGTTACCACCAACTCTTCGGCAATCAGCAGGAGCTGGACAATGTAAGTTTGGTCGGATGGAGGTCTTCAAAGGGACTGGAGCTGCCGCCGGGTTTCTGTTTATTTCATGGTGTTACCAAATTTGTGATGGATCGGCAGCAGCCTAGATTGGTCTGATTGGCCCGATGTTCAGATGCCCAGTGCTACCCCTGAACAGGTGTCACTCCAGAAAGCTGTGTTAGGCAAGGTGACCAGCCACACATGTAGCTGGAACAAGACAAACCAATACACGGGTGCAGCAAGTCTGTCAAGGTTTCCTCCTACTCAACAAGCCCTCACCACCTCAGAGGGGTCACGTATTTGCATGTGGGTGTCTTTTTTTTTTTTTTTGGCTGTATGGCTGGGCCACCTTGTAACGTCTCTCTTGGGTCACACCGTGGCTACTCAAACCCACCGGAGACTTCCTGTCAGAGACAGGGCGGCTGTAGCGAGGCTGGGAGTGGTTTGAACAGAGTGAGAGGCAGGTGGCTGTAGGAGTTCTTGAACTCTGCACTGTTATTTACTTCCCTCCTTCGTTGGCGCAGCTCACAGCAGCTTTGGTGCTTTTGTACTCGTTGCTGTCTGCTGATGTGACCTGAGGACCCTCCTGCGGTTAGGGACCTGATCCTCTGTCTGAGTGGCAGGGGGCTCCTTCCATCTCTCTACCTCCAAGTGTGTGATATGGCGGAATCCAATAGGTGAGTGCTTGGCTCTGTGGTTGCTTTGCTGGTGGAGGGAGATGCCCTTCTGATGGCAGAATATCTGGCTTGGAGCTGCTGGGCGACTGCACTGGGGTGGGAGGCGGCCCCCAGAAAGCTAGCCCCAGTCAGTGGGACCTTTCATTCCTCGCTTTGTCCCGTTTTGTTTGGTTCCGGGCAGCGGGCCGACACAGGCTGGGTCGGACTCTGGATAACCCCTGACCGAGCTTTTCAGAATTCGGTGCTGAGCTAGCGCAAACATGAATCTGCGTAGCTTTGCTGGAACCCGAGGAAATCTCGCACACCACGACTCAGAATCTGCGTCCTGGAGCTACGTTTGGCTCCGCCGGTTCTGCCCCCGGTTGACCCGCTTAGGCCCACTTTGGCCGGAACTGTGGGGCCCCGAGATTCCCTGCGGCTCTGATGGAAATAAAGCGTATTTTTCTGCCAGTTCAGCTTAACAGGGTTTTTTTTAAACCGTTTGCCAGCCAGAACGGCAGAACTTTTCAGCTCTTTTTCATTTATATGGTTTCACACTCAGTATTTGTCTAGTAATTTTTACTTATACACGTGCTTTTGAGGACAGTGCCCAACTGGGACAGAATGAATTTCGAGATTTAAAAAAAATTTGATGGCAAATAATGTTGGATATTTGGTAAGGTTTTTTTTTATTGGTTTTAAAGATTCCTCTGTTCCTTATATCCTGGCTATTCTTCCTTAGGATACTCTATTTGATTTATTTGCACTATGTTTGCTTGTCTGTGTGCTGTCTTTGCACTCAGTCTTATTTTGCGCTGCCTGTTGCTTTGTCTGCATTTCGCTCCTTTATGCACAAGAACTTTCCCGTAGGATCAGTAAAAATAATCTTTATATCTTCATACTTTTTCCAGGGTTTGGTTGCTGACTTACTCTGTTACTGTTAAGTTTCAGATAATTACTTAACTACCCGTGGTATAAGTCTGATAATGATCGCTTTAATCAACTTTAATCTGTGAACGTCCAAGGTGTTGGGGGCGGGGGGGGGTCGTTGCATTAAAGGCTAGAGGAAAAAATTAAATGTCACAAATTGTGAAATGAAGAGTAGGCCTGTATCTTTAAAAAAAAAATAACAGACCATCAGCTGCCTGATCTGGCTAAATGTGGCCTTTGTTCTGGGACTCCGCCCCCGTGTCAGGCCAGCCTGCTCCTTGGACATCCTTCATTCCCGTCACCAGGAAGATCTTGCTGGGAAGTGCTTCCCTGAGCCCCCGTGGAAAGAGAAATGTGCCCCCACCCCCCCCCACCTCCGCGGCCCTGCAGACGGCAGACCTGTCTGCACGCTGGTTTGTTTTCCCAGCTGCGGCAGGCTCTGCCTCTCCCCGCCCCCTCCTCTCGCCTCCTCTGACATCACCAGCTCAGTGCAGGAATGTGCTGTGGGGCCGCCTCCCTGCCCCCACCCCCATTGTTTGGGTTTGGCTGTGCGGGGGCTGCAGTGGAGCCTCTCGCTCTGTAGCCGTGGGTCCAGGTTGTCGCTGTGTGGCTCCGCGTGCGGGACGGTCCCAGGACATGCCGACAGCGGGCCCGCTCTCAGGAGACTCTCTGGTGGGCTGTGAGTCGATTGCTCCTATCTCATTGATGTACTGTGTGTGTATGTGTTTGTGATTGTGTTTGTGTGACAGGGAGCATGTGAGGTTTGGGGTTTGGACAGATCCTCAAATAAGCTTCTGCTGTGTTCAGGTTTGTCAATGTAACAGCATAAATGCTTGGTTGGCTATGAGTGTGTGTGTGTGTGTGTGTGTGTGTGTGTGTGTCTATACACCCATGGGGGAGGTGAGTTCTGGCCCCTCAAGCACAGAGTGGCCCACACCCCCCGTCTGTGTGCAGTGTGTCTCTCTGAGAAAGTCAGACCAGTTTTTACTGTTCTGCACTGGAATAAATGAAATCTCACCTTCTTTCCTGGGAAACCCGCTCAGCGTCTCTCACCTGTTCCTCTTAAAAGGTAGCTCTCCCTTTTACGTTATTACATTGTCCATCATTTACTGTACAAGCATTTAGTTTATTGCCAGCAGTGTTTTTTGTCAGATTGAACATACCGATCTTTAGACTCCTGTATGCTTCCTTGGAAATGGCACGTTAAAAAACTTTGTATTGCTTAAAGTTTTGGATGCTGCTTTTTAACTGTAAGTATGTGCTGGTCGCTGTTACGGTAACAGTGGTGAGTAAAAGACTCTATATTTGTGCAAAGGGGAAAAATCTATTCCCCCCCGCCCTAAGATGATATCATTTCTCGTGCGATTAGCAGGGTCTGGGGAACTCGACGTTTGCCAGTGTCTTTATGAGTGGGAATAGTGTGGGACTGTCACACATGGATCGCGCTTGTGCTTCCAGCTATCATTAACCCTCAGAGGACTCCAGGAATGTGCGCCCTGCTGTCCTGCTTTCAAAACAGGGGTGCAAACTGGCCCCGGGTTTAATGTGTCTGAATGAGGTCATCCCAGAGCATGATGATTGCTTTTCCAGAGTTTTCTGGATGAAGACAGTGTCGCCTGTACGTGTCCTGAAGCCCTTGGGAATGGTACAGTTGGCACGAGTCGCTCAGTGCAGACGAGTCCTCCTGGCGTCTGGATTTTCAGGCCGCGCCCATCGCAAGGCGAGTTTGGCTCCAAACCTCGTTAAGCAGCTCCTCCCTTTCTCCCCTCAATGTGCAGCTTTTCGTCATTTTTTTTTTTTTAACCTCTTGCTGGTGTCGCATGAGTCACTGTTGAGGGCAGGAGCCGTTAGGAGCACGGGCTCTGTGATCCTGCAGCAGCACGTGTTTCGCTGAGCTGAATCCCCTGGCTCCTCGTAGATGCCCTTCCTGATTTAAACCGTCTTCGAGGGGGAATGGAGTGCTTTCCCAGCCACACAGACGCGATCGCAGCTGGGCGAACTCTTACCTCGACCTAGGCTTGTTTTTGCACCGCTCTCCTCTCCCCGTTGGTGACACGACGGTGTCAAATTTAGTTCAAAAGAGAGAGAATAAACAACAACTCCTGTGGTCGGAGGCGAAGAACCCTCTCAGGGTGAAAGGCCAACTCCCTTGAGCGTGATGGTTACACTGGGAGCCGAGTGAATCTTCTGTGTGGACTGTTCCCACCCTCCTCTCTGCCTTTTCCGGAATCTGATGGCTCAACAAGCGCTCATTCATTCATAGCCCCGTGACACACATCCACATTGGTGTTGTGGCTTGCGCTAGGAGGGGACGTTCGGTGGTCAGTTTGAATAAATCGGCACTCTCGCTCTTGACTGTCATCTTGTCCTTTATCGTGTGTATTTGCCCAGTGAGAAATTTTTTATTGGAAGTATGCCTGATCGACTTCATTGGGTCGTGAAGCATTTAAGTTCGCTGCTGGCAGTAAACTTTCATGATGTTTTCCCTGCTCTGGAAATGACCTTTTGCTTGAATGATGTAATGGATGGGAGCTGAGCTGTGTGCCGCTGACAGGGCACATGGTCTGTGGACATGCGACGGGAATTGAGGGCGTTAGAAGGCAGCAGTCCCGAGATTCAGTAATTGCTAGCCCTGGAAACAAATGAACCGTTTGGATTTCATGTTCTTTTCTAACATGCAAGCCTAGCTAAGGAATTCCTTCTGGGATTCGAACTTACGGCCTCCTGGGATTTGTTGCATAAGTATTGCTGAGTGTGAGAATTTATGGGCTAATCTTGGCGTCAGTTAATATATGGGCTAATCCTGTAGTCGTGCCCCTGCCCGATTCTGCCCGTAAGTTCGAGGTGGCGTAATTGAACTTCTCTTTGCCATCTGATTTGCTTGTGGTGTCGTAACAGGTGTGTGTGCAGTAGAGTGAAGATAGTGGATCCTCAGCCATGTGTGAGCTGATCATGAGAAGCGGCTATTTATTGTGATCGTGTAATCCGTTTGGCCTGTAATTAGTGCGTCACTGTGAGAGATGCACTCACAGACTGAGGGGAAATCAGACATGAGCTTGTGTGCGTCACTGATTAGATACTAGTGAGATGGAGGGAAGCTGTTATCAGAGAGTAGCTTCAGTTATGGAAGCATCTTACCACTGCCGTTTGAATAAAGTCACTTGAACAAATCTAGAAGCAGAAAGTGATTCGTTTACTATTGTTGGGGCCGTGCATAATTCCCAGGCCCATGTCACCACCCACTAGGCATTCTGTCCTTCACCAGTTGTCCTCCTTGATGGGCCTGACTATCAGTGTATGTCAAGCGTGTTTCCAGACAACTTTTCCCATATTTTGACGAACAGGGAGGTACTGAGCGTGTACCATGTACTATGGATGCTGGGTAAATCTGTCTCTCCAGCGAAATGTGAGAGGCATCCACTTCAGGATGTGCCTGCTCTTCACCGCCAGGCTCTGTGCATCAACGTGCAGTCCGACGACGTTCTGGAGACCCTTTCACTGGTCTTCTGTGGAGCCAATGTGAACTGTGACACGGGCAATCCTGAGTTTCCTACTACTATTAGCCTGGCCCAGAGCTTCAACCAAAAACTGCAGGTGGAAGTACTGAGCCAGAACCGGAATACGGGTAGGTGGCTGACACAATGCCTCTTCAGGGTTGCACAAAAGCTAAATGATTGGTGGGGCGTGACTGACCTGCCTCTGACCTCGCAGAGATCCCGAGGTCGGAAGTTGGAGGTCCCATGGACACAGTGCATTACATGGCCCCTCCCTCCATCACTCACAATGGGTTCCTCTTCAAGACTGCCTCCATGGCACGTCCAATCACAGAGCGGAGGTCCAAAGAAGGTGAGGCTTCCAGGAAAGAGATCCACCCTAGTGTGCTCTCTGTGGATTCCACTGTGAAGCGGAATCTATGATCTGTGACCTTCTCTCCCAGAGTTCAGCCGGCGCTGGTGCACGTTAAATGATGGAAGTTTCCACTACTATGAAAGCGATAAGAATGCCACCCCCAATGGAGGGCTGAAGATGAAGGAGATCGTCTGTCTTGCGGTGAACCCTCCAGAGAGACATGGGTACAGACTTCCCCAGATCTCACAGAGATCCCTCTGTTTTTTTCAGAAAGGTTCTCTTTCCTGACTCAAGATGTTCTCCTCGCTATCCTGTTTCAGATATGACTACACATTTGAGATCTACTCCGACTCGGAGCGCCTCTATCTGTTCGGTGCAGACAGCCAGGAGAGCGTGAAGGAGTGGGTGAAGTCCATCGCCAAGGTAGCTCCGCCCACAGCGGCTGTCACATTTTCCTACTGTGTTTTAGTATAGCTGGCACTCTTGCTTAATGTCCTGGATGCCGTTGCTCAACATGAATGAAATGTGATGAAATCAGAAACATGATCCTGCTCTTTGTCTTTTGGGTCCTCATCTGTCAAAGCATTGTTCACTTAAAACCATGTCTCCTTGCTCCTCATCCTTACACTTGTTTTCTCAGCAGTGGTCTTGTATCATAAAGAAGTTTGCATTGAAGCAGGTCTTGCTGATCTCAGCTGTAGTACTACTTGATAATTGTCCCCTTCCTGTGTGGACCCTCGTCCCCAAAAGTCCTTCATCCCAGCCTCCGCAGAAGACCTGTTGAACCGAGACTTTGAGCGGATCGGCAGACTGAAATACAAAGACGGCCTGAACCTGCAGAGCTCCAGGGTGGGCTGGTTTGCTCTGGTGGGCTCCACGCTGCATACCTGCTTTGAAGACAGTGGGGGGGAGGAGGTCATTCACCTGCGCAAGCTACAGGAGCTCTGTGAGTGTGGGGCTCCGGGGGGAAGGAATGGCTGGAGTTTGGGGTGAAGAACATGGGCTGTTGGGCTGACTGCTAGTGAGAGTCCCCACTGGCATACAGCTCTGGAAAAAATTAAGAACCACTCCATATATTTTTTTTTTTTTCTTTCAAATTTGCATTTTTAAATCTGGGTTTAATCCTGAAACAGGAGATACTGGCAATAACCAAAAACCAGTCAGGTAAGAGGGCAGAAGCAACTTTGTAATGCCAGAGATGATCATCCACTTATCTGGCAGTGCCACATAAATCAGAGGATGACCTCAAGCGACCTTCAAAAGGAAACGTTAAGTGCAGGTGTGAAGTGCACTTCTAGGACAGTGTGTGTCAGGCTCCTAGAAGCAGGACTGAAGATCCATAAAGCAAGGAAGAAGTCCTTCATTAATGAGATACAGAGAAGAACCAGGCTGCAGTTTGCAAAAAAAAAACATTATTCAGAGGCATCCACCCATAAATTGAGAAATTAGTGAAACAAAAGAATCGTGCCGTGGTCTTTTTCCCAGAGCTGTATACCTTATTTGATCCAGGAAATGTAGGTCTCTCCTCTTCTCTCTCTGTCTCCCTTCTTTTCCGAGAGTATACTTTCCATCTTGCCAAATGTGAAGGGAAGTAAATGTGCAGCTTATCACAGTATTGAAAACCAGATTGTTCCTGTCATCGCTCTAGGTACTCTGGAGACAACGGTAAGCCAGCGTGTTTTGGCAGGATGTGAAGCCAATGCGATAATTTTCTGCTTCTGTGTGGAGACGATGGCGTCTGCCGGACCTGCTGCGTCCAAGGATGTTCATGTTAGAAAAACTGAGAAACTATGTTTGTTTTCTCTTCTCGCAGCTATCCAGCAGGAGAATGAGGTACTCGTTTTGGTGGAAAGAGGAAGGTGAGCTTATGTTCATGTGAACACCACCAGCTTAGATATTTCCGTAAACACAATGATTGGTGACTTAAGGCCAGGGAGGTCTGTTAAGCAGCTCTAATTACCAGGTGATGACGGATGTGGTGGGATAAAGGATAATGAATAGTTACCAAATGACCCTGAGAGATGTCATTGTAGAATAAAGGATTTTGGGTAATTGTAATATGGTGAGAGATTTGACAGTAGCGAGGCTTGGGATGGGGTATCTGTGTGGTACGAAAAGCAAGAAGTGCTGTGGGATGAGAAATTCATGGTGGGGGTAGTCATTTTTAGCTGGGGGGTGAACCAAGCACATAGGGATGTTTCAAGCCGTGATGTGACCATCCGTGATGAGATCCATCTTGCCCCTCTCCTGGTAGGACGCTGTACATTGAGGGTGAGCGGAAGCTGGATTTCCTGGGCTGGTCAGCAGCAATCCAGCAGGCAGCCAGGAGCTCCGGTGACACGCTGTGCCAGCAGCAGCTGACCGAGTCAGACATCCCAGTCATCGTGGACCGATGTGTTGACTACATCACCCAGTGCGGTGAGTGGGAGCACAGGGGAGGCGGAGAAAGCATACCCTGTCCCTGCGACGACTGGTTTAGGTATTTCATAAGTTGTGTATCAGATTCAGAGACCTGCGCTGTCACCATTTTGGCAAAGAGCTGACGTGCATCATAGCTGAGGGGAAGATGCCTTAAAGTCTAATCACACCATACTGATTTACCCCCCCGCCTCCCCTTTCCCGCGGACTCATGTGACCTATTGTGTGACCTCGGCTTGACAGAGTTCCCGGCATCCAGTGCCCAATCAAACAATTTTCTAGCAATAAGCCAACTCTGTTCAATCTGAGAATCACGCGCTGGCATCGCAGCTTGACTGACTGGGTTGGGACAAACAAGTTCACAAGTTTTGACGTGTAGATTTTGACTTTTTGAGGGGCAGGTGCTCAGACAGGGGGCATAGTTGACCAGTACTTTTTGCCAGTTCACCTTGGTAAATTTATGTGATTGGGGAGGGGGGGGATCTCCCTCTGTAAATTTTTGTGAAGATTTTGCATGATTGCTGGTTATCAAAAAGGGCACTTGGAACATCGAAGGAGGTTATTTTCATTCTTCGAGAGGAAGTGCTCAGGTACCGCCAGTCCTCCTGCATGTGCCTGAGGAAGTCAGATGAAATTTACATGGTTGGAAGTAAAATCAAATGAATCATCAGTAATATTAAATTTTAAAACTCTCCTTTCTCACCCAACTGTGATGTATAAAAGCGTTGTGTTTGAAAAATAGCTACACCGCAACTAACCGTGGCATAAACGTGTGTATCACGCCTTTGGGTGACACTGATCCCCCCCTTCCACCCCCCCAACTGACGTTTTGGTGCCCTCGTCTCAAGGCCTGACCTCCGAGGGCATCTACCGCAAGAGTGGCGTGAACTCCAAGATCGCCGCCCTGCTGGAGTCCTTCCGGCGAGACGCGCGCAGTGTGCGGCTAAAGGAGGGGGAGCACCAAGTGGATGATGTGTCCAACGTGCTGAAGAGGTTCTTCCGGGATGTGGAGGGGGGCATATTCACCAGCGAGGCATCGCAAGACTGGCTCAGCACCACAGGTACTGAGAGATGATTTGCTGGCCTGTTTTTTTTCCGCGGCCTCAATTCTCATGCTCGCCGCTATACTCATGGCTATGCTCACCAGCTACGCTCACCAGCTACTCTTGCAGATAGCGCTCTCTACTTCCCTAACCTAAGACCTCGACACCGAAACCGCACCTGAGAACGATTCCTCTTTTGTCCCCCCTGCTGGGCCCCAACAGGCCTCACTGATGAGACCCAGAAGATCAGCCAGTACCAGTTCCTCCTTGGCAACCTGCCCAGAGTCAATAAGGCTACTCTGCGGGCCCTAGTCAACCACCTCTACTGGTGAGATGCCCCCTTCTCCTTCAGGAGGAGAAAGCCTTCACTCATCCTCTCCCTCTGGACCCCTGCATATTCCCTCTTCTATTTTTTTCCTCCATCTCCACTCCCATGTTCTCCCCCCACCAAAGCTGATCTCGCCTTCTTCCTCCACATTCCTCCCCATGTAGATGTCATCACATTATTGGTTGGGATTAACCTTTGGGGTGACTAATTGGTTTGTTTTCATGCAGATGGGTTTCACTCTAAAGTAGCAAGAGCTGTTTCTCGTTAGTCTCAAATAAACGGCTCCTTGCCGCCACTCCTTTGTGGGTTTGTTTCTTCTCTCACAGCATCCAGTGCTTTGCGGACATGAACCAGATGAACCTTCACAACTTGGCCATCGTCTTTGGCCCCACCCTCTTCCAGACGGACGGGAAGGACTACAACGCTGGCCGCGTCGTCGAGGAGCTGATCGAACACTATGTGGCTGTCTTTAATGTGAGCCCCCTGAAATGGTTGCATAGCTAATGTTTCGAAATCCTAGCATGCACTGCTGCATTGCCCTCTCCCTCGGTCATTTGCAGGTGAATGAGCAGCAGCTACAGAAACAGCTGGATGAGATCATGGTCATCATCAAGGTGCGAGAGAACCTGAACGCCAAGGTCCCGGTGAGTGAAGCATCACACACACCTTCTGGTGAATTGTGGGTATTTTGGTTTCTGTGATCTGATTGGGTGGTGGGAGAGACTGTAACTGATTGCCCTGCCTGCAGCCCTCCGGCTCTGGGGACTTCATTTGCACAGTGTACCTGGAGGAGAAGAAGGAGACAGCAGAGCAGCATGTGAAGGTAAGTTTTATGCAGCTGTTCCATCTTTGTCCTGTTGGTGACAGTGTTGTGTAGCTGGTTGTATTTCGGTGTGTCTCACTGCACTTAAATTTTTTTGTGTTTGTTGGTTTTATGTAATTTCACAACAGCATATATCTTAGAGAGACTGTAATATGATGATTTTAATTCTCAGGTTATTGTGAGCTATTTGCCTGTAGGCCTATTGTCTTTTGATACAAATTATGTTTAATGTTGTGACAGTTTAATCACACCAGACCTCAGTATGTCTCCATGCAGACCTCATAATATGTACCGTAATTTATTTATGGCCTTACACTGCATGAAATAACCTTTTTAGCATTGGGCACTTTACAGTTTACAGGATTTGTAAATGATCTGTCAGCTATTTTTGTGTGATGGTATGTGTGGTGTGGCTGTGACTTCTGCTTTCACCCGACCTCCCGGTTGGCTTTTTGAGATCCCGGCCACCATGATGGCGGCAGAGCTGACCTTTGAGATACTGGACCGGCGGAAAATCTCCGTCCGCGACAAGGACTACTGGTGCTGCTTTGAAGTGAACGAGAAGGAGGAGACAGGTTGGTCTGGCCTTGGGTTAGGATGTCCCACCGGCTCGATGGGGATGTGACATCATTCACGCCTTCGTCTTGGAAACACTGCTTGTTCTTAAATGAAGGCTGGCAGGATAATGAGGGTGAGATGTGTCTCAGGGATTAGTGATCTGTGTCCCTGTCTAGAATGTTGTGAGCTTCAATGCTGAGGCGGGCATTGTAATCATGTCACTGTTGGCTCCTTGAGCAAAACGCCTATGGTTCCTGGGCCGGTGAAAGCTAGCTCACTCTGTGCTCTGACCCACAAAACTCTATCTCTCATGGATGAATTTCTTTGTACCTTCTACAGAAGGCGAATGAAGTCTCTCTTTTCTTGTATCTAATAGATAATTGTGAATACAGTGGTTGAAAAGTCCTTGTGCTCAAGTTGACTTCCTGTTTGACCTAGAACGACCTCTGCACTACCAGGAGAAAGTTCTTCCTGTCCTTCACTCCCTGGGCACGGATAGCTACCTGGTGGTAAAGAAGCACGTCTCCATGGAGGCTATGTTAGTCTACTTAGGTAAGAGAACACAGCAGAGCCAAGTTGTTGGGATCCTAATGTACAATTAGGGGAGTTTCTCCATTATCTGTGCTGTAGTCTTAGGATGGTCACATCTCTCTGTGCATTATGGGTAGAAAATAATTCACATCAATATGGAACAAAGCAAAAAAAAATAAAAAAAATTTTTTTTTGCTTATCTGTTAAAAGAAAACAACGCATCAGCCTTCAGGAATTTAATCTTTTCTTTTTGAAAAGACTATCTACTCTCATTCAGTGCACCCACTCACAGCCCAGTCTCTGTCAGGTCATAGTTTATGGCTGAAGTAAGAAAGAGGATTTCAAAAACAGACCAGCCTTGTTGAAAATTCACACAAAGCCGGCAGTGTGAGGAACAGGAAGTCGAAAAGTTCGTCCCACCTGAAGCGTACAGATTATGTACCACAAAGCAAACGCTCTTCTCCCTGCAGGAGGGGACGCTTGGCTGGATGTGTGTTTATAACATGAGCCTCCTGTTAGTTGATTGAATGCCCGTTTGCTAGGCGACCACTCAAATGGTTCAGGCTGGCAGCGTTGACCTGTTCTACCCTCACCCCTCCAGCCAGCAAAGTGGAAGTGTCCAAGCATGGCATGATGAAGTTCCGCGAGGAGCGCAACCTCCTGGGCCTGGGCCTTGGCGCTGGCAGCTTCCATGACCGCTATTTTATCCTGACCAGCACCTCCCTCAGGCTGTACAAGGAAGTTCGGGTAAGGCTTTGTCAGTGTGCGTGTGTGTTTCTGGAATTACTACTTTGTGGGAACCATATTTCCCTACACTGTGATGAAAATCTGTAACTTTTTTCAGTCCACAGAAGGATAACCTCAATTTTGTAAACACCTGTGAATGAAATCAAAAAACTGAAAATGCAGAATGTCTTGTATTTAATTTGGTTATTTATGGTTAAGGTTAGGGCTGGGTAGGGGTTGATATTGTCATTGTTGGGATTAGGGATTTTCCCATAGAAATTAATGGATGGTCACCACAAAGATATGAATACAAGTGTAAGTGTGTGTGTGAAACGTAAGAGGCATAACACACTAATTATAAGCACTTCACCAAACATGAGTCCAGATGTTTCTGTAACACTGAAACACAAAGTGAAAACATCCTGGTTGGCACCAGATTAACAAAAGGAGATTAACTCTGAGTTGGTGATTTTAAATAATTTTTACTCACAGAGCCTACAAAAGTTTCCTCAGCAGCAGTGTGTAAGTACTGTTGGATTGTCAGTCTCTCTCTTCCCCTTCCCATAGGGGGTGCTGTGTGGTCTTCTCTGAGCTCTGTTTCGTGGAAGCAAAGGGTGCATTTAGTAAATTAAATTATATTAGATAAACTTTATTGATCTCAGGGGGAAATTCTTTGCGTTATTCCTATGGGGAAAATCATTGTGCATGTTATCTTGTTTAAAGGAAACCTGTCCTCTTATCTGATGGGAGGGGGCTGCATTTTCACCCATTGCTCATCAGTCTGAATACCCTCCCCCCATCCACTTGCTGCCCCCACAGAGCAATCGACCTGAGAAGGAGTGGTCTGTGAAAAGCCTCCGAGTATACCAGGGCATCAGGAAGAAGCTACGACCACCTACATGGTGAGAACTGGGACTGCTGGGTCCCTCTAGTGGAAGGACATGGGACTGCGGAATCTTACATCAGCCTCCAGTAACCTCCAGGAAAACAAGGGAATGGGTGAAACTGGTCTGACTGGTGCTTTGGCTAGGACAATATGAATGTCTCAGATATTCAGAGTGTACGGTCATATCCTGTCAGGCGGATTTCTACTTAACTTAATACTTAACTGAGCAGTAAATGTAAGTAATTGCTACAGTGGCCACATGGGGGCAGTACAACCATTTGTTGCTTACCATTTCACTCTAAGAGAATAATGTACTTTGTTCCTATGATGAAGATGAGTAATTAGTGTATCTGCTTTACTTAATAACACGTTGTGTTTTGTCCCATTGCGTACCCTTCTGCGATGCTGGTTCCGTGCTCTGGCTGCCCGTGCCGTGACCCTTAGCTAACCAACAGCCTCCTTGTTCCAGCTGGGGGCTGACTGTGGTACATGACAACGAGAAGCATGAGAAGCCTGAAAGGCAGCAGTGGTGAGTCATGTGACCTGTGCGGTGCATCGGCGGCCCTCTCGCAAGCCAGCATCCTGCCCAGCCTTCCTATAGCTGCTCATGCATATTTTCATGTGATCATTTTTTGCTTCATGAAGGCTGAGTCATCTGAGGAAAACTGCCCCCACATAGCCCCATTCCCCCAGCTCTCAAATACACACACACACACACACACACACACACACACACACACACACACAGCCATAAGCCCCACAGACCTAGGGTCCTTCACATTGGCCCATGTGCCCCAGCCCTGCCCACTTTGGCCCAGCTCCTCCTATCACAGGGGGGATCATGGCGGGGGGTGATGGTTGGGGTGTGCATGAGTGCGTGACCAAGAAGCGTGTGAATGGTAGCAGCTCACCGTACTGTGGACCAGAAGCCACCATTTTAGTTTCGTGGGGAAACTTATCTGCAGGTGAACAGACAAGGAGATGGCGGTGTGGGCGGTCTGTGGCGAGTAAGCGATGATCTGGAATTGCTAACCTCAATGTCGGGTTGGGGGGAAGCTCAGTGTTGAGCAGGCAGATATGCAGTAAGGCCGAGTGCTCGTGACAAGTTCACGAGTACAGGCTGTAAGCCGGGCCACATGAATATCTGAGAGTGACGTGGCGTGCGGTTCCTCGCAAGCACCGAAAGGCTCGCTTGCCGGGTCAACATTGTTATATGTGTGGGAGAAAGCCGAGTGAATGGTCAGCGGTGCTGCCGTTTTCTGGAAGCTTCCAGCCGTAGCTCACCGTGGCCCATGCCGTTTGTCCACAGGTACCTGTGTTGCGACACGCAGGCGGACATGAGGGAATGGTTTGCCACCTTCATGAGCATTCAGGTGAGAATCCACACTGACACCCAACCTATGGCTTCAGGAGACTCACATTGTTTTCTTTGGAATCGCGTCACCATACCCTTCGTGTCCCCTGCCCCCCAACCCCTCCATCTCTTCCAGCATGAGGGCAGCGTATGGCCAGCGGACACAATGAAGGTGCGGGCCAACCGCACAGCCCCGCTGGACGTCAGGCTGGGTAACGTGTCTCTGATCCCACTACGTGGCAGCGAGAACGAGATGAGGAACAGCGTCGCTGCTTTCACTGCTGACCCGCTCGCCGTGAGTCCAATCAGCCAATCAGAGAGGCTCTATACGGACAGGGTGGGCCGACCAGAAACTGAGCCCTTGGGCCTAAGATTGGCAAGGCCGATTTGGCTCCCTGCGTCTGGTGATCTGTTACTCCATAAATGCGGTTGGCCATCTTGTCAGTACAGAGCACAATATTAATGATTGATTGGGTGTTCAATGCATCCTGCAACTGGAGCACAGATCCTGCCAGTTGAACTCTGGATCCAAGAACACTGTGATTCCGAAACGCAAGCCTTACTAGTTGGGGTGTTAGGTTCCCGTTATTACTGGGGAATCTGCTGCGGAGTTATCCAATCCATGTATGTTTGTATTTACGTGTATATTTTAATATACAGATAAATACAACATACAAATACAGAACTTTTGATCAAATGCTTCAAACTCGCACTGGGGAATGGGGTTATGTTGGCTTGTTTCATGGGTATTTTGACTTATTTTTCAAGTTATCAGTTTGGTTAACTTTTGGTTAACGTGCCCTTCTTTTCACTCTTAGCTTTTCAGAAATGTATGACGGTACATTCAAGCCGTAAGGTAAGAGATTTGGTGTGTGTGTGTTAATAATATTTCGAGAATACAATAAACAGTCCAGAAATCTCCTTTACTACAGAATTAATCTCTTGTATTGTATTTGTCTAGGTAGGACAGGTACCTTCTAAATTGTCCATAATCTATGATCTTATGTGTGAGTATGTACATGTACATGTTCCCTGCGATGACCTGGCATCCTGTCCACCGCATATCCCTGCCTTGAGCTCCAGGGCTTTTCATGGATAAGTAGGTGGAAGATGGGTGGGTATTTACTATTTGATTCTTTTACTACAGGTCAAAGACCAGTAGAGGGCAGTTTTGCACAATGAAGACATGTGAGAGTAAGACCACCAGAGGCTGCACGGCCAGACTGGAGCACGTCAAACTGCAAATGGTCCCCATCCCCCATTAATGGAATCCTGGATCTGTGTAACACTGGGAATCTCCAGCCTTTCACAGGAAGAACGGGATGGTCTTGGAATAGGTTGAACTGGGAGGCTGGAGATTGTTGGAGGAGGAGCTCCCAGCAGCTGTCATAGAGTATCTGAGGATGTCAGAGTGGTGACGTTGAAGCCTGTCCATTTGGACATTGGTGGCCACTCCAGGGTTTGTACATCATGCTTTCACTTAACCAGGCCACTGAAGGTCTCACTGTGCTTTTTTTGAGATTTTCTGAAGACTTGCTCAGTGAGTGCATTATCAGGACAGACTGTACTGGATGACTTCCCATTTTTCGCCTCACTGTGACAGCTACGGAATCGGCTAACCTGTGTTTTTTTGCTCACGTGACTGCTCACAGTCCCCTATCTCAGCCCGACTCTTTCATACACTTTAGACCACGTGGACTGGACGTCTGTGGACAGCAATGCTCAAAGGTGCTTAGCTGAATTTATTTCTGCCAGAAGGCAACTCTTTAATCCTTTTTTTTTTTTACTTAATTGCAGAAAACACAAATGGCTCCATAGCAGAGTCCAAAGCTTGTGTGACTGTACCAGTTACTAATGTTAATGTCTAAAAGCATTTATATTAGGACAAGGAGTAGACTTCTATTCCTAGTACAATATTATTGTATCTTAACCTCCATCAGGTTTGCATAGCCTGCTCTTCTGTTTAATAACATTTTTTACAGAATATAAATTATTTATTTTGCACCAGTTGGACTTCATCCTTCTAGCATGCAGTTGAGAATTAAGATTTTCATATTAAAATGTGTTGAATCCTGTTTGTAAGTGAATATCACAGGTTAATTAATTTCTCAATGTAAATTCAGCATCAGGAAAAATAAAAAACTTCCTATTGTGAATTCCTCTTCAGAAAGAAATAAAAAAGAGGTTAAACAAAGACAAGTTTTCACCACTTGGTCCTGAATTACACTGATAGGCTGGTCAATTGACTGGTTTGTGAGCATCACTGTGCATCTCAGCAATCACGGAGTGGCGGTGAAGGCGTCTCGGCCACCAGCCCGCTCAGATCCCTGGGCTGTGTGCCGGTGTTCTGTCAGATTTTCCTACCTGGTCAGAATTTCCTACTGCATCATATATTTATATGGCCATTTATTAGGTTTTGCTGCGCTATCAAACTGTCCTACCATGGGTGTAGCCTAATTCCTGCTAGTTTGGCTTAGCTAGCAAAATGTCACCCAATAGTTCACCCTACAAGTGCAATGTGCAAATGATACTCGGTAACTCTTAAACCATAGGAAGAGTATTGATATCACAATTTAACCTGTTTAGATATTGTAAAATATGACACTTTACTTGACATAAACCACAGGTAGCATATTCTGATAGCCCAGATACACCCATCAGAACATGTTACTATCAGTATTTAACTTGTTTAGATATTGATTATGACACTTTACTGGCCATAAACCACAGGTAGCATATTCTGATAGCCCAGATACAACCATCAGAACATGTTACTATCAGTATTTAACTTGTTTAGATATTGATTATGACACTTTACTGGCCATAAACCACAGGTAGCATATTCTGATAGCCC
>JAODKC010000039.1:3028830-3057051 GCA_026777985.1 Mormyrops attenuatus
TCAGTATTTAACTTGTTTAGATATTGATTATGACACTTTACTGGCCATAAACCACAGGTAGCATATTCTGATAGCCCCAAAACACCAATCAAATTATCCTACAATCAGTATTTAACCAGTTTAAATAACCTAACCCTTCACAGCTTCAGTTATGGAAAAAATATTTTTTCACTATATAAAAATATAAAAAATATTTGGTGCTCTACTTACTATGTTCTCACAGAAGTACTTCAGACTATTCTTCTAGAAGCATGCAGTGGTAACAAGAATTTTTAGGCATGTAGTCATGAAAAACAAACATGGCCGCACGCATGCGCAGTAGCCTTTAGTAAGACATTTCCATAGTTAGGTTGGAGATTGGTATTCGGTCCTTTAAACTCACCTGTTGAGTGGCCCTTACAATCGCGACTTCCCTGCTCGCAATCTGCTCCGCAACAGTAATTACTTTCAGCAGTACCACACCCAAGGACTTTCAATCGGAAAATCAACTTGATTAACGGGGACAGGCGACTCGGATCCATCTAATTTCTGTGCAGTCCCAGGTGCATTTTCGCTGTGCCGGATAAATGACGTTCTGCTGATTAGGATGTACAGCAGTCTTCACACAATAGTGCTAACAGTTAAAAGGTGGAGAGGAAAAAATGACAAACACAAAAACCCCTATACTGCGTGGGGGGGGGGTTATTACCTGCTCAGCTTTGGCCTCTGCTGGTGTTATGACAGCAACCTTTTAATAGTTTGGGTCCTAAATCCCACCCTGACCATTTCCTTCATATTCCACCATTCTATCTGCTCAGTAGTGGTCATGGTAGCTTAATGTTCTCTCACAATTAGATGATGCTCCACCTGCCCATTGTCCAGGATCTGACCCAAAGCTCCTATGAAATGTTCCCGCTACACAGCCATTTCTCAGCCTGTTTGTTAGATGGCATGATGAACCTGGTGACAAACCAGTAGCAGTGTGGTGTCTTTCTGCTCTTACTGTGAGATAAATAGATGTTTCAATTGGCATATGTCACCATAGGATTTTCCAGAGTAAGTCACCTCTTGGCGGCTGGGTGAGCTTGTATATTAGACCATGAAGCTTTCCTGGGAACACCTTCATCATCATCATCATCATCATCAAACCAACAGCCTTGGACCGATCACCAATTATATAGAAGTTCTTTTTGCCTTTAGGTGGAGCCCTAAGGGCCTGATCTTTCTACAAAATTCCAAGGTAACCCAGCTAGTGGGGGGCCTGTTTGCATGAGAGAGAGGGAGGGGGGAGCTTCTTCAGAAAGACATCCCCAATCCCTCCTGGGTCATGAGTCAGGTACTGGTGAACTGTGTGCAAGACTGAAAAAAAGTAAGTTAAATGTTGATTTTGTTTTTTTAAATAGTGTTTTTGTTGTTTGCTTTGGGCCCTTGAGGGTGGCTTACCCTTAGATTTACAAGAGAGGTTAGCTTGTTAGAACTTTGTGAACTTATGATGTGACACAACCATACTCTCTGACATTACTAATGATGAAAAATATCTTAAACCTCTTATACTGAATGTGACCTTTCCATAAACTACTTTGAAATCCTTCATTGATAATCTGATAATTCATCATCTACAGAAACGTGAAGCTAGCCCTGTAAAGTAAACATATCAATTCTCTGTCAGATAAAGTCGGTTGCCAGGCATTGCGCTCCTGTAGCGGATCTTCCACCATCACGCCACATTGCCATGGTGACGCGGCAGCCTATGTTGCTGCTCTGCCTCCTGGACCCAGCTCTCCGGTGGCGGTGGTGGCGGTGGTGGTGGTGGTGGCGGTGGTGGCGGCGGGGGGGATCTGGATTCTGGGGGGACTGAGTCACTGTGGCTCCCCTGATCGGCAAGTGCTGTGGTGATCCAGGTTAGCATGCTAGACCCTCAGGCTGTATGTGATGTCTCTGAAGGTGGTGTATATTGGTGGTGTACAGGGTTCTGAGCCTGGGGGAGGGGTCCAGGATGCAGTATCTCCAGACTGTAAAATGCTGACACTTCCTGGTTCCAAGCTGATGCCTGTGGGTGGAGATTTGAGACCTGTGTGGGATTGGCCTGTTGCTCATTCTATGGGGGGGAGGAGGAGGTTGGCCTGGTGGACACCCCCTGTGGGTGTGAGCTGCTGCTCCTTTGTTCCTGCTGTCAGTTCTGTTGCTGGTGTTATTTAGAAGTGGAGTTCAGCTGCGGGTTCCTTTGCCTGCCTTCCCCTTCCAGACTTTTCTGTTACGGCCGCATGTGCAAGAATTAAATGAGGGCAATCACACGCCATGTCTATGGCTGAAGCCTCACAGTGGAATCAGGGGCCTTCTTAATTTTCAATACTCATTCAGTGAGGTGGGGGGGCTTGCCCTTTCTGCTCGCCATGCCCATCAGTGTGACTGTTTGTCACGCTGGTAGAAACTGGTTCCTCTGACTTGGGTAGATACACACCATGGCATGACAGGGATCTGACGAGAAGAGAAATGGGAGCTCTTCAGCGTAACACCAATTCCCTAGTCTGGGCTGTGAAATTACACTTTTTGTACGAGCCGTTCCAATTTAACGTGCAGCACTGTCATCGCTTTCTTCATTTCGGTGAGGACGAACGGCTGAGAATTCTTAGTGTTGAAATTCCGGAAGCTTCGGGACGGGTGCGTTTTGTTGAAGGTTATAGGCTTGGCGTACTGTTGATGAATCCTCTCCTACAGTGTGTGAAGCAAAGTACTTCAGATGTTAGATACTCCTCCACAGAACAGAGTCTTTTCCTTTGATTTTAACATGCTTATTATGCTTAAATGTCATGATTAAATGAATTGTGGTACCATGAGATTGCACACAGCCTGTCCCTAGTTGTATGTGTGTGTGTGTGTGTGTGTGTGTGTGTATATATATATATATATATATATATACACACACACATACATATACACATACAGCAGCTGAGTACCCCTTGTGTATCCTTGGGGGGAGGGGGGCACTGAATACAATGTGAGGTTTGTGTGTTGGCATGCTGAGACACATGAGGAGTCACATGATTTTTGGCTTGGCGGTATGGTGGGCAATGCATGGTAACTCTGTGATGTGGGTGTGAAGCGTCTACCTGCCACTGACACGGAGAGGTCGAACAGAAACACGCCTGTCCCCTACTGTGGCCCCCTGCTGGAAGCATGTGCTCCTATGGCACCCTGTAAAAGCATTTCCATGGAAACCCCACCCTTCATTGCCATGGTGATGGTGGGGAAGGAGCCAATGAGGAAGCTGACGCACTTTGACATGGTTATTAGTATATTTATTTTTGACCTTAGGGTGTCACTCTCCCATGAGTGAGTGCATCTGAGTCACAGGTCAGGTCATCCCCTTTCGGTGGAGCTGCTGCAATTATGGATGGAACAGAAGCTGAATGTGGGCGCTTTGAAGAAAAAAAAACAATCTTCACTCTTGTAAACAAGAGTTCTGTTTCTGCACCTGCCTAAGGGGATGATGGGGGTAGGAAATTGAACTTGTGTGCCCCCTACTGAGATTGTGTGGATACAACAGGCATTTAATTAACTCTGTGTAAAACCTGGTCCCGGGTGGTGTTACACTCAATGAAATTCAAAACTCCATCTACTGCCGCAGAACGGGTCTGTTCTGGATCGTTAGCTCCCTGTTTATAAACATAAAGGAGCTTTTTTGACTCCCTCAGGTTATACCAGCGTCCCTATTGACGTTGCATATACCTCCCCCCCGAAAGCGACGTTGTGCATGTGCTGCGTGCGTGGTACTCCCTTCTCCAGACCTTGCAGCCTGTCCTGATGTCACGTGGATTTGAGAGCTAACGATAAACGTCAGTGTGTCTATCTGCAAAATGATGATTATGGTCAAACTCTTCCTTGACCAGCAGCTTCTAAAAGCAGGTATGACCTGCTGATCCAGACTGCAGCACATTTCATCTTCCATGTAGGTTAGTGATATAATTGACTCACTGTCTCAAATTACACTACACTTTTTCTTTTTTTGCAGTTCCTGTCAGGAGGGGCCACACAGTGCTGCCCCGTTTATCTTCTCTTTCCAGAATATGCATTAACACAACACTTCAGAAAGGAGGTGAGAGTGAGGGGGGGGTATCCATTTCTATATCCTACTAAATATTAATTAAACCTGACAGGTAGTGGGATGACTGAACAACAGCTCTGTCAAGGTATACCACATTTCTCCTTTTTTTTTTTACCCTGCCTTGGGTGACTGCCACTGCCCCCTACAGGCAGAATGACAAAAGCCTCCCAGACATTGCACCTCACCTATGCATGTCACATTTCCTGCGTGGTCGTAAGCCTCTGCAACAGTTGTCCTTGCTTCAACATAGCCTGCCCCCCCTTCTCCCCCTTCCCCCACACCCCCTGCCGCCCCCACCAACTCTCCTGCACACCCACATCTAACCCACACAGCACTGATCTAAACTTTGCTTCTTTTTTTTCTGATGCGTGACTCAGAAGGCGTGACTCCCCTTGCGAGTGTGTGCCGTTATGTGACTCACTCGTCTTTCTCTTCCTCCTCTGCCTCGTCCTCCTGTGGTGACAAGTTCACATGAGCAGATGCGTAAACACAAAGCCTCGAGCAGTTAATAATGCGACACAGACACCGGAATTCATTGATTCTGCATAGGCTTATGTTATGCACATTTGTATATTTACTATCTGCGTTATGTAATGCATATAAATAACAGCGTACTGCAGAATTCTGAACCTTAATATCTTCTAACTCAGTCTTGCGTGAATCAGTTCAGTGAAAACGACAGGGAAACTAAACAATGAATGATACTGCATAGGCCTCTGAAAATAACCTACCTCATCTGCATAGTGCTCATTGACAGAGATTAAAGGTATTTTGTCCCTCCTCTTCCCCCCTCTGAGTTAAGCGCTAAATCAGCATTTTAAAGCGGAATGGCAAGGTGGCCGGTAGTGCGCCAGATGCTGCAGCCTCCTGTTTGAAAGGAGTGAATTATGCGTGTTATGCAAGTGGTTCGGTGTGGAGAAGAACTCCGTGATGTCTACTTCAAACACCCATGTTCAAATATCCAGAATACTTTCAGTCAGAATTTTACAAAGGGGTGTCCTACACCGGCAAAAGAGAATCAATATATGGAAGGTGAAGAGTTTTGATTTGAACTTTAAGTCCAAGTGGGAGCCAGGATAACCACCAACCTGAACGCCCTATTTTGTATCCCTGTGGAGCTGAGTGATCCCCCCCCACGAAACAGCACTTAGCTACGATGTGTATTTTGGGCATGCAATCAGCAGTCTTACTGCTGAAGTTATTACCAGCATAACAGATTCTAATTAGCATTTGATTGCTTGGAGTTTCTTAGCTGTTTTGCTTGGCTATTGAACTTGTTTATTGCCATTTGCACTGGGTTCAGTTGTAATCATTGCTATGATGTAAACGAGTTGTAAGTACCTCTGGTTGGCTGCTCATAGGTTCTCATTCATTGGATGAAGACTTGATGATTGTGGCTAAGGATGGATATATGACCTGAGAGCTTTCTAAGTTGGGTCACTGCTAGAATGCTGTCTATTTTAAGCAGTGATATATTTTGTCTGCTTTCATTTCACAATGCTTGTATCACTGTGTGAAATATATTTAGTCAGAGGCTGGAAATGTTGGTGAAACGTACAGAAACAAAAAGTTAAATGTAGTCTGTCACTTCTTATAAATGGACCCAGGACCAGCTAGTAGTGTTCTGCTTGAGCCGCATGTTGCTGTAGAGACACTGTGTCAGGTACCTTCCGGAAATGCGCCTTCATAGATGGGTTAAACTGTGATTAACTTTTGATGGGAGCCTCGGCTAAGAAAGAAAAAGAGATGCAGATGCAAAAAAACAGCGGAGTTGTATGTTTGAATTTCAGCAACACTGTACCGCCTCTGTGCTCCTGCGGACGTTTTAAACGGCTGTATGTGGGAGGTGCGAGGTGCACAAAAGCTGCTTTACAGTCATCGCTCTTAGCTGGAAAAAGTGGCCCTATCTGTCCTGCTTCTTGCTTGTCAGGCCCCAGTGTGCCGTTTTTTTTTACCGGGCGAATCGGACAAATCATCGCAGTGTCGTCTAGCGTCACACTAATTCCGGAGCTTCGTTCCGTGTCGCCATTGTGGGTCACCATCTGGTCTGCTAATAGTATGCGCTGACTTTACAGACAGGGCACACTGCCTGCAAATGCCCCTACCCCAGACCACACAGAGACCATACAATTAGAACAATAGACTGTGGGCATTATCCGCCACAGTCCAAATAAAACCAGGCCCTGATTATATCCAGCACCCATGGCAGAAGTGGTCAACCCATTAGGTGATAAAGTTGACTGCCTGGGGCACCATCTTTCTTAGGGGGTGCTGACTTGAGCTGGCCAATTTCACTTAGTCTCGGACCGAGGGCAATGGCGCTAAAGCTTGCCTAGGGGGCTACAGGGGCTTTGCCTAGTGTACGGAATTTTAAAAATATTAAGGGGGCAACTTTTTCCCCCACTGTCTAAAAATGGGGACATATACAAAATTCAGGGGATGCTTTTTAAAAATAGTAATTAATGCATAACGTTTCTGTTTTTAATGTAAAATGAGCCCAGATTAAAGTGCATACAGTAATCACCACCTTGTGCCAACAGACGTAAAAAGCATATTACTGCTGTTCCAAAGAGAAGTGCGCAGTCATCTGTATGTGTACAGAATACCACCTGTATGGGAGAGAAAGCACGAGACAGTTCTAACTATTTAGGTTTTTAATTAGCTCTTAATAGCCTTTGTATATATGTATAATGCATTAGTAACTCAATCATGGTCTTTCTTTAAATATCCTCTTTATAAATTGTTGAAGGTCTATTAAAAATATTTGGGAGAATGAAAGGTGATATTTTACAGCTGTAAATGCGAACCAGTCCCTTCAACAAAATAAAACAAATATTGCAAATTACAGTATTTTAAACCTGAGCCGTTCTGCAATGTTTTAAAAGGAAAGGAAGCAAATACCAAATATTCTTCGCCTCCATAAACTACTTTGTGACACGTTTACTTAATGGTTTGATTTTAGCTGTGAATTTGGGGAGTCTGGGCAACGTCATGATGCATGTTGAGTTATTTACAATATGCAAGGAATACTATTGTTTTCTATTTTAAAAAAAATCTTTTAGCCCTAATTTTAACACACAATAAAAGGTATCTCAATATAAACGGTATTGTGTCGTCCTATAGTTTGTTGTGAAAATGTATCGATATACCGTGAAAATTTGATATACTGCCCAGCCCTAGGTGACTGTAAAAGTTGTTGTTGGCAGGTAGCGAAGCCATTGGTAAGCAGAAAATCTGTAACCACCCCTCTAGCAGCTTATTAGTCTTTGGATACATACTTCTTAATTTTTGCTCCTTGAGCATTGGTTTTTAGGGGCATTCTGAGATTTATTGGGGCATTTTTGCACCTTTGTCCCCATTTATTTTCAACGCTGGCTTTGACCGATAGTGACACATGGCACTTTTGAGGAAAGTGAGCGTTGTGGTCATGGAGTATCATTTTGTTCAGTACACTTGTGTTTTTTGCCTGCACGCCTGTTTCACTAGTACCTTCAGACGTCCGGTCCCAGACTGGGGAGAACCAGCAGGAATACAACGCCGCTTCCCAATTTAGAAACAGAAATCTTGGTTGCTCCAACCCAGGTATACACTGTATGGTTAAATCAGAGTTTGGGCCCTCCGCCATGCATGTGTCTTAACCAGAGGTCCAGATATTACAAATCCAGTCCAGTGATTTTGTTTCAACCAACCAGTTGAGTATAAAGAGTCACAATCACAGAGTACTCATCTGGTTGGTTGAAACAAAATCTTGGACTGGATTTAATTGTAATCTCTGGACCTGAAATCTCCACCTCTGATCTTAACTGCATGGAAGGGGAGAAAAAGGTTTCAGCATAGGATGAAAAATAGATCACCACGCACAAATAGTGTTTCAGAGGTGAGAATTGTTTTGAAAAAACTTAATACAGAATGCCCTTGCTGGGTGAATCATCACAAATAACTTATCTCACTGAGGAGAGACTAGCTTACTTATCACTGCTTATTAAACTAGTCATGTGGTATCCATGGAGTCATCAGACTATTCACTGATTATTTTAGGGTGAAAGATAAAAAAAAAAATCAGAGATCTTAGTTTCATTTTGTAAAATGGGAGCTGTGACTAATTCTTGTCTAAAATGACACAGATTCATATCCTAGTCAGTTTCCAAAGCCTCTGAGCGTGATCAGTGACCTGCATAAGCTTGTCCGGCTATCTACTGCAAACTGAGGCAAACTGAAGGTTACTTGGGATGACAGAGGACCTTGATAAGGAACTGACAGGGAAAATGCCAAGCCAGGAAATATGTAGGTGAATGAATCAACGGCAGTCAAACTGGCAAAAAAAAAAAAAAAAAAACAGAATTGACTCAAGAATATAGAAGATATTTTATCATCTTAGATCTTGTTCATGAAAACAAAAATAATGATGTACATTTTTACTTTAATGCTTGTTAAGTTTACTGTTTTGAAGATTTTTTCTGAAAGGCCCTCATTATGAACTGTATGTCCTATCTCAAGGAACATCAACACTTTAGCAGGGTCCGGGGTATCAGGGATGCTAATACCGCAACTGTTTACTCTTTACTGTATTATTAATGGTGGTGTTTTAGTATAATGTATCATATATATATATATATAGAGCTTGTTACAGAGCTTATGCAAAGAAAGTGATTTATTTTTTAAGAATTTAATAATTGTTTAATGTAGTTTGCTCTTCTGGTATAACCCCTTGTACATCCTTTATGCAATAATGAATTGAGGTTTACATGTCAGTTACATGCCATTCCTTTGCATAGTTAATATTTGTACTACATACACCCGAGTGTGCCCGATTTCTTAAAAACAGCAGGTCTGCTTGACGACAGCCTCCCACGTGAACGTGATGTTTTGCAGCTCTTTGGCATAGCGAATCCATTAAGATCACCGCAACACAGAGGGCAGAGTAGCGTATACACTCTAAACTGAAAAGCTTTTCCTCGGATAGTCTGAGTGCCGCCGAAAAATGCGGAAGAGGCCAGATGTGTGACAGCGTTCACTGGCATCGGGGAAAGTGGGTAATTTGGTTAGTATGGGAGAGAGCTCAGTGAGAGCTTTGACTGACAGTGCTCAGATGATAGACCTGCATCAGTCCTGTTGCATTTTTAACATCTGATTGCGGTCGGCAACTCTACAGCACAACTGACTGACTGATTTAGAACTGTTAAACGAGGTATCTGACTCGCATGACAAATGGTGAACATACTGCATGATCACAGAAACACTGTGCCTTCTTTAGCCAATACGCACATATTTTTAGGTACCACATCAATACACTGCTTAGCCCACGCATCATTCATCTGCAACACTGTCTTGTCATATGCGCCTGTTTAAAATGTTTAGTTTATTAATCGTATACTGCCGATTATTGCCGTATTATACTATTAACTGGGCACCCCTAAAAGCGGCCTAATAGTACAGTAGTTTATACAGCATCAGGACATCGCTAATGCAGCGTTGGGGAAATAGGCTAAAGTTTATATAGTATTAAGGTAATTGTTAAGGCATTAGGGCATAGTTTATGAAATATTACCGTAATTATTAGGGTGATCATAAATCAAAATCTTCGTTAGCGTGGGAAGGGCAGCTTGTCACGCGCCTTACGAAACGTCTGAGGTGAAGCTGGAGGTAAGTCGCGAAGTACGTAAGAAAATTAAAAAAAAAAACCTTTTTAATTTAGGTATGTAACACTAAAAAGGCCGAATCAACGGCTGCTACAACACCAAAGACGTCAAAAAAAAACGTATAGGGTTAGAAAAAACGACCCAAGAAAGTATACTTACTGCACAAAAAGTAAGGATAGTATTTCATTCGGCAAACACCAGAAGTGGTATTAAAATGTATTTAGAGGTGCCACTTACTGCAGTAGGCTATTACACGGTTTTCAGACTCAAATGATATATAAATATCTACGAGATTTAATAAGGTACATAAACATTTTTAACTGCCTGAGGTGAACGGCCCCAATTAACATATAAAAATGAAGACGGATTAATATTCTATATTCTGTTAATATGTATATTATTCCTACGGTTCCCCAGCACTGTTTACCAAATTACAGCGGCGTTGTGCGTGTCGTTGCCCCACACCAGACTCCGCTACATTATCACCGCTCATAATAAAGCCTTAAGTAATCATCGATGACCTAGTCACATATCTGACATGTTTGCCAAAGAGGAGTAAGTACCTTCATCATTCTCTACGCTGGCAAATGTTACAACTAAGTCGGTTATGTTATAGTAAAGCCGGCAAGGCGGCAGCTCTCCGTTATACCATGAGACCCGGGGCAGCCGATCATTTGCTCTTAATGTGTTAATGATACGTGTGCACAGAAAATCCACCACATTGCCTCGTAACATTGCTTGTTTACTAGGCGCAAATCACAGTCTCTCATTATTATCCAAAAGACTCCGGTACATGTGGCATATATACAGCAATCGCACGGAGAGCTCAGCGCCCGGAGAGAACGAGCCTACCTTTAGTACACCGGCTTCTGACCGCATGGCCGTGACATGAGACATTAGTGTCTATTACTGCTTTCTCATTCAATCCACTCCCCCTTTCCAGAGGGTAGGGGCAAAATAAACGTGCACACCCATCCGATCGCCGTGGAAAACAAGTAGCCGGGTGCCCCCCCACCCGGCTCCCCAGCCTCCTGTCACATCCCACACCTGACGGGCTCCGCTGCGGACTCCAAGTGTCGGTCCCGCGGATCGGCGTGAACTCCCTCCGGAACCGGGCCTCCGCGGGGCACCATGAGAGATGGGCCAGGCGTGCGGACACTCTTTCCTGTGCCGGAGCCAGCAGTATCAACCGGCGGCGTCGGAGATGTAAGTGAGTCCAGGCGTCTTTACTGGCAGGAATAAGTGCATAGCAGTATCAGAGGACCGGTGCTTGATTTACGGTGATGAACGCGAGCAAACGTGCGCAAGACGAGATGCTCCTTGAATAACAAGCAGTACGAGACAGATTAACGGGGAGCGTCCGGCGGTATTTAATGCGGTATATATGACGGTGTTTACGGTGACCCCGCTGCTTACCCACGGATTTGTCTGCATCGGGGGATAGCTGCGGCTCTCATCCCAACTTCAGCTGCGGTGCCTGCGCTGGACGTGCTCCACGTGTGAGCCGCTATCTTTCTTTCAAGCGTACTTCTTCTTAGATAAAAAAGACTGTCAGTTTAAATCACGGGAGCGTGGTCTCAAATACACGACAAATTGTCGGCTTCCCTTGGAAACACTGAACTTGATGCCCGTTCCATTCAAGACGTCACGGTTTGTTGTTTTAGATACTGTGGGGCACCTGTGTATTCATTTGTACAAAACAGCGTTCAGTTCCGTGGAGAAACACAACAGCAGCTATATTTGTGGTCAGAATTAAATAATATTTTTTAGCTTTCCGGGACTATGGATTAGATACAATGAATGGCTAGGAGATAATCTGAAATTTGAATAATGTGCAGGGATATGTGGTTTTAAGCAGAGTGATTTTCTGTCTGGCTGTCTTGATGCCATGGCTGACTGTCAAATCCTGCAACTGAGCATAGCTGGGAATGCTTAACTGGGCTTTAGTTCTAGAGCAGCACTTTCACCTGAATGGTCGAGGAACCCTGTGTTGCCTCATGATAAAGTTTAATGGCAGGGGCTGTCGCAGTCATAGTAACTTGACCTCCTCAAGTCTTTTATTAAAGTCATGTTTATGTGATGTGAGCAGTTAGCTTGTGCTGTCCTGGGTGCTAAAGTATCAGCACTGGATCTATTCAAGTGCAGCACGTAGATCCCATTTTCTAACAGTCCTTCTTACTACAGGTGTGTTTACCTGTAGCTGTGGCATTAACAGTATTAACCACAACTCTGCTGAGCAATGGTCTTGTGTGCTGTGTCCTCTTCGGCACACTGAAAAACATAAAACCAAACAAACGCTGCATCAACTTAAAAACAATTGAAGTTATCGATCACACAAAACATTTGATGTTGACTCTGGAAAAAAAATCATTTTAACCGAATAGGTTCAACCATAAATAAAATTTAGAAAGTTTAGGTTAATAAATACACAAATTATTTTCAGCTACTGGAATGAGATAAAGCACACTGAACAAACAGCAGCTTTGTTTGAATTTTTTCAGTGCACTCAACATGCTCATTAACATATGGAGCATTACTTTGACTGACATCTCTGTCCCTCACCCTTACGTGACAGGCCACTGTCCTTGGCTGCTGTCTGTTAAAGGGTCACCCCAGTTACAAGTCTTATCCCTGGCCGTTGTGATTCTCAGAGCATTGGATTTTGGGCAGATTTTGACTTGTGTCATCCAAAACAAGCTGTAATAAGTTGACTAGTCATCCTAGTCTACAGGTGCTTACTGTACTGCCATTTTTCCTGTTTAGGTTGATTTTAATGAAATGTACCTTCCCAGCTTTCCAGCTATGATAAATTTTGTGTGTCTATAGGGAGACAGATTAGGGTCTAAATTCCAAATGTTGGGACATGGCATCACTCTTTCTGAGATGACCATGGCACTACAGAAAAGGACTTGTGTGTTTGTCGCTCTGTCTGGCTCCTCTCATCTGTGCAACACTATCACAGCTAATTGGCTAGGTAGGAGAGGAGGAAGAACTCCCTGGAGATGCTCTCCAAGGCAGGCAGCACCTTTGTAGCTGCCATTGCATGCAGCCAGCTTTTTGGCAGGCAGCCTACATTTCATGGGTCGCAGGAGCCCCTATCTGCCGTGTTGAGTCCCAAAAGCCAGCCAGCCCAAGGGGACTGGATGGTTACTCATACTGCACAGCTCTCTCAACAGCATGGTTGACCATGCACCTGCTGTCTAGGCTGTCTGTCCTTTGGAAACATGTAGCACAGGGACACCGGGATACCAACGTATGATGCTGGGTGCTAGCTATTTAAATGCTTGCTATTCCATAACAAAGCTAAATTCTTATGTTTTGGCATCTCTAGTATAACCTCCAATTACTTCTTAGTAAAACATTTGTATTTGTTGCTACTAGCCTTTTTCACAGTCTGTTTTTATTAAATGTATTGTTAGTGAAGAGGAACCTGTGTTGTGCACACATTTATGTGTGTAGCGGGGTGAAAAACAAGGGACAGACCCCTTGCTGTTGTTTTTACAGTCCTGATTGGAGTGAAGAACACAGGCTGTAATCCAGAGAAATTTCTCAGTTATAGTGTTGCATATTTTCCTCAATACAATGTCACTTTGGATGTGAGAATAAAAAGTGAATTAATAAAATGTGAGACATAAAATATATATCCACAGCAAATATTGAACATCTTAGGAACCTGCAGGCCTTAAGTTTGATTAAGGAATGTGATATGGCAGCCATTTGGAAAGCAATGTTCCAGTCTCTGATGGTGACTTTTACTTGAGTCAAGCACTTGCCATTTCAGTGAGAAGGGTAAATCAGTGGCTCAGCTGGGAGATAATAGTTTACTCAGTACTGTGGAGAACGCTGTCATTCTATGAGTCACTGTTCTGAGCTTCCAAAGCCTCCTGGGCTGGTAAATTACACCGCTATTGTCCGGGCCCTAATATGTGTTTATGACTCCTCCTACCAGCATCGCACAGTCACCGGTTATGTTTGTCTGTAACTGTGCAGCCAGGCTTTTCACAGTGAACTGTAAAGCTTCTTCTAATTAATGGAATTCAGTGGCACCACTCTTAGTTGAGAGCAGATATATAAAATTAAAATTATTACAATTAAAACTGGGATGTTTCCTATGATATGCTCTAAAATGGTGTTATCCCAAAAGTAGCAAACTTAGTGAGTAAATGTACAACATACTACATTTTTACCAATAGACAATATATGGATTTAGCTGTATTATTTAAAAATATTACAACTATTCGTCTTGTAACTGTTTAACCCTCTCGAGATTGTGGGAATTTTTTATTAAATAATTCAGCATGTTTGTTTTAAGAGCATGTTAAATCACTGTGATCCTGTTTTTGTTATAATGCATGTTTTTGTTAATGCAGAGCAAAGATGTGGGTGGGAAAAGATTTTCTTGGCTCTTGAATTGGATTTAAAAAAAAATAATAATATTTGCTAGTTTTTCACTGTGGTCTTTAGCATGTGACAGCAGCTACATTGGAGCCTGAAACTATGTGAAGATAAAAAAGAAACAGACTAGTTGAAATGTAAGATTAAACAAGAGTGAGTTTTCCTATGAGGATAGAACAATCAATTGTATACAAAGGCATGAAAATACTACCACAGTTTTTTCTTGTTACCATGGGAATTCATGAAATACTGTTATTAAAAATGTATTTATTTGATATTCCTGTTCCGAGTGACTTTACAATTGATGCATTTGTTATAGGAAAACATGCTTAATATTTCAGAACCAATTTTATTGGCCAAGTGTTTTCAAACACACTGGGAATTTGTCTCCGGTTGTCTGTTTAAATAAAAACAAAAGGACAAGTCAGTCGTTGACAAACTGCATGTATCTGTAGATATGTTGCAATTTTTTTATGCTGCTTTTCTTCTGTGTTTGCAAGGAAACACATTTCCTGTGATAGCAGATAGCAAAAAAACTCAAGGTTTTCAAGTTGAGACAGTTGCGTAGGAAACCTCACAAATGACTTAAATTAACCCCAGCAGTACAGTTAATCATTTCTCTGGCCTGTTCCTGTGCGACATTGTGTTTGCTGCATAGTTAAATAGTCAATTTGTTAGTCAAACCATTGACCAAAAACAGTCCTGAAAGCCCAGCGGCATTTAAGACGTAAACTCAGCACTGGGTGAGCGTCACATGCACACTGTAAGTTCTGAGGACAAAGATCACCTGTATGTAAGCTGTAAGGCATCACCTGCTCCCCCTGAATAGGCTGTCTAGCGATCTTTAATGGTAATATTATTCTTGGCTTGCTTGCTTGTTGTATGGTCGAGTATTTTTCTAAATGCTGAATCCAGTGTTCTGGAGTGCTTTAGGACTATCTTTACTGTGCAGGAGGCTGTACACTTTGAAGGTTCACAAGGGTCACTCCTCTGTCTTCATCTCTAAATGGAGCCCTTCCTGTAGGCCAAATATGTGTTACTGTAGTCTCCTTGTTTTTTATCCTTGCTGTGGTGACACCTCAACTTTCATGAATGCTAACTGAAAAGGCTAGGAAAAAAATGTGCCTTAGGTCCAAAAGTTGTGAAAACATTGCCAATTTGATTGTCACCAAGCAATACAGGATTAAATCATTTATTCAATATATTTCTGCTTTCAAATTGGCTATTTAACATGCAGAAATAGGTTCTCCAACAAAACGGATTAACGGTAAGTTCAATGCTTTATATAAAGTCTGATTTTACAGTCCCGGTCATTTAGTATTCTCCTTTCATTTATGAGTTGTATTTCATGATCTTCTCTTTCCAAAATCATAGAAACTCCCTACAGTATTTCTTAAAAACATTTGCATAAGTAAAACAGGCATGGAGGGAACAAGAAAAGACCTGTGTTTACACTTAGTCTTTATGTTATGAAACGCAAAAGCTTCTTTTCCGTGTTTCATCAGAGGAGACGGCTCTATGTACTAGAGTAATATATTCCATTTTTGTAACTCATATCAATACGTCAAAAGTTCCTCATATGAGTCTTGTCATAACTATGTTTTTTTTTCTTTGCAGCATGACGTCAAACATGCCGGGAACACAGGCATCTTAATCTTATAGCTTCTTCTTTGAGTGCTGGGGTTGATTGGTATCAAGGGGGGACAGTTAAGGGGAGAGCAGAGAATATTATTCCCCAGCAGGCTGTAAGGTCAGATGCTCTGGAAAGGTCCATTTTAATGGTTCTGAAAAGGCACCTGCAGCAACCTGGTCTTACGGTCTTTCTGTCCAGCATCCTGTGCTTATTAATTATTAACACTTCTTGGAATGAATACCATTCAGTGTGTACCCCAGGCCTTTGTCTTGTGCTGCCTGGGATAAGCTCCAGGTTTCCCCCATGATCCTGACCAGGATAAGCTGGCAAAAGATGGACTCGCGTTTGGAATGAAGTCATGCAGTGTTTATTAGTATTTTTACTCCCATATTTATCCCCTTTTCTCTCTCTACCTCTCTCTGACTTTCTCTCCCTCTCTTTTTCATTCTGTGTCCTTCTCTCTGTGTTTTTGCTGAGTTAGCGTGTGTTCATGAATATTGAATGAGAGATAATATGATGCACTGTCTGGGGGCTGTGGGGTGGGCTGTGGTGAAATTGGCACTTGTTTATTGGAGATTCACAGTGCTGGCGCAGATGACCCCTCTAGACAAAAATTCGGATGTTACCAAATCCATGACTGTCATGGTGGCACCCCTAAGGGAGGTCGTACAGGTATAATGAATCAAGTCTTATCATGAAATGTACTTCTAACAACTGTCTGACTGTGTTGATGGAAAATAACAATGAAGATGACAAGAACAGCATGTTGGATTAACATGAGAGCAGGAGTGGAAACAAGGGCTCCCATCAGTGTGAAAGGGGGAAAATCCTCTGGTGGTATACAGTAAGCTCCCCTACAGAACAATTACATTGCAAAAATGTGTGTTTCTAGTTAGAATGGATGAATAAGGAGTAAAATAACAGAAATTAGGAGGTTGGATGTGGTTCCCTTTCAGGTGGACATACTGTACAGAAACCTGTACGTACATTCATAATGTCTGCCTTTTCTCTCTGTTATAATACAAAAGCCAAAGTTAAGGGGTGGCTGGGGGTTTGCATGTGTGTGTGTGTGTGTGTGCTCACGTACAAATATTATCAGGGTATTAATCAATGGATTTAAAGCTGGAAGTGACTAGTCTTCACAATCAACAGAATTGACGCACGTTTGAACTTCAGTGGGCAAAAATTTCCTGTTGGCATTTACTGTGTTTCTGAGGAATCTATGTACTTCCCATTTTTTAAACTGTATCTAAAACATCAACCAGATGTCTTTTAACACTCATTTACTCATTTAGCTTGCGCCATCATGCCTTTATTTGCAAATTGCTCAGTTCAAACATAAATAAAACCCGTAGACCATGAACAATATGGCAATATCCTCAAAGATAGATTGGTAGATATTTGTATTTGCTTTATTAAACATAGCTGCATTTACTTGATGAGTATTTCTTTATTAAACAGATTATTGTGTTTGCTTCATGTATAATAGTATTTACCAGACTAATACTTATTTGCTTCATACTCTGTTGTTGACCAGCTTGCTAAATTTTAGTGTTCTCTGCACCTTCCTTTTTCCATATGATATCTAATCCTTGAGCTGAAGCTGTCACTGGCTGGCTGCTTGTGGTTTCACGTCTTTACCAGAAAGCCTTCCCAGAATTCCTAATTCCTCAAAGGATGTCCAACATGAACTGGGCTCCATTTGGCACGGAATAGGATTTCAGTCTCCCATTTTCACATCCCCTAACATACACAATGGTGTTCTCTTTGTTCTATAGCAAACAGGAGGCTCCTGTTTTTGCATACGACTGCTTCTGGAAAGGAGTGTGAGAGGCCGCCTCCCCAGCTGGGAAATGTGGGAAGCAATTACATTATCTTCATTCTGACTTACAGTAAAATGAGGGAGAATGTGTAATGTCAAGACACCCAGGTTTGACTTCTTCCCATGTTGTTCCAATCTTGATGATCTGCTCTCCTGCCCAATGCTGCCTACTCATTTTCTTATAGCATGACTTCCTCGTAACATACATACATATATTCTACATTAAGGACCCCACCAGGAAAGGGTCAGGGGGTAGGGGAATATGGTGGTCTCTCCCTTTTGTGATGCCTTTTCCCCTAGAATTCACCTGTTAGAGAAACTTAAAGAAGGTGCAGGCAGGGCCTACGTCATTGTCTTATGGAAAGGTTTCTTCTTTGTTAATTTCTTTTAGTTCTGTACTTTTAGTTTAGTACTTGAAGAGATATGCCTATTACCTGCCCATGATCCTGCGTGAGTAGTAGTTACAATCTTCTGATATAGCCAGCACAAATATATCTACTCACCTCTTAAGTTTATAAAATGTGGTATTTTCACTTACCATTTTAGAGTGAGGAGCCTGTGTCTGCCTGACCTGTAACTTAACAACACAATAAGATTCAGATGGAGGCCAATTTTGTCCCCCACTGTTGCAGTGCAAGGCTGGGGGCTCACTGCAAAGCCTTTTAAAATGCCTATTTTTGCTCCATTTTTACCTGGGGCTCACTCACTCAGAAGAAGGTCGGCTGCTGTCGTGACCATGCCCACACAACACTGTTTCATCTTTGTGCAGTACCTTGTGCAGTACCGTACAGTACCTTGTTCAGTACCTTGAAGGTGTGTCTCCTGGTTTCGGCTGGCAGTTGACCTTCTGCTTTCTAGAACTTCTGGGGGTAATTTTTCCCCAAGACCTTACCCTCCGACTGTAAAACTGGTTGGTGCTCACATATCTCAGAGTTGCTGCTGTGATTTGTGGGTGATGTATTACTCTTGGAGCGGCCTTTGTGCTGTTCCCATTGCCTGTTTGTTTCCATGCTAGGGGGCGCATGAACCCACGTACTTGTCTCTCCCAAAAAAGAAGCTGATGTTACATATGATGCTTCCATAGCAGCATCACACACAGACACCAGGGTCCCCTGGGAGATCCTCTAAAAACAGAGTCAAGCACAAAGTGAGACTGCAGGTAATCCTGCAGGTACAACAGTTGTATGGCAGGTTAATGCCTCACTATAAAATAGCTAATTGGCTTTCTTGGGTGACTTATCAGTGACCATTCTACCAGATGGGAGGGGTGATTTCTGATGTTTGAGACTACAATCATATGGCAAGTTCCCTACCTTGATGCCACTGAAGAATGACTCAAAATCGTCGTTGCTAGGTTTCTCACAGATTTGGTGCTCATTCAGTGCTGGGCTGCGCCTTTACATTTCTCATAAAGTTTTACAGAGCCTTTCTCTGCGTTAAGTGCTTCTTGCTCAATAGAACCCTATCATCTAATAACCTTTATTTCGGCTGGCCATCCGCTGTTAAGTTTCAGGCCCTGTGGAAATGGATTTCCATTAGCGTTAGGCCGGAGGAGTGATTGGGTCGCTGTGGGAACGTTGCAATGCCTCCTTCACATCTCTCCCCTCCCCCGCCCCATATCATGGCTTTAGGCTGGTATATTATATTGGCGGCAACGTGGTGGTGTCCAGGGCTGCGTGATTCTGGAACCTCAGGCCACCAGGGACAGCATCGTGTTTTGCCTAATCCTCTTGGAGGGGGCGGATATGTGGCCCATAATGACTGAAAGCATAGGTCCTTGGTGGTGGGGGGTGTTATTCTGTACATGAGTCTGTGAGTGGGTATCTGCGAACAGAAGTAGGGTTTTTATCTGTCTTTTTTTTAAATCCATATATCCTCCCCTCTCTTTTCATCTTATCTAACATTTAGCGCTGTTTAGAGCCAGATGTGAAAACGATAACCACTTTTAACATGATTTGACTTCTGGCTGTATATTGTGCTTTGATCTATTAAAGATTGCTGCAGTTTCTCACAAACACACACACACACAGCTGTGGCTCCTGGTCATCAACAACCAAGCATCTTCCTGACCAAACCCTGGCCAAAGAAAGTCGACAAGTGTACAATCTGTCAGCATACTGACCTGCAGCGTAATCTTGGTTACCAATAATAAAGTGATACAAATGTTTCACACCTGATAAATCTGTATGTATTGGTGACCTTCTAACCCCAACACGTATATGCTTAGTGTTAATCGTGGTGGTGTGTCAGTTGTGATGGTTTGTCGTAATGCACCTGATTTCTTGTTTTCTACCCTGTAAAATGGAGTGCATTATATGAAAATAATTATTAATTTGTTTTTCTGTGATTTTTTTTTTCTTTGCATTGTGTGGCAGAGGGCTGGAGAATTGTAGCTCTGATTAAATCACAGCCCTGAGGTTATTTCTGAGCGGAGAGAAAAATCGATGTGCGCCCAGAGTGTGGGGGTGCGGGGAGTCGGAGTGGGCAGATAGAGTTACTGGTCCTCAGAGGTCAGCGGGGCATTTGGGTGGGTGAGTGCACGGTGCTCCTCATCCCACTGAGGCCCACTCACCATGGGTGGAAATGTTTCGTGGGCTAAGTCCGAGTCCTTGTAAAACCCTGTGTGCCAGAGATGCGACTCAGCAAGGCAGAACAGCTAGCTGGTGCATATTCTCTCACATCAACACACACTGGTAGGTTAGAAAATTCAAATAAAGCAAACAGGAGCTATTGCTCTTTGCGTAGTATATGTATATGACTATGTATGTGTATTTTGGCTTTATGATGATTGGGCCCATGTCATGCTCTTGGGCAGGTTTTGGTCTCTTTAGATTCAGTTCCCAATATTCCTGATAAGTACAGTGTCAGCTCGGGGGTTGGGTGAACTGCTGACACATGAATCAGGGCCACCAAGTCCTGGCCACCTCACCCTCTTGTCATTTTAGCTTTTGATGATGTGCACTATTCTGCAAATACTTATGTGACTCAACTACATATCTCAATTGTCTTAACGCCACTACAGTCAGTCCTGCTACAACACGGCTAATGAGTTCCTGTTGTGTTGGACTTGGGTACTAATATATCAATTGCGTTAAAGTTGATTTGCAGTGGATTATCACTAGCAGGACTGACTGTTCTTGGTATTTAAGCCTAGGAATACAGTCATTACAAAGGGGCAATATTTAGATCTGTCTGTAGTCAAATCTATATCAGAATCTCTATCTGTATCCAAATCTCTAGCTAGATTGGTATCTATATCTCGAATTGTACCATAAAAAAATCTGGTTTTCATCTCCCCAGTGTTAAAAAACGAGGAAGATAGTGTGTTAACTCTTAAGCTCCAGTCTACAGGAACCTTATTTGCTCAATGGAAATAGTGTAGCTTTCAATATAATCCAACTTTAGAGTTGAATATTCACAAAAACAGCCCATAATGGCTATTATCTTATGCATTCAAACACATTGCCCCTGTTGCTCAGCAAACACATCTCCCAGAGTGGCTTACAGTTTTTTTACATTTGTACATCGGGAGCAATTCAGTTCAAGTACCATATTTAAGGGTGCAACAGCAGAGCCCCTGCTGGAATCTGTACCACTAAAGGTAGTCTATGCGATTTTAATCCGATATACTTTATGTCAAATTTAGCTAATTTCTCCGCACAGTATGCTGGCTGTCCATTCTGTGTGTGCGCTGAAATATAACCCAGTGTTTCTCTGCAGCCCTGGCTCTGTAAACGGGAAGAAAACAAAGAGGCCCGACCGAACGGCACAACACTGTTACAGCCAATAAGCAACGAGGGGCGATCATGCTGATGCACAAGACAGGGGGAAGGAAGACGGGGGAGGACAGACTGGGGAAGTGGAGAGGAGAATGAGGAGTAGTTTCGGAGGGATGCCTGAAGCGAGGGGTGGGATTGTGCTGCGTGGCTTGGTCCGAGTAACTTTTTTTTCCTATTTACAGAGCCAGGACTGCCTAGGCACACGGGTTTTGATCAGCTCACACACAGAACGGACAGCTAATAGACTGTGAGGAAAAATGTGCTGAATTTCACAAAAAGTATATCGGATTAAAATGGAATACCCTACCTTGAATCGTCATGTTAAAACTCCATCTCCTTGACCACCTGGTGGGCAGTTACAGATGCTCCCTGCCTCTGCCAGAATCGTATGATAATTGTAATGCTGGTAATGAAAAACTTACTTCTGGTCTGACTTCAGTTCAAAGTTATTTGATGTCAGTGAGGAAGAATGGATACCTGTAAGGCCCTTAGTTTGTATCACTGTGTGATGTGAGATAGATATGCACAACACAACTGTCATTAGATTTATTAAAAGTGGTCATTGGCAGATATATGATATGTTATTTTAAGCAAACTATATAGTTTTCATTTACCCAGTGTGGTGGGAGGAAATGCCAGTTTCTTAAAACATTAAGGATTTTCGATTGAAATAATTCTCTGCCGATGGCAGACCTGATAACTCTGGTGTGGGTTGTGTGCCGTCTGATTCCATTACTTTTGTCTCGTTTTGTCATGATACATACAGGTAAGGCAATGAGGTTGTGAGGGCTATTCGGCCGGCTTGCTGTCAATATCTGTGACACTGTTTACTGTGCCAAAGAATTGACTCCAAAAAAAAAAAATAATTGCGCTTTATGCTGCAACAGAACATTAGTGGGGTGAAGGATGTGTTCAGAGTCAGGGACCATCGTATTTGTGTATGATGTCTGCTGGTAGCCTGGTGTTTATCAGATTCTGCTTCTTCCCCTTCTTGAGGAAGCCTACCACCATCTTGGTCGAAGAAGCCTTTGATTTATCTATACAGAGCGTTACAAAACATGGTGGCTCATTTGAGACAGGCCTTGATTTAAACATCCACACAGGACATAAACTACAAATTGATCAGTAAAAGAAAAATGTGAGCAAACTGAACATTATAACAAGATCTGATAAGATATTACAGAAACTAGCCCCTAGGGTCCACCAAGCATGATGGTGGCTGCAGTGCAGGGGACAAAAAAGGAGGAAGATGTGAGGAATATGCTGGGGTTAATACCTAACAGGACTCCTTCACACGGGGGCGTGGTGGGGGGTTGTAGGGAGCTGTATATGTGACAGTGATGCTGCTGGGAACAATTGGCCATAGTTCTGTGAGTTGCAGCAGGGAGCCAATTTATTCTGTTCTGGAAGAATACATTAACCTCCTGAGATTTAGAATGGTTATCCACTATTTTAAAGATGAATGGGGCTTGCAAAGTATCTGACTCCCTAAGTCCCTAGACCATTTTACAGGATTTCCATCCTGCTTTTAAGATGTCCTGGCACGCTGTAAAAATTCTGCTCTGGGCTTCCATAACAGAGCTGATTTACACTCAGCAGAGGTGACAGAACATCAGCTGTGCTGATAAGTGTAGTTACACTGCCATTTCTTCGCTAAATTGAAAGTGTCTTAAACCAATATCTTCAGTGTGTATCCCTGAACCTGGACCGTGTGGCCTGCGATCCACTAAAAATGGTAATTACTGATGTGTCTACATTGCTGATGTGTAATTTAAAGTCCTCACTCTTGGTATGATAACTGACGCGTGGAACGTGGTACAGCCGTCCACTGTTCCGCCTCTGAGGGTTTGTCGAGCGTGCTGAAATCCTTATGGGCTAAATTGAATCAAATACACATTACCAAGCGACCAGTGAGATTAGCTGGAATTTGATGAGGTAATTGCTTTTAAGTAATTCTTTCTGCTAACCTAAAATCTAGTGTCACTAATGCAAAACAAATAGCTTTGTAAGGATAATGCTGTGACCACTGGCTCCATAAAAAAACTAAATCCTGATAAATGTCATAGTAATTATTTGGCATTGAATGAAAGTGTTGTCAAGGTATTTATTTTTTTTGAAAAAGTATTTGAATTTAAATTTAGTACTTGAGTGTTTAAATGTGTGCCATTTTTTCTAGCTTCAGGATCTAGAAGGCCCTGAGGCTTAGCTGGAGAGATTAAATACAAAGCATTGAGCTGAAATGTGCAAATATATTCAGAGTTACGAGATTATACGGAGAAAGTGTTCTGTGGGAGGGTCTTGTGCTGGGAATAATCCGGGGGCTCCTCCTGACATTGTGGCAGGTTGAACAAGTTCTCAAGAACATGTAAGCAGCAGATGGACTTCTGACTGTCATGTTTCACAACAGAGATGACAGGAATGTATATGGTTGATGTTTAAAACAGTGTAGGAGTATAGTGGGTCAAGAATCAATGATTTGCTGTACTGGCAAGTGTATAAAGAGTGACTGGAGGATTTTATAATATATCCAACACTACTTTTTGGTTATTTTGCATATTACCACATAATGTCAAATGAATTCAGTAGAAATTTCTGTAGATTTAAAAATTTTCCCAAAAGTCACCGTAAGACATTTGCTTTTGATATTAGACATACAAGGGAAGTAGTATTTGCCTGCAGTCATCCATTTTCCCTGTGGTCATCTTCTGTCATTTGCAGCATTAAAGTTGTTTCCAAAATGTTTTCGTTTTTTAATCTTCAGATTCCCAAGAATTTTTGGTGATGCCTGAAATATTCAACGCCAGATTTGTGGGCCCCAGAGTCACTTCATAGCACCAGCTTTAACCCCTGGCCACTTTTAGGCATGGAGGTCATTGGGTCACCTAGCTGGGGATGTTATAAACATTATTGTCAGGGAATGTCTCCCCTCTGAGGGTGATTTCCCTGCCTTGACTGCTGAGCATCTGGTCAGTTTTATTTTACCAGTATTAATGTGATATTACCTGAGTGGTTTTGGCAGACAGTGGCCCCAGAAGGAGTGCTACTGGTCATGTGTGTCTACCCTTTGCCCTTTATGCACAAAGATTGTGTCGAGGTCTAGTTTAGTGCCTGCTGATCCTGTCCTGTTGTGTCATATCCAGCTGATGTAACAGGAATGAGATGAGAATTTGTTAATAATGATTATAATGACAGATTTTCTGATCCTTTAGTACAGTAAAGAGATTTATACAGTTGTTCCATGTTTAGTTTTTGTCGATCTTCAGAGCTTTTATTAGCTTCTGGCTATCTGACACCTTTTAAGAGGTCAGAGAATTTTGTAGCTTTCCCCATTTATATCTTTTGTTTTTGCATACCTGTGATGAGAAATACTGTAGATTACTGAGAAGAATTTAGCATGTACTTATTTCTGCAACGTGTTCGACTACAATAATTTGATTGGTTGATTGCTGTTCCTCAAAGCAAATTTAAGCCTAACGCCTAATTTTTATGCATATTCCGGTCGGAAGTGGCATGTTGCTACCCTGCCCTGATGACCTTGTCACAGTCCTCTCTGACCTTTCCTGTGTTCCTCTTACATGTCTGACATGGCTGGCAGGTGGAAGCCGCCCCCTGCTGAGAGCAAGACGCTACAGACTACTGTGCTACTGAAGAAGTTTCTGTAACTACAGCCATTACAAGGGTTTTCTTAACTGAGTCAAGGGACTAAGGATGGATCCTTGTGGCACTGACACTTCCTTGGGTAATGCTGATTAATTTTGGAGGCAGTTTGTCTGTAAATCACCAGCCAGGGACAGGATATGCTCTGTGCCTGGTTAAAATTCATCATCTCAGCCCATGCCTGTGTTTGCAAAAGGGCCAGTGTTGGCCAGGATGGCTGTTGCATGCTGTTTGTTCTGTAAATGTTAACTTGGCTTTGCTTTGAGGCTTCTTCTGCATAACATCCATCTCTCTATGTGTGCTCCTACGTCAGCTCCGTGCTTTTGTGTTTGATGGGGGCACGTTTGTGATAAATCCCTATCTCAGGCCTGTCAGGTAAACAACTATAAATCAACAGCCGATAGAAAAAGGAGCTCCTTTTATCTGTCAGATGCCAGTGATTGTTTGTAGAGCTGAAATAATAATAAAAAAACCAGGACAATGGCACCTCACATGTAAGCATTTCCTCTTCTGTGTTTCTTGATAGCCGTGGCTCCACCCAGTCCCTCCTCCTTTTACATTCTCTTACCATCTTTAACTGGAATATGAGAAGCCTTTTGACTGTCAAAGTGCAAACTGCTCTACGTGCTCCTCTTCTGAACAGAATCAAAAGGAGACTATTTGTGGACCCTTCTGTATTGCAAACAGGTCTTCTAGTGTTTAAGCTGATGAATCATGGTAAATTAATTGAATTTTTATCCTGATACTGGAATTGAAGATGCATGATTGAATACACTTGATCTAATCAGTGCCTTCCAGTGCAACAATGGTCACAGTGAAGAATATGTGTGTGTTATCTTACTCAAGACAAGTGTGTGTACAGTATGTGTGTGTGTGTGTGTAATCAATGCCTGATTAAAGGGAAGATTAATTGGGGCTGTTTAGCACAGATGTTAAATACCAAGTACTGGCAATTGGAGCCTTTCTCACTGATGCGTTATTATGAGATTTTGCATATTACTCCGACTTTGTAGACAGTCCATGAGTCTGAGTTTGCACTGATGTTTCATTACCTTTAATATGTCTAGTCTCTAACCTCGCTGGAGGGGAAGTGAGACCTGGGCCCCTGTTGTGGCTCACATTTACATCAACTTATTGTCTATTCAATTATGTTGAAGACACCAGTCTTCAGATCATGATTTTTAATGTATCCAACAGTATATGACCTATTTTTAGAAATCGGTTTGGTTATATCCATGGATGCCAGAGGATCTTCTTTAACAGTGATTTGGATCCTTTGGTATTTACATTACCGAAATAGACCCCGCCATCATTCTGTTTCAAGCTTTCACCAAGAGTTCAGTTGATATTCAATCTCTTAACGCTTTTGATCGATGGGAAAATGGAAGGCCTTCATCACATAACACAAGATTTGCGCTACAGGATTTTCTGCAGCCGAGTTTCAATAGGGCTTTATGTCATCCAACATTCTGGACCAGGTTTAAGTGTTCGTTACACCTGTTGCTAATGGTTTACAGGACTGGAGGACCTGACATACAAACACTGGCTAAATTAAGATATTTCTTTTATTGTCGTATTTTTTAATGAAACTGAAAATAATAGCAAAAATGGGTAATTTGTGACTCATCTACTAATTACCATAGCTGCAATGAGCTTGCCGGGAATCACTTTTTCATTGGCCTTAACTTAATGGATGTTGACTATGGAAAGTTCACCCATATGATGGTGTTTCATTTAGCCGATAAATCACTGAGAGTAGGTTGATTTATTTTCTCAGTTTTATTTTCTTTGTCTGGCTGACCAACACCGATAACGATCTCATTTGGAAAGCAGCAGGGAAGCAAAGACTGATCAAAAGATGTGTCACAGACTGTGATCTGGAGACTAGCTCTTCTCTGTCTTTGGGTTTAAAGGTTAGGTTTTGGAAATATTAAGACATCTGACCATCAAAGAATGTGAGCCTTTTCCTTGATTCACAAAGAGGAAGGGATTAGCGGAACAATGTAACCGCTGGCGCAGACAGAATACAGCCTGGGGTGTGAGAGTTAGGGATGTTTCAGTGATAAGTGATGCAGAGGGAACCATGGGACAAAGACGGGACAAGCAAACACGAGAGGCCATGACAGAGCGGTGTTATCTCGCCGAATCCCCAAAGCTAACGGTGCTGCTAGTGGACTTCAGCATTCTGCTCCCTCCCTGATACCCCCTCAGACCAGGGAACAAAGCTCAGCAAAGCTTGGGTGTGTTTGTGTGAGATAAAGCTGACGGCTGTTCAGGGGAGAAAAAATGCATGTCCTGATGTTGGACCATTACTGCATACTGGAGTGGTACCTGAAGCATAGTGGTAGTATCTTTAGTAGTGACAAGAGTAGCAAGAGTGTTAGTTGGAGTAATGAAGGTAGTAAATGTAGTTGGATTCGTCTTGTACTAGCAGAAGTAGTTAAATCTGGTTCGGTAGTAGTAGAAGTATTATCAGCAGCGTTCATATATATATAGGACTTGTAACAGCAGTAGGTTTCCTGTCAATTACATAACATTGGCTGTAGTAGATGGTTTTGTAGTAGCACTAGTAGTAGTACACATGGTGCTATATTTTATTGCTGTGTTCCTGCGTCTCATTCTCAGTTGTTGAGGGTGGGGGCCTAGTGGTGTGGGGGCAGCGGGGGTGTAGCATAGCACTTCCAGCCAAAGCTTAAAAGGCTTTTAGATGTTTTGCCTTTCAATTCACACAGAATCACAGAGGCTGCTTTTCTCCAACCTCATACACTGCCTGGAGCAGGATGTTGTTGCTGCAGAGTGAACTAAGATATAGAAATAGAAAACAGCTTTTTGGTTTCAGTAAATGTCATGTGCTGGTGTAACAGCTTCAGCTCAGCTCAAAGTGGCCCCTGGAACAGGGCACAAAAGCATGAAGTTTTATGGAATTTGAAAACAGTCATTCTGAAAATTGCTGTTGGGAAATTGTTTAAATTACTCCTTAAATTATGAGTTCCAGTTCTTCCTCTCTATTTGAAATCAATATAAAATGTCAGTGTGTGTCCAAATGATAAGAGACAGAGGAAGAGGTGATAATTGTAGGAGAGGTCATTGTGGTGTTGCCATGGCAATACCATGTTTTATTGTTTTTTGTGCCTTCTCTCACTCTTTCTGGTTATTGGGATGTCAGGGGCTTTGTTCAACAGCATAGTGCATCTTCACAGCTATATGCATCA
>JAODKC010000039.1:3057151-3093715 GCA_026777985.1 Mormyrops attenuatus
CTCTCACTCTTTCTGGTTATTGGGATGTCAGGGGCTTTGTTCAACAGCATAGTGCATCTTCACAGCTATATGCATCAAATCAGGGACCATGGCTTTCTGCCACTCCTCTCTCCTTGGTGTGTACAATGCAGATGGAAGATATCAATAGTCTGTTCCATAGTGGTTGTTATTTCGGGTAACACAATGCCCTCAGGGTCTCCCCCAAATTGATGTAAGGAAGGTGCCTTTAAGAGTGTTATCTCAGCAGGACGGTGGCTAAGAAGCTAACTTTGTGCTTATTTTGTTTAAGAGAGAGTCTGGGTCAATAATTTCCACTTCAGGGATAGATCCATATGGATTTCCATTGTCGACCATTGGGCATCACATTCTCTCCTGCTAAACATTCCACAGTCCTGTAGTGCATTAGCTATCGATTACCCCATCACTCATTCTCTCTGTGAGCTGATTAACCCCTTAGTTTCCTTTTTGGGTGAGTGGGCAGTAGCTCTAGGAAAGTGTGCTGTGGCATGCTGGGAGATTTGTCTGTAATTAGGCAGCAGAGGATTCTGGGCCTTGAAGCCAGTGTCAGGTTCCCTGTCGTGCTTCTCATTCTCATCTTTTAGGAACACAGGATAGCACTGACAAACCATACAAGTGCAGACATAGAACATATGCCGAATTCAGTCATAATTCAGGTTAGTCTGAGGGCATTTAGGAGATTTTCCATTAGTTAGAAGTGCTTTATACAGGAAGTTATGCTGCCTGCTCCACAGAGGCAGAGTCTGCAGCAATTACAGGAATACATTTGTACAAATGCTATTTTGACTCGTGGTATTAGTTTCATTAATTAAACTCTTCAGTTGTATTTATAACTGTTGAATTTAAAAATGTGGTCGATGTGCTAATCCAGGGTGACTTACAGGGCCATAAAAGTAAAGGACAGTAATTGATCTTAGTAGTAATAATAATAGTAAACAAGGGGTTGATGTCGATAGAAGCCGTTGCCTAGACAAGCTGTGATGTCATTTCCAAGGACTAAATGGCATCTTGTGGCATTGATTTTTGCTGCCACTCCCAGACAATTAGGTGAAGGCAATCAACTTGATTGTGTGCCGTGATGTTTATTGCAATAACTGGAAAGAGAGAAATACAGGACCAATGGAAAGGTCAGATCTGGCCACCATTATAGACCACCAGCATAAAATATTCACACATCAAAGACAGCAGATAAACCCAAAGGACCCCCCAAATGACTGACCTTTCCCATTAGAAAGGCTGTGCTGGACTAACTAGCCTGATGCCTCATACCAGTATTTCAGGATAATTTACCCTATTTCTTCTCCTGCTCTGCCTTATGTCTAGTAAGGTATTATTTCATTCGCATATGGACAGAGGCACTCATTCCACCGGCCATTTTTTCTGAAACGGGATTCCTCATGCAGCCTGGGACTGTACATTTTTTTTCTTTAATTAGGTCTTTCTTTTCACCCGGAACATGATGTTTGTGCACTGTTGTGTCATGAGTCAGTTCCGTGCTGCCATAGAGGTGCTTTATGAGATTCGTCACCTTTTCATTGCTGCGGACCTCCAGAGGGGGGATTCTGGAGAGCACAGGGCCCCCTTTCTGGTGGGTGACATTTCATATAAAATGATTGTTTTTGACTTATAGGCACCTGAGGCTGAAATGTAAGGGAAAAACCCACATTAAAAAAAAAACATCTTCTGGTTCAGCCGGAGCGAGGCTCATTGTCCCCATCTCTTGACTACTGTGTCACTCTTTTTGATGACATGTTTGAGTTGTTTGTGCCCAACTCCTAGATTTTGTCCCCTGCCCATTCTGCAGGAAGATTTATCCCTGGTCATTTCAAAACATGGCTGAGATCATTATTTGTGCAGCTGGTTAGGTTGTTTTTTTTAAGTGCCTGAAGACAGTAGTGGGCCTGCAACGCACATAGGTCCACCCAGAATGCAATGGTGCCTGTGCTGCCCATGTGCTGGGCCTCATGTGAGTGCTCATTTTACCCCCTTTCTGTTCCTAGTAGGTGGGCCTGTATAGTTTGTAGGGATTGATTACCTTTATTCGCCACTTTGAGGAACTGAGGAGCTGTGGGTTTCAAGCCAAACACTTCAGGACCATAACCATGGTAACAAAATGGAAATCACAGCTTCTGGAGGGCAAAAAGAGAGGAATGGAATAGGGTGAGATGATTTCTTTCCAAGTTTGCAGACCATCACATGTAATCATCACATGCCTGAAGTAATTGGACTTGTGTCCCTGGTCTGAACTAAAAATTACCCTTGGAATAAAAATCCTTGCTGACAGATATATTTGCATCAACTCTGACAAGCTTTTGTCATTGTCACTGTTGTACTATTCCTTCAAGTTTCTGGTGCCATGTGATTGGACAGTAGTACCCTTGAGCAGTGGCAGTTGTGTGAGGACTAAGAAACTTGAAGGCTAACACGTCCATTCAGGAAATGAAACTGAAATGGAGCACTGATTAAATTCATTTAGCCTCCCTCAAAGACGCAGTGACAGTGAGCAAAAGAGAGCCAAATGCTGCCAGCAAAAGGTGCCAAGAATGGCATCGCATTCAGAGCAGAGTCACTGCATGGCATGAGATGGACAGAAGGGCCCTGTAAGAGGTGGATGAAGCTTTGTTATGTTTGATTTATTTGCTGAGCAGCGAGACAGCCTAATGACAAATGCTGGGTATGTCCAAGGGGCGGACGGGTGTACTAGGAGATTGGCCTTGCGGCCTGTATGGAAAATAGCACCACATGGCACACTATGCATTAGCATCTTATTGTTTACAGGGACACTTGTGTCCAGTGGTCATGTGACTAGACTGCTGGGAAATGTCATGTTTAGTTTTACGTGGGGGGTACATATACAATATATGGATTCCCAGCATGGAACACAAGTCAGTTATGTGTCCATATATTGTCAGTGGTATCACTCCACAGGCCCTGACCCCTAAAGTTATTGATGTCCTGTTGTTCAGCACCATTTATTGTGGGGGAAGTACAAATAGTGGAGGGTTTTGGCACCGTGGTTCACTTGTCGTACAACAGCAGATTCACCATCTAGACTTGAACCCTTCACTTGATCTGATTTTCTGAAGCTCAGTTCAGCATCTAAATAATGGGTTGTAGGGGCATTGAGGCTTTAAGTGTATTGTTTATTACATTTGTTCACGTCTCCTGTGCTGGTCTGCACCCTGAAACAGACTTGAGGGGGAAGGACTTTTTCAGTCTCAAAAACAATGGAACCCCAGTTGTTTCTTCTGAATAATTTCTCATGCCTTTTTGAAAAGCAAAGCAATTATTATAATAACACAATTCATTTTTTAAGATTATGTAATGTTGTTTTTGTAACCGTATTTATGCATTAATTTGTGAATTATGTAAGCGAAAAATATTCACAGTGTTGGACTGTAATTTGAGTGCGGCATGAGGCTGCTTCAATGTGTTTCGTTAGAAACTCTCATATTTAACAAGCACTAATGCTGGTGTTAAAACTTATGTACTGTTTAAAATCAAAATGTCAAGTCCTACAATGAATTCTCACCAGAGCACTCCCAAAAGCCTGACTGCTAAGGGCACTCTTCCCAGAAAGAAGAGTCTTGCAGCTGAACTGATAGCCCTGCTCCTCCAGGTGGCACAAGCTCTCACATGCCATGCCTCCTACCCTGAAGTGCATGAGGAAAGGACTTGGACTAACAGATGTCCCATTTCAAGGCAGGTTTCCCCAGGTTAGTGTTATGGATGTGTGAGCCTTTTGCAGAGCTGGAAATTAATATGAGGGTGAAAACTGGACACACTGTTTAGAGGGAAATTTTCATGCAGATTTTGAAATGACCCCATCCAAGCTTGGTTCTTACTGTTACCAGATTTTCAGAGATGGACGCTATATGTGACAAGGCTTTTCAGGTTCTTATCTAGGTACTATGAACAGAAGTGGAAATCAAGCCCTTTTAACTTGTAATTGCCCTAGACAAATGGATTCAGCACCGGTGGATTGAGTCTTTCGCTATTGCTCATGTGGGAAAAACATCACTTCACTGTTACTTCACTGGGTGGATGCAAGGCTCTGTATTTCCCTACACACATACATTCCAATGGTATGTGTTACTTAACACCACTGTGCAAGCTGGTTCATTGTAAATTCATCAGGGAAACTGCTAAAATTGCTAAAATAAAATTTATGAACTGTACAGAGACATTTTCCTGTGAGGCGGCTCTCATCTCTAATATCCCTGTAATGAACTTGCAGACTCTAGCAATAACATTTTTCAATATTTTAAAGATGTTAGTACTGGAGTTTAAAAATCTAGACTTATTCCAAAAATCGAAGGACTATAGTTTTAAAAAGTACATCATTTCTTTCTCTCTTTTTTTCTATGTTTGTATGCATGGGGAATTTTTTTGTGTTGCTTCAAAGCCTCCTGCATGTTCTCATTTTGACCACTAGATGGCATTATGAGCAAGATCAAGCTCATGGAAAATCGTAGTCACGCACTGGTGCAACAGTGTACGCAAAGCAGTTTGCATAATGCTATAGCCATGCTCCTTCAACCTCTTCCATGGGCGTCCTTGATTATCCAACTTGTGGGAACAGCGATACTCCACACAAGGCCAAGGGCTACTCCCCCCACTGAGGCCTTGTTTTCGGCACATCTCTTGTCCTTCAGATTTTCAGTGAAGGTTTTGTGGTGAACTCGGAAACCGTGTAGTGCTTTGAAAGAGAACTCTGTGGTATGAGACAAAAATAAACGCATGGGCAGCATCTCAGTTGATTTGGGCATTTGAGCACTTTTCACATTAGTGGAGTTTGTCAAGGTGCTGGGCTGCCTTTGTGACCAGTGGGGCTCTGTGCCTGTTCACCCCTTTAGGCCCTGAGCTGCTGCCTGGTGTTATTCCCCAGCCCTAATACAGTAGACCTTTACCTGGGGGATCACCTGGCTGACTTTCATTTGGCCCACCTGTTTCCACCAGCTGAGTGAAAAGCGAAAATAAAGATCTATTTTTATAGTTTGAAAAGAACATAATTCATACGTGAATCAGCTGGCTGAACATGAAGTAGACCGGCACTGAGAAGAGTGTAAATCAAAGACAGAATAAATCACAGATAATGAAATATGAATGAGCTGAAGTATTAGGAATTTTTTTGGGGGGTCATATTTTGTCCCTAAGCTTCTTCTCAGAGGCTAACATATTGTCTCTCTGTCTCTTCCCTCTTGTCACACTCTTGATGCAGCCCTGACCACCTCCCTAAGAAACCGAATATTCGTTGCTATATGCAATGAATATTAATTTCAAAGTGTATTCGTATTACTTTGTGTCAATCACTGTCTCTCTTTCTGCAGATATGGTATACATTTTTCCATTTCTACTCTTTTCTGGTCTGAAAATCCCCATCTTCCCCCATGACCCTCCAATAACCCTATCAGCCTTTGAACACACTCTAAAACTTCAAGCGCCTTACTGGCTCTGTTGATGTCCCGGCTGAGTTTCCAGTGTGGGTCCCAGAGACCAGCGTCCACTGGAGGCTGCAATCTGCAAGCAACCATGGAGTCGGGTTCCAGTGATTAGTGACTTGAGGTCTAAAAATAAAATGGTCTGTATGGGCCTTAAACCACAGAACAGGAGGTCTCCAGCTGTTAGAGAGGAATAAAAACAAATTCATTGGACCAAAGCCCCATTTGGCAGCATGTTCTAGGAGAATGTGGTATTTAAATACACATTTCTCTTTCATAATAAATGAAATGTTGACTTTTGCAGAGATATTAGTAGGTCCACAATGGATCGTTTTGGCCTAGTCCAGTTCGCCTTTGGTTTTTAGGTATTAACTACAGAAAACAAGAGTGCGCTTTAGGCTTTTGACGAGGAAAGGGGAGCAGGAAGCCATCTGTGCTAATGCAGATGTCCATGGCGCTGAACGTGGGCTCTTGGGTCCGTCCATTATAACAGCTTGGGTGTACTGGGGGCAAATGGAAACAGCTCATCTGTGCTCCTCAGTAAGCTCAATAATATGAGTGTGTGACCAGTCCATCAATAGTAAATTTTCCATTCTGAAATGAACTGGACGAGGAGGGTCGGGGAAGGCTGATTGAGGCACTGTATTGGTGGTGGAAGACAGTGTGAATGACTGATTAAGTGTTCTGCACTATTCAGGAAAAAAAGGGAAAAAAGCAATCTCCTGTGGTAAAATGTCTACAATTCACCCAAACCAGAAGGGACCTGTGCGCACAGAGATATGGTGCATTCTGGGAAGGCCCGTGCCATGACTCGTGTGATTCATGCTGGAGCGGGAGCTATTTGTCGTGAATGAGTCAGTAGTATCTTTTTGATGTTCTTCCATGTTAAGCTGCTAACCTGTCACCTTACCTTAAAAACAGCTTTTCACTTTTACACAGTGGGGAACGATACTGGAACAATTCAATTTGAGTACAATGCTCAAGGGTCCAACTGCAGGCCCTACATGGTCTTCACTCTCTGCAACTTTCAGATTATGAGCCCCTACCCTTTAATCGTTACACCTCCTGCTGGCTCTGTATGGAAGCAGTTATTCAAAGCTTTCAAACAGAGAAGCTCAGAGTGGACTGGATGCAGGGGCAGAGGTGTAGGTGGACAGACCCGCAGTTGGCAGCCTGAGTCACTCTGCCGCCTATGGCAGCCATGTCCACACCCATTTGCATTCGGAGCTGAGACAGCACTATGCCCCACAGTTAACTTTGGGCACGGTGCTCAGGTGAAGCTCAACAGTTTGTCATTTGGGGGACAACTCTGTGAGTCCCTGGGGATGGGGGGAGAACAGGTGCACCTCACAAATACACTAATTTATTTATTTTGGCAGGATTAAATTTTCCCTTTTTGTTACCTAGGAGCGTAGCACACAGTGACAGCCGTGCGGCATGTAAGATGTGAGGAAATGCTAATGATTTGGCTAAATGGCTGCCAAAGTATGAGTGGGAAATGCAATGCAATTTGCATGCTTCTAAACACCATGGCAACTAGGTTCTGTTTTCTCCTTTTCAATATTGTCTAAGCCTGTCTATTTTTAAAAGGTTGAGAGTTACAAATTGCCTATAGGAGACCAGTTACATTGCGTGTGGTAATTACAGGGCACTGTCACCTTCACTGCGTGTTAACGAATGTGAATTACATCGAGAGCTGTGCCAGAGCTGTTTAGAGGTGCCCTCCTGATATTGATGGCCACTAGGGTAGTTTTAAAATTAACCAGAAGATAAGTGAATGCTAAAGCATTTGAAAGCGGTCTTGGACAGAGACTGGGGTGGTCACAGCCACGTTTCAGGTGCGGTCTGTTTCTGCACTAAACAGTCTGTCAGTGATAACACATTATGATAAATTAGCGCTGATATGATAAAAAGAAGCAAGATTTTGGCTGTAGAAAGTCTTCAAGGAAAGCAACGGCTCAGAAACTCTGTCTCATCTGATCCATGGGACAGACACTTCAGCCAACATTCTTTACACTTGGCAAGACAGAAAAGATTTCCGAGAAGAACGGATTCATGCGTGGACATCTCAGAACCCAGATCAGGTGCATTTTCAGCATCTTTGTCATGCTCCCCAGCACATTTATGTACAGAGACATCAAACACAAAGCATCAAGGTTTGTGTCTGACTTACTGTAATTGTCATATCTTGCTTGAGCTTGTGCACAATTTGGGGATAAATCGTTCGTTTCAGCTGTTTGGATTTTTGCGACTAATGTGTACAAATAAGAGGCATCTCAGTTTCTATCACCATGCCACATTCCCCATTCACACAAGTTGAAACATATAATGTAATACAGTGTTTTTATCCAGATCCAAACCTTATTTCATACAGAAGTAAGAAGTCCTAATTCAGAATCACATTATGAGCTTTTTTTGAGGGTTTTGTTGCTGTGTAGATCCATTTGGACCTTGCTTTTAAATGTGTGCTTCTCACAAATCAATATGAAGACATCCTGCAACAATGCAACTATTCAGAGACATGCAGTAATCTTGCGTTGCTTGTGTAATAATCTAGCCCCCATAGTGACCACCTGCCCTCTTTATATGCAAGGTCCTGTTTTACATTTATTATTTTTTTAATTTCCTGCTGACGCATGTGGCTTGAAAGGCCTGCTACCTATTATCATTAAGGCTTTTGATGCAGGCACTTGTGCTCCTGTCCCAGTGGTAGTGAATCGCTGATTAGATGGCAGGCACCTGGGGAGGCCTGGGTAAGGTGGCTAGAGGAGGGACACACTACCAGCAGGTGTGCAAGGCTCCAGACTGCATCCATTTAGTCGCATTTTGCGACCATTTTTGGAGACAGTGCAACTAAATATTGTAACTAGGCACACCAGTGCGACTTGCAAATATGCCCCCCATTTTTTAAAAAACCATTGTCATATATCATGTAAGAACACTATGAGAACAAGACTTTCTCTGTGTATGTGTATGGGTTAGTTTTATATTACATTGTGGGGACCAGATGTCCCCCACAATGTGATCAAAACCTGCTTTCTGGTCTAACTTGCCAAAAGACTTGAATGTTGTTTGGTTACTTACGGTTAAGGTTAGGGCTGGGCAGAGGTTATGGTTGTCATGTTGGGATTAGAGTGTTGCCCATAGAAATGAATGGAGAGTCCCCACAAATGTTTAATTACAAACCTGTGCGTGTGTGTTTGTGTGTGTGTGTATCTGTCTGTCTATCTGAGCGTGATAAGATGCTTTCCCAGTGCAGGAACCTTTCTCCGGAACGAGAAACTTCTGTCATGTTCCCACTGCAGGAACTTGGCCCAACTGTAGCCGCTCAGAGGTACTACTTACAGCAATATGTTGCCGATTGGTTGACTGCAAGCACTGGTACTACTTTAGAAGTTACAAATTGCAGGAAACTTTATGTTTTTTTGTCTTCAGCACTACTTCACTTTGTGACTTTTTGCTTTAAAACAGAAGAACACATCGTTATTTCTGTAAACTGTGTATTTATTACCAAAGCATTTATCAGTAATAATGTGAATGTGTAGTTCGGCTTGTCGATATAAGGGATGGCCTAAATATTATGTTGGTGCTCCTACGATTTTCAGTAAGGAACACCAGTGCTACCAGTAGAAAAAGTTAGTCTGTAACCCTGGTGTATGTGTGTTTGTTTGGTGGTGGGGGCAGGGGCTGGCACATGAGTGTGAGACCCTGGCTTTGTCATGTTACATCATGCCAGATTAGCTTTATTGTGCATAATGAACGCAGCACAAGAGTTTAACCCTGGTGACGAGTCCCTGTGCTGGGATCCGTCCCTGAGTTTGGTTCCAAGCCTGTGGAAGTTAAAGACATGAGTCTTAAACTGGTGAGAAGTTCTGCTTCTTCAATGCTGCAGTGAACAAAGAGCACTTTCAAAGTCATCAAGCATCTACAAAAAAGCAAAGGGCACCCCTTCTCTTATAAGGTGGTTGCCTTCTCTAGAATCCTCCTTTGTTTGTTGTTTGGCTTAATTTCTATTGGCTTGCTATACACCATTCCAGCATTCTTCATGAGTGAAGGTAACATTTTGAAGTTCTCCTGACCTTGCGCTTCTTTTAGCTTAGGTTAAGGTAACCTCTATGCACAAAACATACATTTCCTATTACAAATCGCAGATTACAATAAAATATACACATCAATAATAGGATATATTTCTTTCATAATTGGGTGCTCTTAGTCTTCCTTTAAAACAATCTATACCCCACCGTTAAGTAGGACGTGCCCCTTTGTAATGTGAACATTCCTAACATCCTTTACTGTGATTACTTTTACTTGTGTGTGGTTGCATATATATTAGTCTTAATAAACATTTAATAATAATCATTCCATTTATTCTTTGCTCCCACATGCCCAGATGTATAATATGATGAGGCCTAAAATTGCTGTGAAGTACCTCACTTACTGAGAGAAAAAGCACATGTTACAATGATGGTGCTGGGTGTTGAAGGCCGTGGACATGGACCAATCCATTATGACTGCATACTAGAACATCTGGAGCTATAGTCAGCAGTAAGGTGATCACCCAGTGAGAATTTCTGATCATGGTCATAGGGCTGGATGACTATGTGGGAAGTGATATCTACCTGCCTTCGACAGCTATCATTGAAATGGCACACTGAACTCTGTAGCTGGTGGGCAGCCTGCTATTCAGAAATGACATCAAGTTTTACACATTAACTTTGAGAGGATTACTACCACACCCAAGAGGATTACGGAGTCAATGGCTTGTTCAGCCATACGTCGATATCAGCTCTGATACCTGAATCAGGCTTATCTGAAAGCTGCAGTTCTCTTTTATGCATTGGGGCCCATTCCTGGAGATGTGGATGAATCTTTGGAATGAGGCTTAGAGGATAGTTATGATGTTCTCTATTAATGTCAAACATACTGGTCAGCAGAATTTCATTGCAAAACTTGACTTCTTCACCAGACAGCTTTGATTGATCTCCGGACACAGTATCCACTTCCTGTTGAACTGTGGTGACGGACACCATGACCAAAGGAAGTGTCTGTGTGAGGAGTATAGAGAGAGAGAGAGAGATAGAGAGAGAGATGCTCTGTGTCTATGCTTGTGTTTGTATGTCTGTGAGGGAGAATGTGTCAGTGGGATGTAACTTCCCCCTTCCCGGTTCTGCCCTACCCTCTGCCCTTCCTTCCCTATACTTTCACACACGCACGCATGCACACACACACTCCCCTTGGATCTCCCGGACAGCGTGTACTTACGTCTCCATCCCAGTTTGCCCTCCAGCGATCGCACACCAGGGCCCACAAACCTACCTCGGACACGACACCACTGTGAGGCTAGTCACCTCCAGTCAGCCCAGCATGTCAATGTAAGTGCTCCTGTCGCGTCGGGCTTTGGCTGCACCTCTCAGCCATAACCGGGTCTGTTCTCAGATCACTAAATCTACACCGAAATTCTTATTTGCCTGCTATTTATCTCTAAACTGCTGCAGTTGGATCTTCCCGCTAACACAGAATTTCTAACACGTGCAAAAAGCAAGTGAACGCGAGGAACCCCTATCATTCTTTTGTAGGGAAAAATGTTTGGGAGTAAAGAATTTCTTGTTGTTTTGATGTTTTGTTTTCCGTTTGCTTACACCCCAGACCCAATTAGCTAGTTTTGCTTCTGCTTAGTGTCGTTTTGCGTTCTTGAGAAATTCCGCATGAGCCTGACTCATGGAAGTAACAAGCTCATAACAAAATTGTCTGTTGGGAGGGGCAGGGGGCAAATCATGGAACAGTGTCACAGCCGAGCCACATTGTGTCTCAGTTGCAAAGAGTCCTGCTTGTGAAACGGCAGCATCCCATTTGTGGTCAGCTTTGTAAAACACTTCCTAGTTGTCAGGCATTTAACTGAGGATAACCTCTCAACTCCACACCTGTTTTTAAAGAAGGTGATGTCTCCTCTCCTGGAGGAGATAGTGATTGTGGGTTGAGACCAGTTGGGGATGTTTCTTACTTTACGCGTTTCTGACTTGTCCCCACAGGAGAAGGATATGCCAGATAAAACCTGTCACTGTTTCCTTGTCTGAATAAATAACGTGGCAAGATCTGATAATGGGGAGGCAGGTTGTGATTCACCACATGCTTTTTGAATGTTTCCCTGACAACTGAATCTTTCCAGAGATAAGAATTTACTTGCAAGTGTGATGCGTATCGTTAACACTGATCATATTGCTGGATGTTTTTTTGAAATGTGATTAATCGACGCTGCAATCTCATTAAAGCTTCTTCCCCACTGTTGTTTCCTTACATTTTCAGTTAGACTCTCTCTTTCCCTGTTTCTGTGTTTTATTTTGTTCCTTCCATCTTTCTCTATTTCTGCCTCTCATACTGTTTTAAATGTGTGTGCTCTTTGCCTTGCCATCTGTCCATATATGGTGAGGAACTTTGGTCTGACAGATCTGTCAGGTAAGGGCTTGCGTTCTGAACCCCGTGGGCTGCTGTGACACCGTCATTGTGTAAAACTCCGCCCCTCTTTTCTTCCAAGCACCACTTAATTCAATCCTCCTTCTGCTCACTCATTCTTCATGCCATGTCATGGCATGTGATGATGACCTCTTTATGTTTTGGTCTTTTGCAGTGCTGTTTTTATGAAATTTTGGCTATTTTGTTACTTTCTTTGTTTAAGTTTTGCCTGTTTATGGAGATAGAGGATAAAGCATCTTTCAGTAATTAGGGTACCTGAGTATACATTCATATTTTGATTAGCAAAAAAAAACACTTGCAAGCAACTAATGAAATGTTCTGAGAGCTGTAGCACTTGGGCCTTCTCCATCAGGTTCTCTGGATCGATTCTGCTTCCACACATTTCTGTCCATGAGCTTGTATAGACAGCAGCTATGTTAGCCCATGTCTTCTTATCAAACTGGGCCTTTTATGGCTTTGCAGATGTGTTTGCGGCACTAGTGTTTTTCCTTACTAATTAAGCTCATTTCCTACTCATAAAGGCATATTGACTCATGTCATTAATAAAGTGCCTGTTCATCGGGGACTATGCAGCTGTGAAATATGTTGTGGTGTCTAGAGACATATGGTGAGCGCTTGGGAGTTACAGTATGATGACAGAATAGACAATAATTTGACGGTAATTTCTCTTATTCTTACTTTGGGATGGAGTCTTGTAGGTGTCATTTGCTTGACGCTTTACTCGTTGGAGTGTGTTCAGTTCGGGCATTTTCTCCCTGCTGCAGTTTAAACCCTCGGTTGACTGAGCGCCTCCAAAACTTGTGCCTGACACAGCTGGCACATTGTGTGGTGGAGAACCTCCTGGCGCAGCTTTGAGGCCTTTATGGTACAGTTTAGCAGAGGAACACGAGGCTTTCCTACAGGAGATAAAGGGATGTTGAGCATGGGGTCAGTCTCTGTAGGACTCACGCATCTACCTTTTAAGCATTTATACATGTTTTATTTTCTAAATACATTTTTAAGCATTCCGTAAAATTTCACTTACTCTTCACTTGAGCATTGAAATATCAATTTATTGTCTTTTTTTGTCAAAACAAATGAAGAAATATTCTACAGATGCTGTGACAGTTAAGAGACAATCAGGAAATCTTTCTAGGGATAGTTTGGTCTCAAATTGTTTCTTCAAATACTCCTGAAGGCCTCCTGAGTGGGGATAAAGTCATTGCCTGAGAGTGATCTGATCTCAGGGCCTCACCTGTGGGTTAAAACGTGTCTATGCTTACTCCAGGGTGCCTCTAGATGGTTGGTCCTTGTGTCTAGACTCAGAGCAATTGCAGGCTTTGAGACCCTGAGGAGCTCCAGCACAGACCCATGTTGGAGTGAGGGAGCAAGTAAGTGAGAGAGGAGGAGAGGCAATGAGAGAGAGGGAGAGAGAGAAGGAGAAGGTGTCTGGAGCGACAGCCTCGCTCAGTCCCTGTGCTTCTCACACACGCCTCTGACAGGAGGGAAGTCCCCATCGCGATGGGCGGCAGGTGGAGGTGACATGACAGCCATGGAGACAGGGACAGAGAGGCAGCAGTAAGCACCGGGGCGAGCCACTGTGAAGCACAAACAGTCTCACACACACAGAAGGGGGAGGAGAGCAAGCAAGCGAGGGAGAGAGAGCAAGCGAGAGATAAGCGGGAGAGTGTGTGTAGATGTCGGCGCTTCTGTGGGCAGATACCCGGAGCACTAAGTGGGAGACACAGGCACGGGGCGGGACAGCTTGTGAGAGGAACAGCTGAACCATGGTCCTGACCCTGCAGCACATTCTAATTGCACTCGTTCAATTTTTCAGAAGGGGGCAGCAAGTATTCCTGAGGGGAGAGGACCCACTATCGCATTCGGACGCCTTTCAGGTAGGACAACAGCCCTCTTTCTCTCCTTCGTCCTCAGTTTCTCTCTCTCTTTATGCCCTTTTCTCTGTCTCATTCACTCTCATGCCTTCTTGTGCTGGCCACGTGAGAAAGTTGGAGTAAACTTTCTCCGCCCCCACAGTGAGGGGCAAACGGCCCATTAAATGAGCGATGCTGTCCCGGGCTTGCCGATGGAATTGCTTTGCACTTGGAAGAGAAGGGGGTAAAAAAAAAAGTCCGCTGAGTTCAAAGTGAAAGTGGCAGACAGCATACCAGGCAGCCGTTGGACTCTCCGCTGTTAACCTGTCTGTCTGCATTCCTGCGCTGTAGCGCGCAGCGCACACGCAGGCAGCACCCTCTGTCAGGCACTTAAACCCCTTAAGAGCATTCAGAATGTCTTCCACGACTCAATCTTTCCGACTATGATCCCTGTGTTTCATCCATTGAACCACCCCCTTTGACCAGGTGAGGCCACCTAATCTTTACGAAGCAAGTGGGGATCAGTGAGTCAAACGTGCGCACGCTGTATCTGCTGAAGTCAATCAGCTGAGCTGCCGCTTTTTGTCTCGTACTCACCGAGGTGGCAGTTTGAGGAAAGGGTGTGTAGAGCGAGCATTCTCGTGCCAGAAGAAGGAGTGTGCGATTCATTCAAAAGTCAAATGCACAACATGAGTTTACAGGCAGTATTTACAGGGAGTTGCATTTCCAGGTAGGCAGGTACTGGGGGATTGAACTTTGCTCCTTTTAATAGTACCTGTTACCTTCTTTGACATATGGCAGTGTATCTGTGTGCTGATCCTCGCCGCTTGTGGGAAGCTGACATTGGGGGATTCGGGTTCCTGTCAGTGCTGCGTTGTTTTGGGAGTCTCATGTTATGCGTGATGATTCCTGTTGAAGTAAAAGCCTGTTGGTCTAAAAACACCTTTAAGGGATTCTGCTTTTGTGCCTCATGCCAGGATACTCACACGAGATGCTAGGAGCATAAATCTGTCTCCTGGCAACCGACACTTTTGGAGAATCAAGTCCTTATGAAGCTCCTTAAAAGCTTCTTCTTTGGTGAATGCTGGTGGTTTCTCTGCACCTGGGGAAGTGTGGAGAAAATATAGCAGGATGTCCTTCACAGAGGGATGTGGCTGCAGCAAGCGACCCTCATGACATTCAGGCGTTCGGATAAGGGTCGGTAAAATTGTGTGATTGAAGCTAAAATAAGGGAGGAACAGCCGTAGCAGCTTGTGAGTCCTGATGACTGTCCTTTGATGAAGACAGAGAGAGTCCTTCCTTTTGTAGGAATACTTTCAAATGTTGACTCCTGCTCTGAAGCGTTATGAAGTCTAGGTCCTCTGGTTTCTTTATATTTCTCCTGATGTCTATATTCCTCCCACAAGATGGCCTGACCTTTATGACCTGTATCCAGAATACTGTTTCTCAGAACCTAAAGATAACTGACCAAGAATATAACCAAATCTTGCGTGCAATTTTGAGATGTGTTTCAGATACATTTAAAAATTTTCTTGTCCAAGTTGGGGAACGTTTATCCCATTTATTTATTTAAATTTCCTGCCTTTTAACGTTGGTGTTCAAAGTTCTCTAAGTCTTTTCAAGCCTAGTGATGATGCTGTAGCAAGTGTGAAAAAAACTGCATTGAAAACATGTGTAAATAAAAACATTAAAAGCTGTCAGTGTCGTTGACTTGATTACACCAGGCTGAATCTGGACCAGCAATGTGACATGGAGCTTTTCTTTTCAGAAGCGTAATTATATTACTCCCTATTCTGTTATATAGAACTGTACTAGCTTCAGTTAAATCCTTTTTAGAGTTTTCATAGCTAGCCGGGAAATCACAACCCCCCCCAGGAGGGAAGCTTGGCTACACCTGACAAATAGCCAGACCAAAGATTTAAAAGCCCAAATAAAATGTGGATTCTCTCTTCAGAGTCTGTTCTCTAGCCTTTTTGCCAAAGACGTCTTACGTGGCTGTGTTCATCCCACATCGAGAACCAACATTTTCCTACACATTAATAATGCCAATAGCCTAACATTTTTTATGTGTGTAAAAAGTGTGCTTACGTAAAGAGCATGAAAAGATGCTTCGTGTCGCTTGGTGCTGAAAGCCGGCAGGAAAATGCTTTTTGTCTAATCTAGTTAACCATCCCCCCCCCCCCAAAGAAAAGAACAATGGCTCAACAGAAGTCTTAGAAAATTAAATTAATCTGACAGCTCAGTACAGAATTATTAATAAGAGAAATGTTTGGGCGGGTGACAATATCTGAGATATTCTGTGAGAACGTGCATATAATTGCCTAGCTCAATCTCAAAAAAACAGTTCTATGCCATATTTCTCATTAGCTTTTGCCATTGAGTCGAGGGGAATAGAAACTGATGAGTAATAATGTGACACAAGTGTGCAAAAAGCAGTTTATGTAACATCTGTGAATCAGAGCAGTGACCCACTTTTGCATTGTTTTATGAAGGGCTGAGATCTTTCCTTTGTGACTTTTCACACCAGACGTAGTGGGGAGTTTGGAGTTTGCAGGGGAAGAATGAATTTGGAAGCCGTTGTCAGAGCCGGTGACTCCTCAGTATGCCACTTGTGGTCTCGTGGGTTTGTCACACGTGCACGAAGCCCGTGGCTTCACATCTGAGAGCTGGATAAATGTGGGCTCCCTCAAACATTTTCAGCATTTCAAACCCTCCAGCCCTCCTTTTCCTCTCTAACAACAGCTGTTGTGACACAGACAAGCCGCTAATTAACATACACAGTGTCTGCGTGCTGCTGGCCATTTTTCCTCCCTGTTGGGTGCTTTGGGGTGTGTTTGGGTGGTGGGGGTGCCCTACAGGGAATTTTGAATACAACGGCAAAGGTTAATTCCCCTTATGGTGGACAAGGAGCAAAAGAGGCGGCAGCATGTCTGTGTGGCCCCTCTTCATTAGCAATGAAAGGTTCAACAGGTGAGCCCCTTGAAACTGGCACAGACTGGCCAACACAGGAAGCGCTTCCTGAGACATCTGCGACCAGTGTCCCTCCACCCACCTTGTAAAAAACAAACCCCTCCCCCATAAAGGCATTGAAGCATTAGGAGCTGCAGGCTCAGGAAAGGTGACGCTTTCCTCCTCATTCTAATGCACCAGTTGCTGAGGTGCTGTACGGCCATATGATGTCACATTTCCCTGAACATGTCTCCCGCCATCCGTGCCTTTCACTGTGTTCTCCTAGTTGTGTTTGTGTGCAATTTGCTTCATTTTGCTTGTTGTTCAGTCCAAAGCTGATAGACAAACAGGTTTGTTTGTTTGACATGCTGCTGATGTGAGGTATTTTGTTCCTTCAGTCTGCTATTGCACGCATTTTGCAAGCATAAAAAGTGTATCTGTGGGGGAATGGGAGGAAGGGAGGACTCAGGGGAATTAGCTGCCTTTGTTGCTCTGATTAAGTTATCCTACAGTCGTCCTTTGCCCATCATTGGCAGTAATAAACTTTATGAATACTATGATCTCAGTTTTGAGCTACAAGAACTGATCATACCGTTTTTAAGAGAACCGAGACCTGTGCTCACAGTGCTGCTCTGCTCCCCTTCTGACATCTTCTCATTGGGGTGGTTAGCAAATACCCCCTGTCACTCTCAAACTGCCCTGTGGGGGGTCTGCATCATTGCCACTTAATACCCCCCATTCCTATTCAGTGGAGTGAGGGCAGATGTATTACCCCTGTGAAAGAATGACATCTCATTGTAACTCTCTTGGTCCCTGCCAAGCCCTAATTCTCATTAACTCATTTGTCATCTAACAACGGTGTTGTGGCAAGTGTTAAGTTCATCGGGAAACCCCAAGGGCTAGATATGTAAATGAGGAGGATAGAGCTGTCATTTTCGCTGACTTTATCAAGCAGCATGTCAGCTGCAACTAAACCACCAGCTTATAATCCATATGTGTCAGTAGGAGGCAGACACAGATCAACTCCTTCATCAATCTCTGTATTGATCGCTCTGTCGTCACCCATACTGTCACGGATGCTTAATGGTCACCACTTAAGGACCACTGCACTTATCCCAATAGCCTCAGCTCTGAAAGGTCTCGATGATGCCTGCCTTTGCTGTCACCTGACCAGTGCCGTTTTGGAGGGTAAAAGTCCCCCCCACCTATAAAAAGGTTTATAGTGCACAAATCTGCCAGTACTGTGAGCCCGTTGATTCCCTGACCTGCCTTGACAATGGAATGGGTCTTTGCGGTACAATGTTACAGGTTGTGGGATAGAGCAGGGAATGGGTGCTATTCTAGGAATAATTATATTAGTGAGGAGTGAGCAGTGAGTGGACAGAATGTATTGGGCATGGAGTTGTGAACAGTGGGCACTGAGCAGTGAGTAATTGGGAGTGCAAATATGTATAGTGAGTGGGAGTATGATTACTGCAGGATAAAGGTCTCCTGATTTTGTTTGTGTATGTGAACGAGATGGCACTGTGCCCTCCAGTTAATGCCACCTGTCCTGCACATATGCTGTCCTGTGCCTGCATGTCGACACACCAGACATGGACGTGGACAGTGCTGGAGTGCTGGACGGCACTCCCCTGAAAGAGAAAGCCTTATGTGTAAGAACCATGCAGTGAAAGTGTAGGATTTGAGTGTGTACATTTGACTGAAATCCCCGATTGCTCTCTGGTCTTGTTGAAAGGATGAACTGCGTTGTATAAACACATCCGTGAGCAGAATACAAATCCCCAATCTGAAGGAGCTTTGCCGCTGAGAGGGAGTGGCAGTCGGCCCCTCGTGTTCAAACCGTGGACTACGGAGGATGCTTAGGAAGGTCACAGTGACCTGCTGCTGAAGAGTGAGGGGAGTGTTGATTGGGTCTGCCCCTGACTCCACCCCCTTTAAGTCCCACCCCCTTCCCAGAAGAGCAATTACCTAACACTTTTATTTATGCCAGTCTCTGTCACTCACCCTGAACAGAGCGTTAAACAAATTGCAGTGCCACATTATCAATCAGCAACGTCAGAGCCTGTCTCCTTTAATCAGGGAGTCCTTGCATCTTAAGGCGTCTTATGCGAAGCTGAGTGAAAACAGGAAACATTCTGTTTTTCTGTTTTGTTTTTGTCTCTCTGCACACATAAAACAGCCATTTGCTGTAGTAGTTCTTCCTTTTTTTAGCTCCTGGAACACTGTTAAATGTAATCATCTTCACCAGCTGTGGGGATTGTAAGCTGAGAATTAAGATACAGTCGGTGATGGGGAATGCTCTGTTTCACTAACAGGTTGGGGCTGAAATGGTCACTAGATGCTCTGCTGCCTTCTGAAACTAAAGCATGTGTAAAATGCCAAAGATACGATCAGTGGGATATCGATTATGACGTGAAGTACTTTATCTGTCTCTTTGCTCTATGGTTGCCCCAGCTCCCCTGGCACTGCTTGGTCTTGGCCTGTGCTGTTTTCCCAGACCTTTCTACTCCCAGACAGTGGGAATCATTACCATCCTGGGTTCACAAGGAGGTTCTGCTTCCTCTGTTTGTTGAAACTAGCATCCCTGAGTGGGGTGGTTCTCAGGAGGTGGCTGAAGTCGGGAGTCATTTTCCAAAGGTCCAGCTTCTAAGAGAGCAGTGGTGAGGCAGCTAGGAATCAGCCCTGAATGTTCTTGTCCAAAGTGATCCATCTGATTGAAGATTTCTTCACCTGTATCCATGGTGTTTTGAAACTAGGTCTCTGGAATGTGCAGCAACAGGGGAGGTGTGAGAGCATAAATGTTCAGGTAAGCAGGTGCCTTCAAAGAAACCTAGTCATAGAATCAGCTTGATTAGTAACCTCGTGGATTGAGAACAGATGTCTTTTGCTGTGTGTCTGCATCGACGGAATAGTGTGTATTTCTGTTTTTGTTTGTGCATGCCAATGCAGAAATAAATGTCCCTGTTTAGGCTTCAGGCCTGCCCTCCTAGTCACTCTCATCAGGATTAATAGATCTTTACCAGGAAGAATGGTTAAGTGTGAAAGGGACAGATGATAAGCCTAGCTTGTTGAAAGGTCAATGCACCACCTTTCTTTGACATAGTGCATCCCAATTCCAGAAATATATAACCCTTCAATATGTCTGTAGTGTGTCTAAATCACTTCCTGACATCAGAGGCACCCTCTCACCCTGCCCCTAGCTCCCCCTGCAGTGACACTTCTTTTAGAGAAGGCTGGAGGTATGAGAGCACAGTGGGAGGGAAAGGTTTGAAGGCAGGTGTAAATGTAAGCAAAGCAACGCCTTACCACTGCTGTAGTGTAGAAACTTAGTGGTGATGATGGGGCCTGTTTTAATGTTGATTACTTGGTCTACAAAACACATTAGTTTACACTTCCCCACTCTCAATGTCTGCCAGGACAGTATGTGCTTTTTCTAGGAGAAAACAAAAAAAGTCCCCAAAGTGGTTTAATTGAACAATCTGTTTCACGTACAGTATGACTGTGTCTCCCTGATTTGGATGTGAAACATTGCTTTAACTTGGTGCCCAGCCCTCCAGGTTATCTTTAATAAGAGACTTTGTTGGTGAAGAAAGAGAAAGAAATGGCCATAAACAGAGCTCGTGTGCACCTAGGAGTGGGGATTCTCATAACATCCAGAGTGTGCTGCATCTGATCCTTCCGGGCTGGGTGAAAGAGGCAATGACTGAAGGAGGCACAGCTACAGAGTTGCTTGTGGATGCCGGGATAATGGTGTGATCTGGAGCTCAGTTCTGCCTCCTTCTGGTGGGGTCACAACTGGCTTTCTGCACCTTTTCCGACACATTTTACCCCAAGGCTCCACATTGACAGTTAACCTTTGGCCCTGGTCTCAGGTCAGGTCACAGGTCACATACAGTAAGGCTTTTGTGCTGTAGTGTTACAATGGAGAAGGCAGAGCAGGTAGCCATGGAATGTCACCATTGCAGTGGGGGATTAGTCCCTACTGAAGCTCTCAGAGGGGGACTGTCAACTTGGGGGTCTCCCACAAAATCACAGAGGACAAAATGGTGCTTCACACTGCTCTGCTTGAGCAATATCCAAAATGTCACAGGATGCCAGTGGACTACATGCCGGCTTGCGGACTGGGGGAATTAAAACCTTCAAACTGTGACCTTGGCTGATCTCAGCATGACTTTAAACACTGATGGTCTGGAAGAGAGAACAGCTCCTGCAGGAATGCAAAATTACCACTAGGAATCTCTTCAGACAGTCCCCTGTCTCATCGAATTAGGACCCCCACTGGGACAATGGATCGTTTTTGCTTAATTAGTTCATCCTTAATTGGCAGCGGTGCCCTTTGTTTCTGGTGTTCATCCAGCTTGCTTCTCTGCTAGTTAATATTCAAACCAATTATACCAGTTGTCAGCTTTCCGTCTGTCTGATCATTTTGCTTAATGCTCATTTGCGGTAAACTGGAAACAGCTGGCTACAAAACACAAAGGAGCAAACAAGGACAGTGAGACACGATTCTTAAATTGAATATCGATGAGGTGATGTTTTTTGTGATATACGGGAATACATTTCTGCAAGCCAAGTAAAACAAAATGGACAGAAATTTGTGTGTTTTAACTGGAATCATGGATGTGTGAAAAAAGTAATTTCACATCTGTGAGACCCTCTGAAAAGCTTGAGAATGGGAGCTTTCTTGGAAGACACTCTGCGCACTGCGGTCCTAAATGCGACAGAGCAAGCAGAGACGCAGCATGCCACAGCTGGCTCTCTGGAAGGCATTTCTGTAGGTAAACTCCTTGGGGCTAACTACCACGTCTGGGACCTGGACAATCTGGCATTATGAAGCACTGTAATACTAGGCATTAAAATACAAAAATGGTGGTTTGGCATGAAGCAGTGTAGATGCAATTGAGACATTAATGACATTGCTGCATGGCCCCCAGTTAGTGGACACAGGGTGTCTGACTCTCTTGCAAACAAGACTTTTCTTCCTGCCGTGACCCCTGCAGCTGGTGCTATTTTGGTGAGGTCGATGGTGGGTTTCTGCTCTCGAGATGACGTCTCGTTCTGCAGCTGGCCTAGTTAGCACTTGGCCCAGTCGCGTCAATACTACGTGATGTATCGTCATGAGGCACAGGGGGTAAGGACACAACAAAGGACCAAAAGACAGAAAGAAAGAAAATGAATAGAAGTGGGTTATTTTGCTGAGCAAGTCTCCAGATGTAAGTAACGGGTGTGGTTGGGGACCCCAAGGCCTGCAGTGAATTCTTTCTGGGCCTCCTGCCAGGGGAAGCCCCACACCCAATTTTTTCCGTGGCTGTGCGGCCACATCACTGATGTGGGTGGTCATGGAGTATAACGAGGGCCCCGGAAATTTATGATAATGTGAGCTAACACGCTGTTAGCGTTAAAGCGCCAAACCCCAAGAGACTCAGGCTATTATTATTGCTACCAGCATTGCTACCCTCATTGCTTTCTACGTCAGTGCCTCATAATGCATTCTGAAAGGTGGGGTGTGAAACGTGGCAGAGGGGTATGTTGGGGCTTTTGGAGCAAAAGGGGGCATAAGTGGGGTGGTGTGTGGTTCAGTGGGTTAGGTACTATGCCTGTGATCAAAAGGTCGTCGGCTGAAAACTCTGAGTCTGCAGAGTGATATCACTTTTAGGCCTTTGACCCCCGATTACTACAAGGACTGTCTGACACTGCTTTCAGTTATATGCTGCTTTGGATAAAAGCATTTATTAAATAAAGAAATCCTAATTGTATGTGGCGTTGGAGCTGTTGGAAGTACTGTGCAATGTTAGTGGAAGTTCTGTTTGGATACTTTATCATAAGCAGAATTAAACACTACTCTCAAAACTCCCCAGAAAGTATTACTCTGGGATTGATCTACCACAGGCAGGAGGTGAACTTCAGTCAGCGAGGCCTTCACTGAAGGAGAGGACTGGAGGGAACTGTCACATAATGCGAGGACAGGGGGTGACTGTCACTCAGTGAGGACAGGGGGTGATTGTCAAACATGACCATCACACAATGAGAGGGCAGGAGGTGATTGTCAAACAGTGAGAGGACAGGAGGTGACCATCACACAATGAGAGGACAGGAGGTGATTGTCAAACAGTGAGAGGACAGGAGGTGACCATCACACAATGAGAGGACAGGAGGTGATTGTCACACAGTGAGAGGACAGGAGGTGACCATTACACATTGAGAGGACAGGAGGTGATTGTCACACAGTAAGAGGACAGGAGGTGACCATTACACAGTGAGAGGACAGGAGGTGATTGTCACAGAGAGAGAGGACAGGAGGTGATTGTCACAGAGAGAGAGGACAGGAGGTGATTGTCACACAGAGAGAGGACAGGAGGTGGCCATCATTTTTCACACAGTGAGAGGACAGGAGGTGACCATCACACAATGAGAGGACAGGAGGTGATTGTCAAACAGTGAGAGGGCAGGAGGTGACCATTACACATTGAGAGGACAGGAGGTGATTGTCACACAGTAAGAGGACTGGAGGTGACCATCACACAATTAGAGGACAGGAGGTGATTGTCACACAGTGAGAGGACAGGAGGTGATTGTCACACAGAGAGAGGACAGGAGGTGGCCATCATTTTTCACACAGTGAGAGGACAGGAGGTGACCATCACACAATGAGAGGACAGGAGGTGATTATCAAACAGTGAGAGGACTGGAGGTGACCATTACACTATGAGAGGACAGGAGGTGATTGGCACAGAATGAGAGGATAGGAGATGACCTCCACTCATGGAAAAGACAGGAGGTAATTGTTGTACAATGATAAGACAAGAGGTGGCCTTCACTCAAGGAGAGGACAGGGGGTGACCATCAGAAATCTTCATATTTAATATCTGTCTACCTTGTCCTTTATTATTTCTGAACTAGAGGGAATGACAGAAAGTGCGAATACTATTCCACTAATCATAGCATGTCGACACAATGGATAGACTGAGAACAATGAATATGGGCAGAAGGTGTTAAGAAATCTTGAAGGAAAAATGCAGACTGCCAAGGTAATCGCACGATAGCAAATGCCTAACACATGGCTCTGGCACTGAGCTAGCACTGGCTCCTGTTTAATAAGAATGATGTACAGTATGTTCATTGTAGAAACCATTGCCAAGTATCTGGACAAGATATTTTTGCTCTGTGATACAGAGACAAGTATCTCCACACACATGAATTATATGCAAGGCCGTTTGCAGTGTCACCCAGTGTTATTTTTAAATTGTCCAGACTGTTGCAGTTATCATCATGTACAACATTTTACCATCATTAAACTACAGTTTTTCACAATGATTCTGTTATTTTTCAAACAGATGTTCACAGGGCAGGACAAATGACATTTTAAGTGAGGTATGTGTCCCCTGCTATAGGTTGACATTGCGCCTATTAGGACAGCACTTTCCAACCGAGTAATCAATTGCCTACAGCCATCATCCACTTTACAATGCAAAAATAATAATGACTTTACTGGCCTCTGCCCCTACATGCACCTTGGATTCCACCAGTTCCGCCTTGGATCATTTTCAGTTTTGAGAAGCTTTTGTTCATGGCCTATTTACTTCTGCAACCTCCTGAAACTTTCCAATTACGCCCAACTCTTTCAGTTCAGAATGATAAGTTGGTGAAAGATCTGTGTGGTTGGTGACTTTTCTTAGCTAGTGTATGGTTTTTCACAGCTCCTACGGTTTGTCAATGGCCTCGTTCAGCTTCCTGTGCTAATGATATTATTGTTATTTTGGAATCCTGTGGCTTGAAGTGAGGCCTGCCTGGTAGGCAGATAGATGTTTTGGGACATTGGATTTTTGTGGAAACATCACAACCGAGCCACTTCTTCTGATGCCCGAAGGCTAGCATAGTATGGTTGTAGGCAAAAAGGCTGGCGTAGCGTTGATCTAGTGTTGCACATGCACTTACATGCATTTCACCTTCTGCTTGTGGATTTTGACTAGTGCTGTCTAGGGTGACCTCTAATTTTATTGAAAGAGAGAAGATGGGACAAGGAGGAATTGCTGTATGCTGTTTATTTGGCGATGGAGGCTACCTGTATTAATAGGTTGGTTTTTATTTGGTCCCAAGTCACTCATGGGCAGGCTTAAACTCTTTATGAAGATGCATTACCTCAACCTGATCTGAGCAATGGCACAGTGACAAGATTTAATTTTGAGCATGGAGATTGCCGGGGGGCACCGGTGCCGAGCGGTGCTGACTCTGTCAAGAGGCCGCTTGCACAAGGACTGGCTGGCATCTTGACAGCCTGCATGTTGAAGCAGGTGCGTTGACGTTGGTGGGTGTACGAAGCCAGAGATTCCCGCGAGGGAGACGCTCTAAATCTACAAATCTCTTACCCCACTGCAGCTTTCTAGATACAGCAGTCAAGTTTTGGCCTTGACTGGTCGCAAAATGACTGACTTGGTGCCGTCTGAACAGTGCTGGTGATCCAAGGCTGAATTAACCCGCATCAATCATGCCCTAAGGAAATGTGAATTAGGCATACACCACGGCTGTCTGTCCTTTGCGTCTAAATGGACATAATGGAACATTTGATGCATCTGCTGTGGATGCAATGCTGCCTATCCGCCTCTAAAGCCGCTGCTTCTGTCACAGGAAATGAGTCTGACAGTATATATCCACCAGCTCCAGGTTTGATTTAATGTTCCACTTGTTGCTTTGCCGCTGCATCAGGTCACATTTTTTCATGCAGTTATCTCCTCTATCTCTTCCCTGCTTTCCATGCCACAGTCAGTGAGACGTTAACCCCTGCTTCCTATTAACTCTGTACCTTCTTCTAGGGGACTGGGAAGCCGTCTCATTATATTTGAACTGGGTGAATTTTTCCTGCTGTTTCCTCAGTATCAGTTCATTTGGAAGGTTTTAACTAAAATTCCCATAAACCCTATCAGTTGCTTGAGGAAAAAAAAAGTATTTCAATGAATATATTAATAGCAACTGAAAGAATGTTTAGTCTGAAATCAACCCCAATAAGGGGTTCTCTCCAGGCTGAAACTGTACCCACTGGGTTTGGTCACACCAGTTCTACCATCTGCGGTGGATTTGATTTCTGCGCTGCTCCGCACGTAACTGTTGCTGACTCCCCAGGAAACGTGGGTCTGGGAGGGACGACAGCTGCCCACACCATCAGTGCCGACACTAACTAGCCAAGGCTACCTTTCCTCCTCCTGCTGATAGCCCTCATAGCTGTATCTGCTCCTACTGTCAGCCATAGAAGGCGAAACATTAAGAAAGAGTGTCCTGAAGACCAGCTGCTCAGACGGGAAAAGAGTGCTTGTGCCGTATCTTTGTGAGGAACCGCCTTCCCTTAGGCACCGACAAGATGACACATGGGAGTTATTTTCAATTTTAATCTTCTCTCCTTTTAATCTGATTGGGTTTTTGTTACGGTCCCTAATCTCGTGATGTGCCTTATTAGCATATCGACCGCAGCACTTGCTTGTGTGACGCTTTGCCATTGATGCATCCAGCTGGTTTCTGAGCTCTCCCCGCCATTTGCATGTCAATAAACTAATTAATAACACAGAATGGGCAGAGAAACCCAAGAAGCTGAGGATGTCACCTCTTCAGATGCGGCGATGCTGGCAGAGAGGGGTTAGCGCAAAGTCAAGTGATGATCGTGCAATTAATATTTTAGTACATTCTGACAAGATAATTATTTTAATGATCATTGTTTTTCAGATTAAAAGCCCACGTATATGCACTACTCTCGCCAGTTAAGAGCATGGTGCAGATAATAGCTAATAAATATGACAACGACAGCAGCGAGGGCTTAAGGAACACTTCCAGTGCCGTCGGCCGACAGTTCGGGTCTCTGTGAATAGAGCCTGAGCTGCAATTAAAGCTTCGCACTGCGGATAATCGCAGACACGTCAATGCCATGGGCCCCACGCTGAATTTATCGCAGCAAGACTGTTGAATCAGCGTTGAGTTGTCCTGCAGTGCCAGAAAGAAAATTCCAGAATGCAGAATGCAAAAGCTGCTTTTTATGTGTGGCTCCTGTGACGAATACTGCAAGCTGAGGTAATTATCGCACAAATACCGGAGTGGAAAATGTCAAAATGGGAATTGTGTGAGTCATTGGGAAGTTCCATGCTGATCAGTACCCTGGGATTGATGCCGATGGCACCATAACGGGTCATGTGTCATATTTAAAAGAATAATGGTGTTGTGATCCCATGTACACCTCGCCTGTGTCACTCTCTAAGCCGTGTGTCCTTTTATAGAAGCTGTTGTCAGACTCGGTCACAGTCTTCAGGTGTCTTGGTGCAGAGCTGATGAATTCACTCCTTGTTGGGTTTTGCTCATTGTTGGCACGAGCTCCTGTTACCCTTCAGTACAGCATAGACAATTTGCTGCTTCCTTAGAGATTGTCCTGTGTGTCATTTCCTTTAAGCAGGTGCAGCAAGCGAGAGCATGAGGTTGTTAGGCTGTGCAAACTGTGTTATGTGAGCTGTGACAAGCAGGGAACAGCATTACGAGTCTGTGTGTTACATCACCTCTTACCTCATTGTGACAGTCGGATTTTATTAATGTCATTTTAATGTATCTGTGATTTTTTTCCATTAAATTCTTTCTTGAAACGATTTGGTGATACAGTTTCACTCTCAGAGCCTTTAACTCCCAGTGAGCTCCAAGCATTCACCTCCGGAGTGTAATGGATTATTTTTCTTTCCGCGTGCAGCATCAGACTGCAGAAATGTGCAGATTTATTTACAAATGCGATGGGTCTCATCTCCCAGCCAGCACGCTCGGTTCTGGCACAGACTTAGATAACTCCAGTTTTTACGTATTGAATAAAATGCATGTAAAATAACAATACACTATTCATACAGTACAGATATGGAGATAGTGAAGTCTCACAGAAAATCCTTCTGTGTCTCCACAGAAAAAGTGAAACATAGCATCCCTGTTACATCACAATTTTTAATGAAACAATACTTTGGTAATAGAACCCCTTAATTGTGAGACATAATCATGAGTTTGTCAGTAATGCTGCCAGCAGCCTAACCTCCAATTCACAGAACTGTGGAGAGATAATACATTCAGAGCCCTCGAGGTAGAATCCATGACCATCATGCGAAGAGTTCTAACAGAAACTGTCACACTGCTGGTGTAGATCCAATCAAACCCTAGAGAGCACCAGGCTGTACATGGCATTGTCAGTTCAGGCATCTGTGCCCACGGCAAGTGAAATTATAAAAAATGGATCCTGGGTAATTCAGATAAAGCCTTGGCAGTTTTTGGTACAGTGACATGATGTACTAAAGAACTGAAGGTCATGTGAGAAGTTTAGAAAATCAGAATGGGTTTTTGCCACGCCTCTGCCATTTTGTATGTGATCCCAAATGCCCCCATGACACCTTGGTCCATCCTCTGTAATTTTTCATAGACCTCTCAGAATAGGCTGGTAAAGCCAGGCTGGGTTTGTAGTCCTAGTGCTGACTAGGTTGTTGTTCGTGTTTCCCCACCAATGCTGTCTTGGGCAGAACGCCCGTTTCACAGCCTGTGTGTTCGTACGGGCCTGCAATATGTTAATGCGGCATGGCTGAGTCAGACGCCCCCATGGTCAAATAAAACGGGCGTACCTAGTCCCCGGTGCCCTGAAGAAAACAGCACCTCAACACATAGCCTGAACAAGCGATGTCATCTTCTGGGATTTGCTCCTAGGCCTAATTTTGGATGGATCACTGCTGAAATGCTGCTGGTCTAGCAAAATTATGTCACAGAGGTAAAGGAGCTTTGGAATGAGGGCAGAGATATTTATGGCTTCTTATTCTCCCCTCTTGAACGAATTAAATTAATAGCCCATTGATTATGTTTGGATGTCCTCTGGAGCCTAGCAGAGGTGTTATATATGGGAGAATTAATGGAATGGATGATTTTGTTCTGAGCTCGGTTCCCCAAAAGCCCGATTCTCACACCTTCTGGTAAAGTATATCCCAGATCCTGGAGCTCAGTGAAGGCCAGCAGTACTGGTTGGCATCCGGCTTTTTACAGTGGAATTGTGTGTGTACAATACTGTTTATTTTTAAGTTCTTTGGTTCCCTTTGTGGGTCGTCAGATCGGCTCAGGAGGCCAAACATTTCACCCATGAGTGTGTGTATGAACATAATTTATGATAATTTGTGAATTAAAGGGCATCAAAAGGTAAGGATGAAGATGGAGCAAGCCAATGGCTTCAAAGCGGGAAGCCCAGGAAGCAGTTGAACTGGTTGGCCCTGGCCCACCTTGTGTCAAAGAATCAGTCTTAAGAAATCACCACTGGCCAATGTTTTTATTGGAACACAGAATATTGCTAGCAATAGGGAGTCAAAAAAGTGCTGCCAGGAACTAAGGAAATTTACTTCTACTGAGACACGCAACAAATTAAACCAGTGCAACCAATAAAAACCTTCAAAACAACCAAAATCACCAGCCTAGAAGGCCAACAACCGGTGTTGTGGCCTGACCTTCCACACAGCATAGACAGTACATCAGGGCGTACTGCTCCCACTTAGATTTCTGCATGACACCCAGAACAGAGAGTACATCTTATCAGTCCTGCATTCCAAAGCATCCATCCACACTTGCTGCGTGGTTGATATTAACTTACCCATCAATTAGAGCCCACGTGGTGCCTGGGGGGCTCCTTTGGGTGGTCTTTGTCCCAGTGGAGCACACAGAGAGGTGTTTATTATTATTAGGCTGCAGGTAGAAGTCGTCGTGCTGTATCCATGGCAACAGAATGAATTAAACTGATTTGTGATAAATGACACACAGAGGAGGAGGGAGGGGTATGTAATGGAAGGGAATGAGGAGACTGTCGACTGTGGATGTGATGACAAACCTTCAGTGTGTGTATGTGTCTTTGTGTATATGACTATATGTGTAATGTTTGACTGCTCTCAGCTGTAGATAAGGACAGGGTTATCCCAGGCAGGAGCAGAAACATCTCTCCCTAATGCCCCTAAGAGATCTTTCAGTGTTCTCGTTGTTGTTATTTTGCTGCCTAATGTGGGATTATATGCCCAGAGGATCACAGGAGAATGGTTTTCATTGGCACTGCAAATCTTCCTGTCGGCACCGCTCCTGGCCATGCACAATGTGCACTCTGGAAGCATTTTACCGCAATAAAAACAGTCCATTATGCCTCTGTAACGGCAGCCTGAGCAGCACCCTAATGCCGCATCTGCCTTGTGCCATGTCTCTGGGGCCCTTGCCAAAGTCCTCAGAGTCATAATGATGACAGGGCAGGAGTCATTGTAATGATCACCAGGGATGCATTTGAGGCTACAGAACAAACTGGCTCTGCATATGTGTGCATCGATGCTATGTGTGCAGTATATTTATATAGTTAACGCTGTATATATATTTAAATGCCTTGAGCTTTAAACAAATCAGGCCCCTGAGACTGACACATGGATCTCGATGACAAACCTCTGAGACACATCAGTGTGTCTGAGCATCTTCCTGCTTCTGACATTGTCTGTGTGGACTCCAGTGTAGAGTAATGGTACCACCACGCTGGTCAGTCACGACCTGGTACAACCCAACCTTGACCAGGGAGCCTAAAGGCACATGATAACTGGTATTGGGGATGTTACTTACAAAAGTAATCCATTACAGACAGAGGTGGAAAGTTCAGGTCCAGAGAGTACAAATTCAGACCAAGGTTTTGTTTCAACCAACCAGTTGAGTATAAAGAGTCACAGTCACTGAGTACTCAACAGGTTGGTGGAAACAAAACCTTGGTCTTGCTCAGGCTCCACTTTGTTCTCAAGCATCCAGTGTTTATAAGGGGAGAATAATACCATCACTGTGTTCATCTGTGTTCATCCATATATAGCAACAACAGCAGGACACCATTTTTTTTTCTGGACACACTGTTTCTGTGTGGAGCCCCAGAGGTCAGCTGAGCTGGCCATGCTGCTGCTATGGAGGATCAATCAGTGGTTCTTTGCAAGACTGGGGTGTGACATGACAGCCTGTGACTCAAAGATGGGCGCTTCCAAAGTGCCTTCTTTGGAAAGCACCAGGCTCTCAGCCCTGCCTTAATTACGTTCTTAACATTGGGGTTACGTTCTGGGATAATTTAACATCAGTCACCAGAGCGCTCTTCACAGGATGATGACTGGCTGAGTCAATGCAACTGAAGGAGAAAACCATTTGTTTCTCCAGATATCCCTCTATGGCCTTACGGATGTTAGAAGAATGTTACCTGCTCAAAATTTAGGAAATAAGCTATACAGTATGCAGTGATTCTAGGTAATCCAACATGCTGGCACCTTCTCCCATGGTACACTGCTGCTTATTTACTCTTGTGAGTGTCTCTAATAAAATATTTACTGACTTAAAATGGCAATTACGTCATAAAATGTTTGAAATAAAAGGCACTGTAAATCAGGTAGACAGCTGCGGCATTTGTGGCTTATTTATGGGGACCAATTAAAGAAAATTATGCGTAGATTTACCTGCTGTTTAATAGTTTTATTGAGTAGCATATGTTTGTGTCCACAGCTTATGAGTGATCATTCTGTAAAGTGTATTGGGGGTTAATGTGTGTTGTAAACCCGGGGCTACACTTCAGTCCTCTGCTAAGCTTTGTGGTGTGGGCTTACGTAGAACTGATAGCTACTTCCCTTCGTGCAGCACCTGGTTCACCGATCTCATCTCTGGCGAACATGGTGCTTACTTGGTCTTCAAAGACACAGAAATGTGTAAAGCTCTTTCACCTCTCTGCACTGGTAGGAGCATCTGGACTTCAGCTCTTAAGAGGAGGCCAGAGAGGAGTTTGTCTCCATGGATTCATGAGATAGTTAGAAATCTTTCCATCTCTGGGTGGGTGATGGGTTGGGGTACTGCTTAATAATGCATCTATTCATTTACTGCTTCTTAGCACATGTCCCCGTTGAGAAGGAGGAGGCAGCAGGTGAAGAGAGGTCTGCAGAAAGCGATTTCTCATATCAGGGTGGTGATGTACCAACTCAGGGTGTAACGCCAGGACAGTAATTTACAGCACTGACACCTCTGCTGTGGTTAGCCTTTGATACTGTAATTATCATTATTTATTATTGTTGTTATTTTGTTAACCAGCATCAAGTCTGGTTTAAAATTAGCCTTTACGTAATGGGTGGCAGCAGTAGTCATTGCCAAATGAATCTTTTAATTTTTTTTACCTGCACGAATAATTCCTTCAGTAGGTTTGGGATTAAACAGGTAATTGTATTTTAGCGTGACTTAACAGTGAAAAGGTTTAAGCTTGACCCCCAAAGCTCATTCAGGAAGCCTCTCCAAAGGCCATTTCATTGTTTAACAGAAACCTTGAAAATGATTAAACTGTTGGCTCCACATTCTGAGCACTGAAAGTTAGAAAATATGTTAGATGTGTTCAAAAATATTATTATATGCGTTTAACACTGCGGATGTGGGACACGACAAAATGTAGCGGCAGCCTCCACTTTTCTCTCCGGAAGATAATTAAGCTGTTATTTTCCAACATCGCTGCAAAGTAATAACAGCAATTATACGACGTATAAAAACAAAGACTTTGGCACAGCGAAATAGGGAGTGTTGGTGTTGGCGACCTACGGTGTCAATGCAAAGTGCAATTTGGAGGTAAATTACAACATTCATATGTGCCATGCCTTCCTGACCTAAATGACATTTAAATTAGTCAAATAAATTTTGAGAATTCGGGTATTTATAAATTTAATTTTTTGAAGATATGTAAAAGGCACCTTCACCGTGGTCTCACGCTGGCAGGGCACAATGCTGATCCGTGAATTTAGCTGTGTGTATATGTGGACCTTGACCGCTGTGTTTGCCTTTTGAATTTCATTTCTTTTAGAAGTAATATTTCACCAAACCCACTACAACCTGGGTTGATGTAATGCAGGCTGAGTGCAATTAAGTTATGAAGTACTTCATTTACAAAATGAAGTCTGCTTGGTGTTGGCTGTACCTACAATCCTCTACTGCTCGAGGATGACAGGGCATAATGACAGTTTTTCTTTTGTAGTTAAAAAAATGTGTCAGAAAAGGCTTAGAGCTTAGAAGTTAAACCCTTTTATACATATTTTTTTCATGAGAGCTGTTAGGAAAAGAGCTGCCAAATTTTGTATTGAATTAAGAGAAATTGCTAAGTTTGAACCTCTGATCATTGGCAGATTTTTCATTCCCTCTTTGTTTTCTTTTCCACTTTTTTTGAATGAGGTTCTAATTGTTAAACTCAAACATGCCAAGCAAACTTTTTTTTTTTTTCTTTTTTACAATTTATTTAACTGTTTCTCCTCTCAGAAGATGGACTGGTGGTGCCATTTTGTGACCTCTAACAGTAAACAGAGCCCCAGATTAAATCCTTCAATGATCTTATGAAGGTAAGGGGTTTGTGCTGCTGAACTCAAAGGGTCACTGTTGTATTATCACCCCGAGTGACCCTGAGTACCAGAAAAGCAGGCATAGGTTTGCCAATCACCCCTGTTACCCCTTATTAAAGGTCAGCCAATCAATGCAATGGACGATGATTCACATTCCAAGGGGAGCCTGTTCCTTCCGCACTGAGGCAGAAAGCTTTGATCTTTGTTTTGAACCAACCTGTTTTGGCAGAGGAGAAAAGACGCTGAGAAATTATCTTCAAGTATCTCAAAATAACCTTTTGCCTTCAGTTGCATATCACACTTATGGTGACCAAGCCAATGAAGTTGTGGACCATCCAAGTCACCATCTCCATTCCACACCATGCCTGTGTTGGCTGGATTAACAGTCTGAACAGAATAAACAAAGTGCTAAATAAGGAGACTGTGTGATGCTAAGTGGTCAAGCAAACCGGCTGATTTAATTGTAGTGGAATCGTTGAGGCACAAAAGGTTAACGCGATAAAATGTATTGATTTTCTCCTTCTGAACGTGGGCTCATTGCTAATGTGGTAATAGAACAAAAGCTCGTTAACAGAATCATCAGAATGGCCATAGAATGAGCTCAGTTCATCTTTGTAGAGAAGATTTAAAGCAGAGGAATGCCTAATTGTTTTGCTTCTTTAGAGTCACATATCAAAGGTGACCAAGGAGATTGCTGGCTTTGACTGTTGGGTACCTTCATTGTTGCTATAGAAACATGGGAAAAATTATATAGCACAGCTCTGGCTAGCTGGACAGGGTGAAAAGTCCGCCTTCTGCAAGGCGCTTAAGAATACCCAGCTGCGGCTTTGGTAAAGCCATCACAAAATATATCATTTCAATTGTGGTTTTGTTCATCAAGAAAAAGTAATGACTTTGGAGGCAGATTGGTAGAAAAATTAAACAAGAACATGAAGCTTGTTTAGGCTGTTTGTGCACGAAGGAGGACAAAGAAATATGTCGAGGTGCAGTGATTTGTCTCTGTTATATTCCAGTGTTTCTCAAACTGGTCCTCTAGGTCCCCCAAATAGTCCATGTTTTTGCGCCCTCCTAGTTCCAAGAGCAAAAATGCGGACTGTCTGGCAGGGAGCTGGAAGGGAGCAAAAACAGGGACGTCCCCCAGGACAAGGCTGAGAAATACTGTTATATTTCTTGCAATTATAAACCTTTATTAAATTGATTGTACTCTGCCACTAGGCGCAACTGTTGTTCACAGCCTCCTTTTGGCTGCCGGACTTGTCAGTCTCTTGCACCCAGTTCACTTGGAGCTTTTACCTCCTGCGCCTTATCTTTGCAGGTGGTGCTGTTTGGACTCCCTCAGGGATAGACTGGTCTGAGCATACAGCCCAGACCTTAGTCACAGGTCACGCCTTCAACATCTGAGAGAATTCAACGTGCGCAAAGAGTCCGTACCATAGAGACCCCATCATGGGGTTTTAAGAGCAAAAAATGGAAGACGCTGGTGAAACTAATGATAAAAATCATGATAAAACTGGTAAAATATCAGTGAAATATAAGCTTAAATAGGTTTCCCAGCAGAGCTGTTGGGGTGTCAGGGCTGTACCATGTGACAGCCCCAGGTTGCCACGGCTGGGGGCTGATAAAGCCGCTCGGTTGCATCTCCCTTCTGGCTTATGAGGCCTGGAGCTGTGCTTCCTCACTGACACAGGCGCTCCAGCCTAGAACCAAAGTACCCTGCTGTGATTTACAGCTCTTCCAATTTTTTGAGCCTGGCCCCCAGTTCATAATTCATCGCAGTCACGATTCATACAGTTAATTATGGATGCTGTCCTGGGTTTTTTCTGTTTATTAAGCAAAGGCAGCCCCCTCTTTCTGTAATGCATATCTTCGTAAACATGCACAAAACATCCATCTCTCATCCATCTACATTCTATGCAGTTCTATGTATTTAGGCTTTTGGATACACAGATCCTGTCCTGAGCACATAGCATGTGGCGAGGTTCCACAGAAAACAACGCTTTCGCTGGATTCCATTAAAATCCATATTATTATAGTTTTACTTTTTAAATTTAGTTTTTGTTTTATATTATTTTTCAATTTTCATGCTCAGTTGTACTTTTTTTGTGTGTGTTTTATTTCAGTTAATGAAAATGTTTTCTTATGGTTTTATTTTTTGTTAACAATAGTAACCCTAGTTGAAACACAAAGAAGTAAAAATTCAGGGTGTGTATTCAGTCGGAAGTAGGTTCTGTCTGTCCTCTTAGACCAACTAAAGCTGTGACGAGTCCACAAAAATATCTGGGTTCGATGTGTCATGTCAGTGTTTAATGTCCTGACTCCTGTTAGCAGATCATCAGACATTCCTGAGTACAGTGAATCCTTCATTGATTAATAGGTGGTTGGGACAGCACCAGGTCTGCCATCCACAGAGCTGTCCATTATCTTAAAGTGTATGCTTGACTAATTGGCAATGAGGTCATGACACATTCAGAGTCTTTCAGATGCAAGATGTGGCAGTTCTTTTGATTTAGCTCTGGAAAGTTCTCTCTCACTCAAAAAAAAGTCTCCCTCCCATGAAACTTCACAAATAGGGAGAGAAAGAAAGTATGGAGAGGAATGTGAGGGGAAGAATGGGAGTATTAGGCATATCAGGTATGATTAAGGTAGAATCAGGTACTAAGCTGCAAAAACATCTTGACTCCGGTCAGCTGACTCAAGGTTGTAATCCTCCAAGCATTTATGCTGCCATCAGTAAATCAGTGGATCAGAGGTGTGTTCTTTTTGGGGCTACTTTGATGTCGGTATGAATAGTGCATAATTGTCCAGGAGAGATCCTTCAAAGCGCACAAGCAGTCCTCTGTGTAGGAACAGCATCTTCTCACGGAACGGCATCTCTCAAAGACTCACGCACACATGTAAAACGCTGTCAGCGAGTATTATACCCATCTTTTATGAATTCAAAAAAAAGAAAAAAGGAGAGAAAAAACGTGTCTCACTTGCCTTGCCCAAGCTCAAGGCCAAACACAACAACACAAGACGTTCTCCTCATCGAAGAGGATTTTTCATGCTGCAGGCCGAACTTGACAGGGAATGCTTTCTTTTCCAGGGAAGTCACTGTGACATCTCGATTTAGCCGCTTTTTTCCTCAGGGAATGGATTTATTTTCTGAAACTGTATTTCGTTGTAATTATTGTGGAATATCTTAGCATAGTGTTGTTATGTCAAAATTTTGACCCTTTGTCTATGTGAGCTGAAAGAGAAAGTGAATAAATGTTTCCGGATCTGCTTTAAGCTTGCTTGGTCACCAAGTTCTTTCTTTCCTAGTTACTCTGAAAATGATTGAGACCACTCATAAAAGCTGGTGGGGGGCCGGCCCCCCCCCCCCGCCCGGGGGGCGGGGGGGGGGGGTGGGGGAGGGGTGGATGGGGGGTGTTGTGTGTGTGGGGGTGGAGGAGAAGAGAA
>JAODKC010000039.1:3111637-3158439 GCA_026777985.1 Mormyrops attenuatus
CCGCGCGCCCCCCCCCCCCCCCGGCCCCCCCCCCCCCCCCGCCCCCGCCCCCCCCCCCCCCCCCCCCCCCCCCCCCCCCCCCCCCCCCCCCGGGCGGGCGGCGGGGGCGCGCCCCCCCTGTTATCTACGTAAAACATGCTGACGGGGGTCTTAACCTTGCTCCTGGTGCTCATGCCCCTGGCCACCTGGGTCTCCAGCAGCTACGCGAGGTCTGCGGTGAAATCAAATTCCAGGAATGACAGATCCCTCCCCCGTCACCATGGAGCTGCAGCTCGGACCTGCAGCCCCATCCTCTGCTCATCGGCATTAATATCAGAGGTGGGCTAATGGTGGGGGCATGTAGAAATGAGTCTCTGATCAGCTGCATTGAACTCAAGCCGGTGAAGAACATGAGGCTTCAACCAGCAGATGTCGCTAAGGAGACTGAGGTGGGGGGGATTTAGTCAGAAGGGATCGCAGATTTCACCCCCCCAGTGTGTGAAGAGCAAGCACAATGCCTTCACCATTAGCATGCGGCCTCTGTCACTCCTCTGGCTTGATTGGACGCCCACGTGCGAGCCTACAGCCCCTCCCCTCTCCTTTAACAATACCCTGCACATCTGTGTGGGTCACATGCACATGCCCTGACAAACAGGAAGGTGTGGTGGAAACAGAGACGCTGCAATTCACAAGACGGAGGATTTTTAGATCCAGTTATACATACAATAGGCCGATGTCAAAGCTAGACATTTTTTCCGATATGAGAAGCTTCCAGATGAGCTAATATTTGTTTTGTTTTGTTCCTTGTAAAGGTTATATAAATTAATACTTGCATATTTATAACTGTTGAGTTTGTGTAAGTGATGTATGCTCGGACAGAATAGAGATGTAGCTGGAAATGGCCTTCCAGAAGCTCTCGTCCGGTCTGTGTCCCTTCCAAGTAATTTTCTGTTTCAGCTGTTAGTAAACGTGTCCCTTTGGATTTTGGTGTTTATGTTTCCTGCATTTCACATCCTCTGTGCTCTGTGGCGTGAGCGTTAATGCTCTGGCACCCTATAGCATTGCCCCCTCACTCTTCTGGACCATCCAACTGCAATCCCCCTGGCCCCAGTCTCAGAGGAAGTCGTGAACTGGCAGAGTTGTTTGTACTGTTCTCCTGGTACACTCGCTCATTCTTTTTTCAATGGGGTCTTTATTCTGTCTGTTCCAGGCACGTCCTTGAATACCTTTCACTCGCCTGTTATTCGAAGTCTGAATGAGGACTTAACTTGAAATGGATGCGGTTGACTTGAATTAAAAATAAAAGTAACCAAGCGAAAAATCGACGCACAGTCCCTGCTGGAAAATGTAGCGTTGTCGACGGCCTGACCTTTGAAAGTGCATGCCGCTGTTTGCTGCCCGCGCTGGCGACCGCCAGGGCCCTGCTGCTTTGCTGGCGAGCCACTCCCCGCGGCGGCCTGCTCGACTCGCCCCTCTCCTCCTGTGCCATTAACAGCCTGTAAATCATGCCATCCAAAGGCACGTTGCCTCCTCCGCCTGACAGCTGTCTTTCTCTCGCTGCCATTTCCTGCCCCCCCTCCCATGTGATGCTCTATTCCTTTTGTGCACTTGAGTCAGCAGTGCGTCTCGCTGCAGCCGTTTGGGAAATTGAGAGTAAATTCCTGCTTCTGATTGGGCCACATGATAATGTGACTTGAATCAGAGTCTGTGTATTTTTGCACAACCTTCCATTAGAAGTAATAGACGCAGTAATATTTGATGTTTTCTGGGGAAAATCTCCCTGTGTCCCAGTAGCATTTATATGCGATTAAAAAGGTTTGTATCTGTGTAACTTCTAACGGAAGAGCTGAGCTAAGTCGTCTTTCTTTGACTTAGCTGAGCTAAGTCCTTTTCAGCCACTCCTGACACTGGATATTTGAAGTGAGCTGTGGGAATGTCAGGTGTCTCTATATGGGTATTCAAGCCTGAGGCAAATGAATGTACAAGCAGGGCTTTGGCTGCGAGGAGGTCTGAATTCACCAGAATCATGTGGCTTCTTGTTAACCAGCCCTTTCTGTGTTGCTGGGGAGCACCAGAAAAACCAAGGGTGTTTGAAGTAAGCTTCTTGTCCTTGATTGCCATGGCAACCTCACAGCGCCTATTATATGCGCCGTTTCCTCAAAACGACTTGTATGACATTACCTTTTTGATATTGGGGGATTGTGGGAGGTAAGAGCATGGGGGAAGAGTCTCAGCCTTATCTTCTCCAAATTCCTTGTGTCGGTAGTCTGAATGACAACGGTCTATGCCAGGGGTACTCAAATGGCAGAGTCTGGACTCCCCAGCTCCCCATGACACATTGGCTTGAACCTCCTGGACACATGGTTCCTGGTTTTGCAAATAGGCTGCCATGAATGTGGATACTTTAATTTGGTTTACAAGGCCTACAAGTGAAGGAACTCATATGAAGGCTTTTAGAATAGAAGTCAACTGGCTGCAGGGAACCGGTTTGATTTGAATGTCCTATAAGTATGGTTCGTTCTGCTTAATTGTAATGACCTGCATTGCTTAGTAATAAATAATTCCCATACTGGGATATGAAGTAAAGATGTGATCCGATTGTTATACAGTACTAGGAATAATAATATATCATTTTGGGGCTGCAGAAATTACTGCAGACATACAAAATAAAATATTTACAACTTTCAGTGTCATTAAGTCTTTTATGTGTACCTAAGAGGACTGCAGAGGCACAACACATTCTTCTCTACTGCTGAGAGCAGAAGCAAAACATTAGAGAAGGCCTGGCAAGTGAGCCAAGCTCCTAACATACAAAGCTCATGGCTTTGGGAAGTGTTGAGGGCCTCTTGTGTTTCACAATGACTAGTCTGAGTGTGATTGTATTTTACAGTGTGTGTACTCTGGCTGCAGTCTCCAAAATCTAGAGCCTACTCTTCACCATGGTGCACGAATTGCACTCCTGCTTTTTGGTATACTCCAGCATCTACACTCTCTCAGTCTACAGGATCTTCGATCTGTTTTTCATCATACTACACGATATCACAATATATATTCCTGCTGTTTGATATGCTCCAGTGTCCATTCTCTCGCTGCAGTCTACAGGATCTAGGGTCTGCTTTTTATCATACTACATAATCTACACTCCTGCTGTCTGGTATGCTCCAGTGTCCATGCTTTCGCTGCAGTCTACAAGATCTATAATCTGCTTTTTATCACGCTACACGATCTATACTCCTGCTGTCTGGTGTACTCCACTGTCTATGCTCTGGCTGTATTCTACAGTGCATGTGTCTCCAGTGTTTATATGCTACTGGAGATGCAGCCCTGTTGGAATAACATCCAAGGGCCACAGCATCTGTCCTGGAGAAGCTGGGAAACACAGACAGTCTGTGGTGTTCTTGAATATGTGTAACCCGTGTGCGTGTGTGTGTCATGCTACTGAGGGCATCAGACGGTGGTACTGCCAATCTGCGCTGGCAGCTCTCAGATGCATTCAGATTGGCCCCAGGATTGTTCCTTGATTCCCCCTCAGCTGTATAATTATTGAGGAAAACTATTCAAAAGGGCAAGTTCCAGTAAAACATATAGCTTTGTTACTTGGACCAACAAGCGAAGCAGACACCCCCAAATGAAAACAAAGCAGACCCCCCTACCATGTCGATCATTATGTACAGAGAAGATATTGGTGATTGTGGTGTGTCTGTGATCCACGGTGGATTGGTCTGGCCTGCTTGAGTGGGCAGATCTAAGCATAGCTGGCTGGCACCTTGTGATTAGCTTGATGAAGGCAAGGTAAAGATGTCTCAATATCATTAAGAGGAGGAATGCTGTGTGGCATTCTGGGATTACTCGTTATCTCTCTGGCTTGTCAGCTGGCTCCCTGCCGTTAATAGGACAGCTCTGCCCAAGGCCTTTTTATTTGATGCTGAATGAAGTATTTGTGTGTATAAACCACTAAGAAAAATGAGCCTGCAGGTTTTCCATCCACCGTTTTACTGTCAGTGACAGGCTCAAGTTAATAAAACTGGAATAAAGCTGCTTAACCTCGCTGGATGTAAGATAAGTGGATAATTAAGGTGTTTTTGCAAACAAAAAAAAAAAGATGGATGCAGCTCAGACTCAAGCATTAAAATGGGCATCAAGAGCCTTCAACAGAAAGTGCCCATCCAAAAGGTGGTGTTAGAGGAACTCCACTGACGGGTGTGGATACTGGCAGACTGGGGGACATTGAAACTTGGATGGCATACCTGTTACCCTTTAGAGCTCCTGCTCCCATCACAAAAACACCCGGCGCCACTTGTCTGAAGGCGCGTGGCTTTATCAGACGTGCCTGTTGTCATGGAGTCACTCGTTTCCTAGGGGGGAGGCGAGGGGGGGCAGGGGACTTGTGGCTGCTGATGTGACATCCAGCCCCCTCTGACATTTCAGTCCCCCTCGCTGCGTTAATTAGCAGGAAAGGTTAATAAACCCAACGGGCAGCTGAGGTTTTATGAGTTTTATTTATTCAAGTGCCAATATACGTCACCCCCTACCCCTTCAGAACCCCAATGAACTAGTTGTGTTTCTACCTTGATACATTTGCTCATCTGAAAGTCAGTGTAGTGTGAGCGATTTGGGGGTATTTAACCATGAATGATAATCACTGAGTGTGGTGGAGGTGAAAATGCTCCTTCACATTTCTTGTCAGTGCTCGACTCGATATATTTACCAGTACGCAGCTGCACCTTGACATCAGTAACGCAGAACGGCAAATACCACTCCACTCCAATTACCGCGAGACTCCATTTAGAGCCGTGCGCTGCCTGTGCGATCGCCTTAATTACGCTGTTTAGATTAGAGTGATGCATGATAATTCCATACCCTGAAGGCACGCCACGTCTTATGAAATATCGAATGTGATCGGTATCACGACACACAGCTTTACAGGGATCTGCCCTGTGAAGTTGAATCCAGTTCTGACCAGTTTTATGGGAGAAGAATATGAAGATTTCAGGGGAGATTAGTTTGTCTTATCGTTTTCTTTGAGGGTTCTTCCTCTCATTCCTATTCCCCTTCTCCCCTTGTCTGAATCCCTTTGCCTCATTGCCCCTCCCTATCTGATGTTTCTCTGCCAGAGTCTGCAGGTGTACCTGCTTATCACACTTGGTCTTTCTCTCCCCCTCTCTTTCTCTCTGCCGCTATTGCATGTGCTACCTATCTATCTCCAATCTTATCCCAATGAGCGATGTGAGGGGAGCTAGACCCAGTTATCACAATGGCGGAATGCCCGTCCATGATGTGGCGCCTAGACCAACCATGGAAAACGTGGAAATGCCAAATCCAACCCCACCGAAGCTTGCAGCGTACTACTACATTCCCCATTTTTTAGATACTGACTGGAAGGTTGGTCGGTATTAAGTTAATAGGGTATTTTGAAATCTATGTAGTTTTCCATACTTTTCTAAGGAGCTGCCTGGTTCATTTTAGTTAGGAAACCAGAAAACTACAGTAGCTGATTGAGGTGTATTGTAGTTCATGCCTCAATCCACTAGAGGCGCAATATAGCACCCAGCGATCAGCGCAATTGTTTCTGTATGCAGCATTATTTAAAAAATGGCGAGCGAATTGGTGAAGAAAAAAGTACTGCTGGCCCTCTTCTCTTGTAGAAATCCAATGAAAAACTGCTTGCTGTTGTTGTCAAGTGTGGCCCGTACATACTTGTGCGTCTGTGTAACAAGTGCAGCATCCGAGCAAATATTCAGCACAGCAGGGAACACGGTCACCTTGCAGCGCTCGCAGATGAACCCAAACAAAGTGCACATGCTTGGGATCCAGCAAAAAACCTAGATTAGATTGGTATGTTGAACACACTAAAACAAAGGACATGTCCCATGCACCTTGTACCCCTTCATTTGAATTCTGTTCACATTGTTGAAATTGTTTTGTTTATTAAATGTTTATTATAACTGTAGGAGCCATTCATTTAATTTGTCTTTAAAGTCAATTTAATTATTTTGTAGCTCTGCATAATAATTTATTGTAATGTTTGTAATGTATTTTATAATATAGCTGTAATATAGTTTATTGTTCATTTACCATTCATTTATATCCTGTTTAAATTCGATTCAGTTGTTTTATAAAATGTTTCTGCAGGAACATTTGTAATAAAGAAATATGTGAGTTTAAAATGGCCTTGAGTAAATTAATTGATAAATTATGATTGATTAAATGAACGCTTGAGACAATTATTCTACTCGGCAGCAGCCCCACCCAAAAATACCGTAAGAATACCGTATATCGGTACTATGGCTGGAAGGTATGAAAAAATAGATCCCACCCAATCTAGCTGACTGTTCTTTGACCCGTTTGGTTACTCTAAAATAAAGAGCGGTCATATTACATCACACCTGGCTTCCCAAAAAAAAAACATTCACTGAAGTCACAACCCTAATAATCATAACTTTTCTCTCTCTCTCTCTTTCTCAAGACAGATGAACATTTTTTTCACTCTGAAAATGTACTTTTTGTCTAGAATGGTCAGATTTAAAAATTTCAATTCAGGGAGCCCCCGTGGTCCACCCTGCTGAGAAATTTGCATTCAGAGCAGGAGAATGTGGCTGCAAAGTGCAGTTAATAAGACATCTGTCCGGGATCAGCAGCGTGAGTAAATCCACTGGCGAGTTCACTCCCTGCCAGAGATTAGCGTCCACAGGCACGAGCGCAGAGCCGGCTGAATAGACCAAGATGCCGTTGCCGTGGCAGTGTGTCTGGTTTGGGGAGATAACTCAGTAAGAAAGGAAGGGGTTCTCATCATGTAAATCCACACCATGCCAGCGTAACTGCCTTCTAACAATACCATCATTCCCCAAGTAATAGATACTGCATGAATTAGGAGCCCTAAATGGCCCTGCTGTTTTTGTGGGCCCACAAAACCTACTGGTGGCAGTAATTGACTGGGACCCTGATTGAAGCTCCTGAGCATCTGATGATGAGAGTAAAGTGGGTTATTGTTTGTTTGTTTGTTGGTTTTGTACTCGGATGGTCGGTCCATCACAGCTTCCCGGCAGCGCGCACTTCTCCTCTATTAACCCGGCGGCTGACATGGATCCGCTTCTCTGCTTAGGGTGACTTTCCCGCACCCATCCGCTGCTCCACTTACAGCCGTCACTGAAATGCAGAGGCCAGCAGAGTTTGTTTTTTCGTTAGCTTTCAGTTCTTTCCACCTCGCCGCATCCCGCTGGCCGGGATCAGCGTCACTAACAGAGAGAGAGAGAGAGGGAGCACCTTGTGCTCTCCTCAGCCGCTGCCTTTGCTTTGCTGTCATGGGACGCTGGCTGGTCCCTCAGGCCGTCCCCCAGGTGGAGCTCATGTGAGACTCAGAGCCTCTTTGTTCTGAGATGGATGGTGCCTAAAGGTGCCTGCAGGGGCCCCCCCCGGCCATCATGCTGCACTGAGATCTCTGCAGCGATGCGATGAGCTGCTGCGATGATTTTACCTCCTGCTTCTGGGACACCTCCTGACCTTTTCATGCTCTTCTGATAAGTGCTTTCTCCCCGCTGCAGCTTTCCTGCTGAGCTGCTTAAGTACCAAGGCACCTGAAGTGAAAGGTGGCTCGTTTATCCCCCCAGGGACAGTTCGCGGAGGAGTCCGGCCTCGTGCTGTGACCTGGTCGGCGGCGTGCAAATGCAGGTGTGCTGAAAAGCCCCCATGGGACGAATCCCCTGGGGCTTCTGGGTAGTTTGGCTGCCCTGCGGGGGACCCGTGCGGACGTCCCACTGTGTGCTGATGGGGCAGGAGTTTCTCAGAGTTTGGGTCACTTTGCAGCCACAGAGGCAGACATGCCCTGTTTTTACTCCAGTCCAGGAACAGGAAGCCGGCAGCTCTGTGATGGAAGAACATGGCTGCCGTGAGCAAGGGCATCACTAGAGATTTTGGCCTCCATGATAGCATATCAAACTGGGCCCCCAACCCAGACCAATTTTTTATGATTTGTGGAATTCTCCTAACTTCTCCCTCATTATGGCTCCCCTGCCCCTGTGAACAGTCTTTCCCCATATTAATGGTCATTAAATACATTTTACCAGCACAAATGAGCCTTTAGTATGTCAGCCCCCTATGCGCTGATGATTGTTATCTTTCCATCCATGTGTCAGCCAGCTGATTAGTCTCTGATCCTTTACTAGAAAAAAAGCATCCAATTAAGGGTGTTCTGGTACTTTCGCCATGTTTTGGGATGAAAGCGTTGACACTGGTCATGTTTGCCTGTTGTCCTTTAGTTCTCTGCTGCATTATTGGCTGACAAACAGCTAAGGTTCCTCATTTAGGAGCCTCGGTATCCATGACGATCCCCCACTCGACATGTCATAAGCGTAATTGTGCTGTTTGGGCCCTGGGGCTCCGTGAGGCTGGCAGCCCCTCCGTCTGCCTTTCTTAGACTTTGTTATGCCAGTGTGTCAGGGCCCCGCGTGGGAGACGTGGCCCACGGCTGCCGCACACTATTTCCGGAGCAGTGGGGACGACAGTCACGGCGAAACCGCCAGCAGACACTTGTGTCGCTCGCGTTATCAGACGCTCTTTGGAATCTGTTTACTGCGCCGATGGTATGGGCGAGACTCAATTTCATCCCAGCTTCTGCCTGGCAGGCAGAACCCATCTGATAACCACTCTCAATCTAGTGAGCAGGAGCGATTATGAGTTTGGTCAGCCCAGGTTCAGCAGAAGAGCGGTTTGGCCCACGGCAACATGCCGGGCGGGTCACTGGCACTATCAGGTCCTACCAGTATTATCTTACAGTTTAATTAATTTTTAGTAATGGTGTTGAGGACCCACAGAAGATGGCCTGTTTTTTCTCTCTACTGCAGCTCATCGTAGGTTAGGGCCTTGCAGATCATTGAAAGCCCCATTTGAAAATGGCAAATTGAATTTCCTTTTATCCTCCTTTGAGTAGGAGGGCTATTGTGTCCCCAAAATAATCCTCCGTCGAATAGGAGACGGTCTTTTTTTCATATCTTATGAAAGAATTGCACCCCCCGCAGTTATAGATAATTTTCCCCTTTCAGCTCCATGTTTGCATTAGCGTGTGGTCGCTAATGCTTGGCGATGCTGCTCCATGGCGGTAAACTGCAATGCCGATCGAGGCTGGTTCTCCCACATTTCATGGGACTGAGCTCTCGCCCCCGCTGTGCCTTTCGAGTGCCCTTTGCCCTGCGTGAGTCCTGCGTCAATCTGTCAATGCGTCTCATTCAGCTCCATCCACATCGCTATGGCAACGATCCGGCTGGCATGGCTGCAGCCCAGACTGCTGCCTCTACGTGGATGGTCAGTGGTTTAAAATGCGATATGGGAGTCAGTGAGTCCAGTTGTCAAAGTTCGGAGTTCACAAATGTGTCAGGGTCTAGTTGGCACCACGCGTATTCTTTAAAGCTTAAATAACAAAGCTTTTAAGGTGGGGGGTGGGTTGACATTTTCTACAATCCCATGAAATGGTCCTATTTGCTGGTGTGCGGTAATGTGGAATACACATCTGTAATTTTAATTTTTTTGTCTTTTTTCCCAGGATGCTTTGCTCCGGCTCGCCTCCATTACTGAAACTAGTTCCCTGCGGGATGTCATTAAGGAGGTTCTGGAGGCAGTTCTACCCAAAGTTGTACGTACCCTCCTTACGGTATACCCATATGACTCTGCCCATCTGTGTGTTTGAAACTGTGGCTTCTGTGTGTCGTTTCATTGCTAGACAGGTGACTCATTGTAGAGCTTAGCAAAGCTAGCTGGTGGATTACAAGAATATAGCGCTTCTGGATTTAGGAGTAGTGTTTGGGACGAGCTTGAGGACATTAGAATATTAGGTAGGGAGGAATCATCAGGTAACTACTTGGTAAGTGAAAGTAATTTCCATCATGTTGCACAGGATTTGAGAAAGTTTATTTCTACTCTATGTTCTTCAAATGTGTGATTCTTTCACCTTCTGATGTTGTACTTCCTCACGAACCCTGCACATTTCTGCTCACCTGTATCTGAACATGTGCAGGACCTAATTTGATGAAGTTATGGGGATGTTTGTAGGATTGATACTTCATTGGCACCCAGATTTCTTCTCTGTGGGCTGACAGATCAGTCCCCTTTCTGCAGCCTGGATCTCCTTCTTGACAAGTCTGATAAATTAAGTGAAAAATCGTATTCGCTCCTTCTCTGCCTCTCATTCTCCTGCAAATGGACAGCTCACCAACCGAGTTGGAAGGTCGCAGCCGTGGCTCACTGTCACGCATGCACATGCATGCACGCACATGCACACACACACACACACATGCACACACACGTATGCAGGCTCTGGGGGCTTCATTCAGCCACATACTGGTAAGCTGATCGCTGTGTGGCCCAGGAACTTATGAAGAACTTGCACATCTGACCTGGCGGGGGGATTAGAGGCCCACCCCCACCAAGCCTCATTACACTGCTTGCCGTTTCACTGCCTTTACCCATGTTAGGAGTGGAAAAAAAAGCTAAAATATTACATTTTCTGACAAATGTGGAGGCTTAGGAGTAAAAATAGAGAGGACTGCTTGTGCTCCAGCTGGAACGGATCTCTGCTCATTATTCTCGTCACCGGCGTCCTTTTGTCAGCAGGGGGCACCGGGGTCACTGCTCTTGGCATGGGTTATTTAAGGAGTGGCCCAAGCGGGTGGATTTAGTGGCCCTGTAGCACCCCACATGGGGACAGTTCATGAGACAAAAGACCCAGGAGCATGGCAGTTGCATCCACCGGCCTTATGTCAAATTAAAGACCACGCCTGCATGGTACATACGGTGGACACTGCACCTCCATATCCAGGGCAGGGACCTGTGCATTCCAGCTAAACAGACACTTTGTGTTTTAAGTCCATGACCTGGAAGTGTGGGTGGGGGAGGGAAGTCAAAGGGTGGTGTCCAAGGAAACTTTAACGCATGGGTTAACGTCCCTGATGGAGTTAGAAGTATCTCAGAAGGTCATAGTTGGACAGAGACCTCCTACACATGGCACAAGCCCATTCCAAGCAAATCCAATAAGCAGCATCACTTCAGCTTCAGATTCGTACACAGAGGGCCGCTGCAGTTGGGGCTTCTAGTTTTTTTGTGTAATCACTACTGTATTGCTGCTTTTCCCTTTCTGTGGCTTTCCGCATAATTGAAGTGTTATCCATGCAGACGGCATTGTGTTTTTTCGTGTGCATGCTCCTCAGTGTCCGTAGTTGTTTTGCGTGTGTGATGCCGCTTTGTCTCTCAGCCAGGCTGCCCCTCCCCTTTCTTGGTCGCCGCTGTAACCTGAAACATGTCTCTGAAACAGGAGAGCGTGTTCGTCTACCTTCTGGATGTGGAGAGCGGTCGGCTGCTGTGCGACAACCCGCCCCACGCTCTGCTGGCTGAGGGGAAGCTCAGGTGAGCGTGCTCCTCTGTCTCCTGCAAATGAGGTGAAAGGTGTCGCGGTATGAGGTCAGTACAGCAGCTGGGGCTATGGTTAAGCCCTTGTACTGGTTCTGGTCCCTGGGCTCATGGGCAGAGTGGTCAGCGGATGTATCGCAACACAGGGTGACCTGGGGTTTGGAATCCACTCTGTGTGGTTTCTCTCTCCTGGCCAATATCACTCTCAATGACACCAATAGCGTTCATGTGATGGATGTCTTAAGTAATCAAACTGACAATCTGTGATGGAGTTCAGAGGAATGACCCCATCTGAAATCGGCCTACTGTAAACTACTGGAAGCTAACTAAACAATAATCAATAACTACTGAACAGCTGGATAACCATTAAATGATTACTGAATGCTACCTGAGTGGCAGTTAAATGACTGCAGAATGACTACTTAACGGCCATGGCATATTGACTGAATAAGCATTAAGCGAGTACTCAGTGGGCTCCGCCTTTCTCCGAGCTGCTGGTAATTGTGGGTCCTTCCTGCATCTCCCCTGGAGAAGCCCGCCAGGCTGTCTTCTGTCTTGCTGAAGTTGTGCACCACTACAACAGGCGGCCAGAGAGCAAGTGAGATAGAGTGCAATGGGTCCGAATGAAGAGTTAGCCGTAAATCCCTTGCACCTCTGCTCTTCCCATGGCCCCCGTTGGTACATCTGTTTTACCTTCTCCCTCTTTCGTTTATTATTTATTTATTTATTTATTTTAAATACCCAACCACCACCCCCCCTTCGGAGGACAACTTTATTTTTAATTAGCTGAACAACAGATCCATACATTAAATGAAGCCACTCCAAACCAGCCCACCCCTGCCCACCCCCATTATGACATTACAGTACACAGATGGACATGGCAGGTTGTAAGACCGTGCAGATTGACATAGACAGACAAGACTAAGCATAACTATACAGGAGGAACTTATTTATCTAACGGTTTTCAGGGAGGGAGTGGGGTCTCCATTTTTATTTATCCATTTTTATTCATCTAAAATGGGAAAAACTCAACAATTCCGCCTTTCCCACCTGTGCTGACAGTAGGACCCGGCATCTGCCAGCCCATCAGGTTACACTCGCACATTCTTTTATTCAGGAAGAAATTTGGGAGGGGTGCATTTCTGAAGCATTTACTTGGTGGGCTTCCATTCTGAGCTTTAATCTCACACTGGAAAGAAAGTCATTCCAGAGTTATGGAAATCCAGATTGGCATGTGGCAATACTGGAGCACAGAAGAGAGCCAAAGGAACTCCACGTGGAGGCTCACTCGTTGTTCTCATGAAGGACTAAACTTCCCTGGGCTGGACCGAGTGTTTGGGGTCTTTCCAGAGAAATCATTGCGTTAGCCAGACAGTGACATCGACATGTTTGGCACCGGGTGCGGTTTACTGAAGACACAGCCTTTGGGATGGCAGCAGCGACGAGTTTTTGTGACTAATCTGAGCAACGGCCCTGCCATCGCTTCGGGGTACTGCAGTCATTGTCTTTCCTGTTTGCGAAACCTTCCGGGGAGCTCAGTGGAGATATTTCCACTCGAGTCTTCCAGTGGGTTAGCCTTGCTTTTTTGCTGTGGTGAAATGTAACCCAGGAGTATGGAGAATAACTCAATATTAGCAATGCCTTATGGAATGCTAACTTCCCTGTTTAAAACTCTTATACATAAGATTCCTACGCTTCATGTGTTTTGAGATCGATTCTCAAGCCTCTAAAATGAATTAAAATAAGTAAAAATAGTATGAGTATAGTTCTGTGTTGGATCACAGTCTCCTTTCAGGCTCCACCTGTTTACACTGAATAGCATCTAAAGGATTAGCTGCTAAGAAGTTAAAGGAAATAAGTGTCTCTCCAATTCGCAGTTTTTTCGAGGAGCGGACGGCTTTTGGCAAGAAGTAATTCACAGGAAATACCCTCGAAGTGCATGTAAGTGCACGCATGCGTGTGCCTGTCTGTCTTCTGAGAAGAATGGAGCCCAATCGGGCCCCATCCTTTGATGTTCCATTTCCCAGTCGATTCAAGAGCCCTGCATTTTGCAGTCAGTCTGCAAGGTACCGAGATGAAAACCCAGATGGTTGAGTTTTGTCTAAAACTCCTTGAAGATGCCGTATTCTGTCAACAAACCACCACTGCTTCAAGCTGAACTGAGTCAGGCTTAGAGTCTAGTCTGTGCTGGTTTTCCCTCACCTGGTTATGTAGGACTGACTTCCAATATACAGCATTACCGAACTGTCCAAGTCTTGACTTCCCGGCAGGACCCTGGGGTCCAGGGTTCCGCAAGTGGGTGCTGAAGGAAGATCTCAGCTACATTGTAGTGGACTTTTATGATCCTTCTGAAGGATGAAAAAGAGTAAGACCCATTCTTTGTGGAGGGGGGGGGATCTGGATGTACTTCTTGTACTGTGTCCCCTGCATTTTTGACAAAATGAGGGAATGTCTGATTGCTTTAATTCTCACTCATTTCCATTCCAAACCATCTTCTGTGCTGTTTTGTAGCTGTGGGTTTTTAGCAAAATAATAAGAAAAACTGGATCGTTTTAAAAAACGAAAATAGGATTTGAATACCTTTACTGGGATGTTCACATGGAGATGTGCCAGTGTGGGCCGGCGCCGCTGGCGGGCGCGAAGCTCCCGTCCATTTGCATGTAAATAACACATTAACATCTAAAGAGCATCGGCAGCAGAATGGAAATGCGCAGCAGGCCTCGTATGATCACATCTGCTGCACCATTGTGTTCGTGCCTTTTCAAAGGGGTGCCGGTGTCCGGCACATCCAGCAAACATAGAGACGCTGTTTCGATAATGCTAGTGTTCATCGAAGCACAGCGAAGAGCTTCACTCCTTGATCTTATAAAGAAAGAGCATAGTAGGGTCATGATGTTAAGCTCTGATTTCCCCCAGACTATGTGTTTGTGGCACCTTGATGCTAGAGAGGTGTCCTTCTAAAATGGCAGGCTGACCTGCTTACGTTTACATCATTTCCCTTAATGGTGCACCGGAACTCCACCTTGCGTATTGATGTGAGGGGTGTCTGTGGTGGTTCTCTCTTGTTTGTGTGGTGGAGGCGTAGAGTGTTTATTCTGGAGATCCTGAGGAAAGTCTCTATGGCTTTTTTGGAAAGTTGGATGTGGAAACCCCACCTCTCTCAGCTAATTGGCTACCTCATTGGGGGACAGGTTCTTTATTGGTTTGTATTGGTTAAAGACGCAATGTACAGCTGAACTGAAGTCCAGCAGATTGAAGTTGTCAGTTGAGTCGAGGCTGTGTGAGTCTGGCCCAGATGCCTGAGTGATGATTTGCAGTTTGCCACAAAGAGAACTGGTCAGAGGCCAACACCGAGGCCTTTCACCAGCTCCCACTGCAAGCAGCAGATCCCTGATGGCGCCAAATCCATTTCCAAGTGGGGGCTTCAGCCAGACCATTCTGAAAGTCCACCCTGAACTGCCTTGCCAGAGAGAGATTGACTCCATTAGCGGCTAATTAGCATGGATGGAGTGTGGCTCTTATGTAACTTGAACTAGTAGTAGAACAGCTTAATGGAGAATGTTCTGTAGTGCATTGAAGCCTCATCCTTGGTGAATTACAGAGGCGTGTGGGATGCGGGTTGTTATAGGAGCCCGCAGATTGCTGCTTCAGATCTGCACACGCGCCCGCTGACGGCAGCCTAGCAACACAAAGTCTCTCTTTTCATGTTGAGTGTTTTCAACTTCATGAAAATAGGAGAGTGAAACACACATTCTGCACTCTTGTGACTTCATAGCAGCTCCGGTATTGACTGCCGAAATAGAATCTCGATGAAGATGCGAAAAAACCCAGATGGCTTCCATATTCCTTTCTGGTATGTAGCCATTCATCTGGGCTTTTTGCAGGATGTCTGTGGTCCTCAAGCTGAACATGGGAGGGTCGGAACCTCAATGCCCAGCTCAGCTAACTGAACCGCATCCACCCCTTGGTGTCCGTGCTGCTGTGCTTGCGCCACCACCCTTTCATAGGCCAAAAGGAACAGTTGAAAGGCATGGGTCACTGTCATGGCTACTCTCTCAGAGATCTAGTGTGTCCATACTGGGCAGAAGCCATTCCTTACCCAACCGTCACCTTCCTGCCCCATGATACTGGAGCCTTGGCGCTTCTCACTGGAGAACCAGACTCCAGGGGCACATCTGGGCATTACCAAGAGTGAGGTACTGGGAGAGTGACTCAGACGCCGTACTTTTCGGCACATCGCCGGAAGGGGAGGATTTGGGTTTGTCTAGTGCACAGAAACAGTCTTGTCTTTTTCATTAGCGTACAGGACACGTCAGTCTCCCTGCCGTAGGGTGCAATGCCCCAACAGGTCTTCATTCCAGCGCAGGACCTCATTCCCCTGAAGGCTGCATGGCACCAGACAAAATCTCATCAATTCGGATAGCTACAAAAACAGTAGGTTGTAGTGCAGGATATGAATAAACAGGCAGATTAATAGTTCAAATTGCTGTAAGCGCTTTTCCTGGCGTGTCCCCGGAGACTCGCTGTGTGTGCTGATTTCCCTTCCCGCCAAGCTCTTAATTAATTCCACTCTATTGAACTGTTGATTGAATTGAGACCATGACCAGACATATCTTAACTTGATTAATTCTGTTTGAAAGATTTTTGCAGGTGTGTTTGCTCTGATAAAACATAAAAGTAAATCTCATTTCTGCTTTTTCCATGGTTTTTTTTACTGCTCCTTAAAATTATGTGTGAAACCTAATGAATAATTTTGATTAATTAATGATTAGGCCTGCTTATTTCCAAGCCCCTGAATAATTAGGTAACTGTACTGCTAAAGAATCCTGCAAATTTTGTAGTTAATAATCAAAGGAATCTGTTTCTCCTTTTTATTCTCTCTGTGACAAAAACAAAGTCTGTAGCTGCTAAATATTTTTAATTTTCTACAGCTAACTGTATGAACTACCACCATTGACTAGTAGCAAGCTGTCAGTGATAATGGCAGCTAATATGACCCAGCTAACAATCGTACATACTTCATTTTTCTGTGTTGTCATTAAGAGATGCACTTTTCTTTGGTCTCACTGCTCTGGTATCAGGAAGCTGAACTGAAAGCTGAAATTTATCAGTGGGCAGAACAGCAGCGTGACACGACGAGTGATGTTACAGCTTTCTGCTTAAATCTGAGATGTCAGCATGAGTGCAGGGGGGTTGAAGTGACACGGGGCTTGTAGCAAGACCTCCACGGACTCCTCTCGTTTGACACCTCTGGTCAAACACCTGCTCCCCTGTGGCGTCCTGGTATCCCATTGGCCACAGGAAGCCACCTGCATCCCCATCCTAGCAGCGCCCAGTCATGTTTGTGACTCCGGGCCTTGTTTTTCTTGAACAAATTGTAATTCAGGAGATGATGGGAGCATTTAGAGGGTCACCCCCCCAGCCCAACACCGCAGAGAGGATGGAGCTTAGCCTGACAGACGAGGTGAAGGGCCCCCTCTGGACAGGCGTAATTAAAAATGCATTGCTTTCTGCTATTGGACTCCAGCAATTTCTGGGAATGGTGCTTTGGGCTTGCCAAATGTGGCTCCGAGGTGTTCTGGGGGTTTGGGGGCATTGCGGAGATGCTGGTGAGTCGCCCACACGCGTGAAACCTGAGCTCGTCCTCACAGGGTGACATTGGGTTGACGTGGCCCCCACCGTATCCGGCCTGTACCATATCAGCTGGCTCCAGCTGGGTCGTGCACACCTCCCGGATTCCACACCCTGTGGGACGTGCATGGCCTCAGTTCTGTGAACACCCGGATAAAAGCAACCGGAAACGTGCATCCAGCCAGGGTTCCCAGAGCGCACCCACAGATTCTTCCAGTGCTCTAACCCTTAATGCCGTCACTGTCCTGTTCAGCGAGGCGGCCAACCATTACACTGCCCCCCAGGGAGAGCCTCCAAACACATTCCATCTTTCACAGCTGGCGATTGCTGTCCCAGAATTCCCTGCACGGCAGTCGATCCCCACACGTGTCACGTGGTCAGGGCTTGAGGGAGAATCTCTTTCCATAAGGTGTGAGGGAAGATAGATCGTCTACAGTGATCACTTTGGGACAATCTGTAATCCATCTAACAGGCTTTGAAAGGTGCCGTCGTTCATCCTCGCAGTCCAGCTCGAGAACTGAGCCTTTTTTACACTCACCTTTGTGTTCTTTACATTTCATTGATTTTTCATTTTCGGGGGCCTGAAATTATTTTATATGGAACATGAAATAAATGCACTAAAAATGACTGAAATACTGACTTCATACTCCTTTATGTTTCTAAAGGAAGCCTGTAGCATTTACCTCTCTGTCCTGAGCGATACTTTTTCAGGGGAGGGCAGTGCAGAAGGGAAGGGGGTGGGGTAAACACGATGTAACTGGCGTTCGGCCTCATTACCCTCCCTGCTGACGACAGCCAGGATGGTCACCTGGGAGTGTTGCATTGTGGGACCATGGGTTTGGCTGACTCAAGGTTTTGCAGTGCTACCCATGCTGTTTGCTGTTTTATCAGGCGGAGGGGACATTTCTGGAGCGCTTTCGGACACCGCCTTGCCAGCTGCACGCCCTTTTTTTTTTGTTGTTTTTTGAGTTTTTGTTCACTGCGGGGACCAGATTCGATCCCTGCTGAGCAGGGCTGTCGCTGTCATGCTCCATTAACCCCGGGCGTCGCTTGCGAGGGAACAGAACGAACAGTTTGTTCACGTTCCCGTCCGGGACAGCAAACGAGAGCCACGAGCGTCGTTTGAAGTGAACACGGCGCCTTTGTGTTGCTTCTTTGCTGTCGACAAAGGGGTTTCAGCAGGCCACAGGCTACAGCAGCCAAGCTGACCCCCCAAACTTGAGGGATTTGTTCTGTCCTGCACTGAGAGCCCATGACTCATGGCGTGAGGCCCTTATGAGCGGCCTGTAGTGCAGCCCAGCCATCTGCCCTGCCCTCTCTCTCAGATCAGTAGGGAGTATTGCCAAGACTCCTTGCCGCCATCTTTGTTTTAGTGAATGTGATATGACATGGACCAGAACACCTTCCTTCCCTCTGGCTTCCGGTTCTTCTCCTTTCCTTTTTCTCTTTCACACTCCACACCTCTCACTCTTTCCCTTTCTCTCTCACTCTTCCCGCCCCTCTTGGGTTCTCTGTGATCATATGGACCTTTTCTCCGCTGAGACTCACCGCATGCTTTGCTTCTCCACAGGGAGATGGTGACCCAGCAGAGGAGGGTGCAGTGTGCTGGGCTCCCCCCCTCGGAGCTGCAGGAGAGGCAGAAGAGCAGCTTGGCCGCACCCCTGGCTCCCGACAAAAGAGGTGAATGCCAGGACAAGGGACGTGTCTGTGTGTACAGGCATGTGAATGCATGTGAATGTACATGAGTGCAAGTGAGGCAGAAGCCTGGAGCTGTAGTTACCAGGCAGGGGTCATCGTGCACCTGCACACCCCCAGGCTTCAGCTCTGTGCTCAACCCCATGTGGTCCTGGGTCTGACTTCCTCCCAGGACTGGCTGTCTGGCCACGCCCCCTCAGGTCCACCCTCACTGACCACCTTATGGGAGTGTGGAGCACGACACTACAGCCACATTCACTCAGCCTGGCTCCTCCGCAGTCTTGCTTTATTATTATTATTTATTTCTGCAGCCCAGGCGGGTTGGATTTCGTTGAACGGTGACGCATCGTGAGTCGCTCACCCGCAGCTCGGATGCGTTTGCCTGTGTCCACTTTGCCTTTGAACCTTGATTAAACGTAGCGTCTTCTGTCTGTCGTCCTCCCCCCCCTCCCCCCCAGTGTTGATCATTCCGCTTGTGGACCAGGACCAGGCGCTCGTCATCGCTGTCATCTTGGTGAGTGGCTAGTGCCTCCGTTGCTATGGCTTCCAGAGTCCCTCGCTCCCCACCCCCGACAGCACTGCTACTCATCCACCAGCAGCCTCAAAATGGACACACCATCTTGGGAGGAATCAGTAGAGGTGCTCTGATATGTACCACCCTCCAGCCAGGAGATCAGAACAGGGTGGAGAAGAAGGGCCTGACCCAGCATCTCCTGGACTGTTCACGTCTGCTGGTTTGACAAGGCTTAGAAAGTGCTAGAAGCAGTTATGGGAGGTTACCTGTCAGTTCCAGTAACCTAGTGGGAACCAGTGTAGTATCTAGGGTTTGCACGACTTCAGATTTTTTAAAGTTGTCATGAAAGTCTAGTCGACATCGACTATTCACTAATGACGTCATTAATAAAACCACGGGAGAAGGGAGAGCTTTGCAACACCCAACAATCTGTGTTCATTAAAGTTATTGCATATGCTGACAACAGACAGCTCATATGCATGTTTTATGTGCAACAGAAACAAGCAGAAACACCAACAGGTTGCAACTCAGCAGCAACAATTCATGCGACAATAACGCTGGTGTGCTGCAACTTCCATTTAAGTGTGAAAGCAGACTGAAATGTCGGTGTAACACTTGGGGAGGAAAACAAACGCGTAAAATCCAGCCTGTAAGTCTGCTCCTCGCTGTTCTAGGCACTTTCCCAATGTAGTTCAGGAACTTCCTCCTCATCTTGACTGGGAACTATTGTGGCGCATTCCCACCACGCAACAGGAACTGTGACCTTTAAGCCGAATAAGCACGTGACTTCACACGGGGAGCCGCCCCAAAACAATGGAGGGTAAACAAGTCATTTTGTTAATTGTTTGTTAGTTACTGGGGGGATCGATCGCTATCATAGCGGGACACAGCCTTTTATTCATATTTTATTTAGACGACCCGCGACATATTTATAATTCATTATTAAATCTGGCCAGCAGATCGATCTTTCATTTTCCACGGAATAAAAAAACGATATAATAAGCAAAGTTTCACCTCCAGCACTGGCAATATTAGACAAAAGTATGTTGTTATTGGTCAAATTTTCCCATGCAGAAATATAAAGATGCAAGCAAAAGGTTATTCATTAATGCCTTAAATGTAACTGAGGTACAAAAATAATTCCATCTGCTCAGTTTTTGCTCTGCTGCTTCTGTGTCTTTTCCCCTCACTTCCGTGTAGCTGGTATTCTCCGATACGCCCCTGTTGTTAGTATCATAATTACGCTTAAAGCGTCATGACAGAGCAGTAAAATCGACTTGTCGACTAATTGATTAGTGTGTGCAACTGCTGGCAGTACCCAGAGACATGTGAGGCTTTCAGAGCCTCCTGGTGGGGTAAAGGTAGGACATGGCCTCCAGCCGGGCCAGCTGACCCAAAAAAGGCGAGATTGGTCAGACTGTGGTGAGGTGGGGTGTGATACAGCTGTGAGAAGGAGCCTGTCAGTAGTTTAAGAGGAGATGAATTTTAGGAGCAGCGAATGAGGTCCTTAGTTCCTGCCAGTGCGTGCAATCTGCAGCGCTTCTAGCCTCAGCCAATGGACACAGGCGACAAGAGACATTTCACATCGCACGCGGCTCTCTCCCATGCCTTCTGCTCTGCCCGATCCCCAGCCCCCCCCCAGGCACAAACTCGCTCGTCTTCACTCAGCGGACACAGGCGATACTAATTACGGCCACAGCACTGAAACGGAAAGGCCGCCCACCTGTCCTTTGCCCCAAACTTTTCACCGTTTAGCAGAGCAGGAGCGACGTGCCTCCAAACTGCCCCGGCGCCAGTGGCCTGTCTACACAGATAGCTGCATTTTTAAACAACGGTGCATGGGCTCCTGTCCTGTCATATACTTATAAAACCGTGCTTCCATCAGGAAGAGGAAACGTTCAGTAGAAATGGCCAAGTTTCACCCTTCCAAGCCTTTTAGGGGCAGTGAGCTTGGTATCGTCTCCAGTTACACAAAACATAAAATCTAACACGGGCCACAAAAACACACAAAAGCAGTCTTACCAAAGTGCTTGCAGTGATGTCACAGCTTGATTTAGGCTCTCCCCCCTCTCAAGCTGTCCCCACCCCGCTCAGCTGCCAGCGCCCCCCTCTGCTCAGTCTGTTCCAAAGCAGTTTGCCATCTGGTCCCTGCCGAGGGAACTCTTTGCAGAAATGCTCCTGAACGCCTTAAAAAACCCATACCTCCTCCATCATCTTGTCTGGGAACATATTGCATTATTACTTTTTACTGAAAGAGGGCAAATCTTAATGAACTCCCCGCTTCCCCTTCGTTTTGTCATAAACGTCACTGTGGGCCATCGTCCCTTAACGTGTTCCGTGCCTGATGTGTCTGTCATTGGTGACACCAGAGAGCGGGCCAATGGCACTGCGTGCCACTAAAGACGCTGGCTACGAGACGGGGGCATGGCAACGCCTTGCTGGGTGATACGTTTCAGCCTTTTATCCAATGCAGAAATGTGCTGGCGAGTGCGTCAGCGCCCATCGTGTTGTCTGAGGTGAAGGCAATGGACATGTCTGCTGCCGCCTGCGTGTCAGGCCTTGGACCGCAGCAGCTCTGCGTGGCAGATGGACCCCCCTGATGGGGCTCTGACAGAGACAGACGGGCCGTGCTGTGGAGAGAGAAGCCGCGCCGCTCTTTTTTCTGGTCACATGGGAGGACTGGTGATTCTGGCTGGGAAGCTGCAGTGCCCCCTATGGGCCTGGAGGCCCTCTTCTGTCTGGCAACCGTGCATTACACGCTACCACCAGTACACACATGAACACACTAAAATATACACATGCACATACACAGCTAGCCTCCTGGTGCAGAGTTACCTGTGGGGGCTGCACTCTGTGACCACCCGCCAAAATGGGAGAGATCACTGTGACCGGGGCACCCAAAGTGAGCTGCAGCTGGATCTGTCACGGGGATGGAATGGAAGCAGAGGTAAGCCCAGGGTTGGACAGTTGGCGGGACACACTGTCAGCTAAATGTGCAACTAAGCAAAAGGCTGCCAGACCTGGGGGAATGAGCGCCCCCAACCCACAGGAGGTAGGAGGACAAACGGAAGCCTCTGCAATGACAAGGGGAGGCTGACCGTCTCACAATGGGGGGTGGGGGGGGAGCACCCCACAATCTGCATGGGGGGGGAGTCTGAGTCAACTGCAGCTTTTCATTTCATTCAGGAGTGCTGCTGGGCGACACTGTTGTGTGCTGCTAAATGCATCTGCTTGTCCCAGCCAGTAGGGCTCATGTGGCCCAGTGCGAGCCGCGTAGAAGGAGGTGTGACAGCCCCGTGGGAGCCCCCCCCCCCCCCGCCACCATGGTCAGAGTGGTTCAGCCAGGCAGAGACCCTAGACACCCCTGCATCCCCCAATTTCTCATTGCTTATTTTCATCCTGTCATGCAGGTGGCCTGTAAGCAGCTGGGAGACGCAGAGGAGCAGCACCTCACTGTCCTGGAGAAGCATGTAAGGGGCTGGTGGGTAGTGGATGTGGGGGGGGGACAAGTCCCCCCAAAACAACGTCCTCAGAAGGGGAACAGTAAAAACTGTTCATGCTTTCATTAAAACCAATCTTCTTCCAAATTTAAATCCAGCTCCAGCTTGATCACAGGTCCTTCCTCGGTGGGGGGGGTTCTTGCATCTAGCATAATAATCATGGTCTTGTAGCTACGTGATGAGAAATACAGCCAAACGATGCCCTTCAGATGGCATTGAAGGAATATGTGTGACATAAATATGACTCATTATTTTGAGGGGGGGGTCATGTGACGAAGCCAAGGTGCACAATGGCCGATGATGTGGGTGGACCTTTTTCCTGGCAACACAGAGGGCAACGGGCGGCTGCTACTAATGCCGTCCAGGTGGCTGCCTGTCCCGCCAGATCAGCTCAGATAATGAAGTGAAGCAAAGGGGGCTGAGAAATCAGAAGCAAAAAGTCAATGTCAGGATGCGGTAATGTGCAAAGGGGCCACCAGTCTCATCTTTACTAACGTCCACTGGTGATTTGCGTGCTAAATGCACTCATTAGCCTGTCTCCTTTGTAATCAATGGGCCAAATCATCTCCTGCTCTGTCCTATCTGATCTCCACACACAATTACTCTGGGACACACTTATCACAGGACCTATCTGCAATCAGAAGGTCCTGTTCTGACGTGGTACCTTCCCATCGTCCTTTGCTAGCTTATTCGCAGATTCTTGCTTATGTGTTGTTTGTCCTCTACAGGTTACCGTGGCTGTCAAGAGAGTGCAGACTCTCCAGAAGTCTTCGCAGTGGCCACCGATCAGCCCATTGCCTGGCCTATCCCACAATCCCTCTGCAAAGCCCAGTATGATGCTTCCAGATGACACGTACAGTGAGATGGACCGCAAGATCCTACAACTGTGCGGTAAGGGCACTCTGGAGAACCATGTGGTTATGTTAGAGCCAGTGCAGCCTCTAATGTTATGCACAATGTTCACTGTTCGCTTTGAGCAATTATTAAACCTCTTACCTAAAGCAAATAACAGAAAACACCTGCTTTGAGGTTTCAAGTTGGTAGATGCCAGGGATGTTAATGTCTGACAGGCCGAAAATAGCAGAAATAGGGCATTGTGGCACCATCAGGTTGGACCTGTGATCCATGCAGTGAGCTATGTTTGCTGTTAATATATGGGTTGGCAAGGTCACTGAGTCACAGCTCAGCAAGGTCGCTGGGTCAGAGCTTAGTGAAGTCCCTGGGTGGGTATTAGTGAGGTCACTGGGTCAGAGGTTAGTGAAGTCTCTGGGTGGGTATTAGTGAGGTCACTGAGTGAGAGGTTAGTGAAGTCCTTGGGTGGGTATTAGTGAGGTCACTCGGTCAGAGGTTAGTGAAGTCCTTGGATGTGTGTTAGTGAGGTCACTGGGTCAGAGGTTAGTGAAGTCCCTGGGTGGGTATTAGTGAGGTCAGTGGGTCAGAGGTTACCCTGCACCCCATTAAGAAATATCACACCATAGTGCCAAAGGCTTTGAGCAGCATGTGGGATAATCGTATGCTGTCTGTGTCCCCAGGTGAGCTGTACGACCTAGACGCTGCCTCCCTCCAGCTCAAAGTCATCAATTATGTAAGTATGTGAGAGGGCACCAGCCCTCCCCTCCACGTCCTCCTTTGCCGTCCTGATGGCAGGGCTCCCTCCAGAGAAGCAGGTGCTCTTACCCCTATCCCTCCAGGCCACGTCCTCCACAGGGCTGACATTTACAAGAAGGCTGATAGCAGTGCAGCATGGCTCTCGTTCCCTTATGAAGTGACGTTTCAGCAGGTTAATGCTGTTTTTCCAAATGGAGTGCTGACATTTGCCCCGCGAAGTGTTTAATATCCATGGTGTCTGGATATGAAATTCCTGATGAAAGATTATACTGGGAGTTTGGTCTACAGGCAACTAACAGCTACTGGATATTTCTCCATATCAAAGGAATTAATATATTTGGGAAGGAAGAGAGGAGTGATTCTCTTTACAAACCATTTTTTTCGTTCACACTTCCGGAGCTTTTCGAGCGGGGCCACAGCGCACAGTATTCCGGTACCATGGGGTTTAAATAACAAGCCTCAAAGGGAGAGAGGAACTTTTTTATTCAGCGTTGGCCCATGTCGCCGTGGAAACATGAGCACGAGGGGCTTTGGGTGGCTTCAGTGGGCCCTGCTGTAGGAAGGTCAGCCATGAGGCTGTAGCAGGAGGGGGGACAGCCCTCGACATAAAAGGTGTGAAGAGGTGTGACAGTGATCCCATGTCGCCAGGTACTAACAGGGTCTGCACAGCTGTCATGTCTGAGAGTGTTGGGGTGTGTGACCCCAGGCTGGATGCCTCTCCAGCTCCCTTGAGGACCTCTGCCTGGCAGCCTGCCACTCACACACACACATGTGTTGGCATACCTCTCTAAATGGGGACCTTCCATTCATTTGTATGGGAAAAACCCATCATGACATCCTTAACCCCTACCCGGCCCTAACCTTAACCAAAAGTAACCAAACAAAATACAAGATTTCTGGCAGTTTTACTTTTTTATTGCATTCACCATTTCACAGGTTATCCAAATTATGACCTGAAAAAGTAAGGAAGTTTCAGGCTTTACCACACTTCGAGGACATTTTGGTCCCCAAATGTGATCTATGCAAAACCCCCCCCCCCATTCACACACACACACGCGTCTGTATTCGTATCTTAATTGGGATTTCTGGACAAAACCCTAATCCCAACATGACAACTTTAACTCCTACCCAGCCCTAACCTTAGCCATAAGTAACCATTTTTTAGCTTTTTGATTGTAGTCACAGATCTTTATGAAATTGAGTTTCCCCTTGTGGGTACAGAAAAGATGGTCCCCACAATGTCAAAATAACAGGTTTTTATCACACTGTGGGGGACATTTGAAAAAACGTGGAGATAAAAGCAGAACATTACCGTGGTAAATGTTTATGAAATGGATGCATGAAGTGGGAGTGCGCTTTGCAGAGAGGCGTACACCGGAGAAGAGCGGCCAGCCCTGTGCTGACCCCTCCCTGAGGAAGGGCCAGCCGTAGGTCGCGTGTTTGCATTTTGATAGCCACTTGTTCGCCTGCCACCGCTCCACAAAGCGCTCTCCCGCTTCGTGCAGCCATTTCATAAACATTTACCGCGGTAATGTTCTGCTTTTACCGCTGCATTTTTCTAGGCTTTTTCTGTCTTACATGGACATTATTGCTAATTACCTTGAATGTGTGACAGTGAGCGAACCCCATTGAAAGGGCCATGATAATTTAGCGCTTTCACAGCCGGGGGGCGCTGCGTAGCTACAAATTGTATCATTGCGTATCAACTTAGTTACAGTGAGCATTACTATTTTTTTACACTTGAAACAAGCACTGAAACAATTCCACGAATCCCTTTGTTCACTCAGTGTTTTAGCTCAGGAGGAGAAGCAGGAGCTTTTTGATAAATTCCTTGATGAAAGGTCAGCAGTAAGTATATTTCCTGGAGCCTCCTGTACTTTATCAGGCTGCTTTTCGTTTTAAGCGGTTTAAGGATACAGTCCAGCGTCAGCCATTTTTCAAAACAAACCCTTGGCATGGGGTTTCTTTATGAGAATCTTTGATTCACTGCCTGTTGGTGCTCTGGGTGGCATGTGTCCGACACCGGGCACCAGCGAGCTGTGAAATCCCTGGTCTTTGGTCAACCTCCGTAAACAGCATTACACTGTAACCCTGGGCAGCTGGGCAAGGGCTGTGCGTGAATATACAGTGTACAGGAAGGGGGTGTTTAGAAACGCAGCCGTGTTTAACTGAGGGCAGGAAGGCAAAGTTAGACCAGCAGCAAGACTGAATGACCGGAAGATTGATATCTGACAGAATGATGCTCTGACAGACCAATACACTGACAGACAGATACTCTGACAGCCTGATGCTCGGACAGACTGATAAACTGACAGACTGATACTCTGACATATTGATAAACTGACAGACTGATACTCTGACAGACTGATACTCTGACAGACTGATAAACTGACAGACTGATACTCTGATAGACCGATACTCTTACAGCCTGATGTTCTGACAGACTGATACTCTGACAGCCTGATGATCTGATAGACTGGTACTGTACACTGACAGACTGATCTTTATGTTTGACAGCTGCAACAGGAGACCCAGTCACTCTGCTGCTGTCTGCTGCTAGTGTCAGAGGACAACCACCAGCTTTTCTGTCAGGTATGTGATGTGTGTTGGAGACGCATACACACACGTGCGCATGCACACACACACTCACACACTCACATATAGATATGGACAGGCATAATCAATGACACTCGGCCTCACATGTTGACGCTGTGTTCTCCTTTCCATTAGGTGGTTGGCGACAGGGTTCTGGAGGAGGAAATCAGCTTCCCTGTGAGTTGAACAGCAGCGCCATCACCAATGAATGAAACAGACTGCTGTTAAACTCAGGAAGAAAATTCACCATTCACCATTTTATCTCAAATGATAAAAGTGGAACAATGCCTCTCCTCTCCAGATAGATCTAGCTCTGCAATCTGTACTGGCTAAATGGTCATCTCTCCCTCTCTTTCTTCTCACGGCCTCTCAGCTGATGTTTGGCCGCTTTGGTCAGGTGGTGGAGAAAAAGAAGAAGATTACTCTGCAGGATGTCAGTTCGGTAAGAATCTCTCTGTGTCCCTGTCTCTCTTTCTTAGTCTTCTTTTCTATCTGTCTCTCTGTGTCCCTGTGTCTCTCTGTTTCTCAGTGTCTCTCTGTCTCTCCATGTCCCTGTGTCCCTGTGTCTCTCTGTTTCTCAGTGTCTCTTTGTCTCTCCATGTCCTTGTGTCTCTCTTGTTTTTACATGCCTTACTGACTGAGGCCTGTGAATATTGGCCTCTAGTCGGAGCACACATGTCTGGTGGGTGGGGGTGTTCCTGTGTATTTATGTGTCCCTGTGTCCCACTGTGTCTCTCTGTGTCCCTGTGTCTCTGTGTTCCTGTATTTCTCTGTCTCTGCATGTCCCTATGTCTCTCTGTGTCCCTGTGTCTCTCTGTGTCCCTGTGTGTCTCTGTTTCTGTGCCCCTGTGTCTCTCTGTCTCTCCATGTTCCTGTGTCTCCCTGTCTCTCTCTATCTCTCTGTGTCACTCTGTTTCTCACTGTCTCTCTGTCTATCTGTGTCTCTGTATCCCTGTGTCCCTTGTTTCTCAGTGTCTCTCTGTCTCTCCATGTCAGTATGTCTCTCTGTCTCTGTGCCCTTGTGTCTCTCTGTCTCTCTGTGTCCCTGTGTCTCTCTGTCTCTCCACGTTCCTGTGTCTCTCTGTCTCTCTGTGTCCCCCTGTCTCTCTCTATCTCTGTGCCTTTGTGTCTTTCTGTTTCTCAGTGTCTCTCTGTCTATCTGTGTCTCTGTGTCCCTGTGTCTCTCTGTTTCTAAGTGTCTCTCTATCTCTCCATGTCCCTGTGTCTCTCTGTCTCTGTGCCCCTGTGTCTCTCTGTCTCTCCATGTCCCTGTGTCCCTGTGTCTGTCTGTTTCTCAGTGTCTGTCTCTCCATGTCCCTGTGTCTGTTGTTTTTACATGCCTTTGTTCCTGAGGCTTGTGAATATTGGCCTCTAGTCGGAGCACACATGTCTGGTGGGTGGGGGTGAGAAAGCCCCAGTCGGCGCCCCCACCTGCCATCTTCTCAGCAGCCAGCAGGGCCGAGCCGTACGCCTTTGCCATCGACACAAAGATCTGTGTCATCGTCCCACTAGTGGCATCTGTGACACCTGAGAACAAACACCAAAGCAGGGTCAGAGCTGTCATTCCCATAATTCCCCCAGTGTTGAAATCAGGCGGCTTCCCCGGCAAAACCTTTGCTTGGGGACAGCAGGTGGGGGAGTCATTAAAGGGCTGTACCTGTAAATATTGAGTATTGAGCGGTACTTAATCTTAAACATGTCTAGCTGTCCAAATGAATCCTGATGCGAGCTGTTAACTGTGCCAGTAGCTCTGAGTAACGAAGCTAACTAACTTGCTAGTGATACTCAGGTGGCTTTGGAGCACTCCATTCACCGCACCAGTTGCCAGGCCTGCAGCCGGCCTGTTGACATATGGCTGGCCCAGCACACAGCTGCACAGGATCGTTACACCTAATTGGTCCTCAATAGAGCACGCTGGATGTTTGTACACACAGCTGCTGCCAGGTGGACGCGAGGGCCCCATCATTAGTCACATTAGCTGGGGTGGGGGGGAGGAAGGGTCGCCCAGGGTTTGGCTGATGTGTTAGGCTGAAACGGAGCGTGGGGAGGGTAAGGCTTCGTCCCTGACTGCGTGCGTGCAGCATACAGGCTGCGTTGCTGAGCTCTTGTCATGCTTTTGTTTCTCTTTCTCTGTCTTGTTTCCCTCTCTCCATCCATCCATCTTTCGCTACTGCAGGAGGAACACCGGCAGCTGAACAGCATGCTGGGATTTGAGGCCCAGTCCATGCTGTGTGTCCCTGTCATCAGCCGTGCCACCTCACAAGTGGTGGCCCTGGCCTGCGCCTTCAACAAGATGGGTGGGCAGAAGTGAGTGAGCACCCCCTGCTGGGGATGGGGAATGTTGCTCTGCATGCCTGTCACGTGTTTGTCAACCTGCTCGATGCCATGACCATGAGGCTCGGACGGTGTCTGGTCTGGTTGGACTGGAACAGCAGTACCTAAGATTCCCTTGGCATGCACTCTGTGGTAAAAAGGCAGGATCCTGAAGAGAAACTTTTGCAAACAAAAAATCTTGGAAGCTGCTGTGATATTAGGGGATGGTACGTGTTCCACTGTCTGGTGTGTTCTGAGTTTTTAACAGGACTCTGGATATTCTCTTGCACTTCATATATTAATGCTTTTATTCAAGGCAGAGGTTCTCAGACCACAGGCAGTGGTCTGCATGGGTCCGCCGGGCGAGTTTTCTGTTGCCCACAAATCTGGGGGTGTCTGACGTGGCAGAGACTCGGCCTGGTCTGTCCTGCAGGCTGCTGGGGAGTGGGATTGTTGTCCGGCAGAGCTGAACCTGCTGTGCATTGCCCAGTTGCAGCCTCTCCGTGCCTCCTGACAGGTCACGTTACAGAGGTAGCTCGTGTTATAGTCCCTCTCGGTGAGGCTCTGTGTTCCCCACGCTGGCTTTTGTTTCCCTTTAGTCTTTGCGAGTGTGATCAGCATTTCTGAACAGCGGGGAAGCAGTCAGGGCTGCAGGTGAAGGCAGCAGCGATTTGGGGCCTGATTTATAGTTGATAAGACCCCCTCACCCAGAGCATCCTTAGAGTGCTTCATCGCCCTCTTTTTCTGGAGGACTCCACTACAACCCAATCGACTGCGCCTCCATCACTCAGCCAGACTTGAAGGTCATGACCAGTCATGACCAGTCACGTGCTTGATCTGGAGCTGGACAGCAATTGAGCAGATGGTAGTGATCCAGCAGAACCAGCCATGACAGTGACCCGGGTCCCGACCGCATCCTGACGACATCCTGATCACGGTCTGTTTCATTTCTGCGTCCTCGCTGCTGTCCTTTCTGTTCCAACTCTCTTTGTCCTGTGATTGTATGAAACACATGTCACAACTTATGTTTCGCGTTAAACCGACCCACATCTAATCATCGTATCGGCTTTCTGCAGCGCGTTCCACTCCTGGATAAAAATGACGTGCGAGGGAATGAAATCATGCCACGGCTTTGCCGACGGAGCCCAGAAACGTGACCCGTGTTGTGCTGCTGAGAGACGCAGACAGGCGCGGCCTATCCATCAGGGACCGACAACAACGGGCCAGTCAGGCGGAAAAAATGTTCTCCAGACATTTATTTTTCTCTTGAAGCTTCGTGTCGACGAAGGGATGTCATTGCTTTCGTTCCCGGGACTGTAACCCTGAGGCTGCAGCCTATTACTTGTTTTTCAGTTGCTTTTGTTTTCGCTTTGACACTTTGATGGAGAACAAATGTAATAAAACAGGAACTTGTGTGGTGAAGTGACTCACCCTGCACCCAGACTCAGAGGGCAGTGCAGAGTCCGTAAGCCAGGGGGCGTAGTAATTAACAGGCCATGGATGTGTCCAGCCGTAAATAGAAATAATGATTCCGCAGACGTCCAGCCATGCTTTATTCAGCCGCTGAAGGGCTGAAAAGGCTAAAAATGTACTAACTCTAGTTCTCGAGGGCCATGGTTCTGTTCCAGACAATGCATTTTAATTAATGACTTATTTACTCATAAAACAGCAGGTGATGGAACTTAGTATTCAAATAATTACTACATTTAGGCAATTAAAATATGAGCCGAGTAAACACCAGTCTGTTCAGGGTGGAAGCCCAAACCCCTGACCTACAGCTAGTAGATTGGAAACAATTAATAATGTGGCAAAACTGCAAGCTGCAGGGCATTGTGGGTAAACCTGAAAATCTTCCTGGTATAGGTGCTGATGTCTTTCTCACTTGTGCTCGGTGACAGCATGTTGGGGGGGACGCGACCTCCCTTCCCCAACGTACAGCTGAATGTGTTATTTTAGCTTTCCCACAATGCAGCAGGAGGCCTGCTTGCGTTGATGAGTTTTTTGTGTGTCCTGGGGAGACATTTAATGGCCAGGCGGGGCCCGACTGCTACATTTCACTTGTGCGTCTCAAATAGAAACCATTTAGGAGGACCCAGGAGCTTCGGGGGGGTGTGGCTTCAGGAGGCATAATTATGACAGTGGCGCAGGATCTAAAAGTCTGTATATGAAAGATATGAAGGTGCAGACAGTTACTCATGGGTCACTGTAAGGGTGACAGATTCACAGCACCTGGGCCCTGCTACTGCATTTGGGATGTTGACTGTGAAGGTCTATGGGGGTGGGCATGGCTTTCTCCTGCTTCAATTCAGCTCCCCCCCATACAGTGGAGCATTGTTCCGTTCCTCTGACACTGATTCCCACCATGCCAGTACCCCCAAGAGTTTGGGGCCAAGTGCAAGAGTAGGCATTCATGTTTCTATGCACCAGTGAGAGAGTGTCAGGGACTGTCTCTGTGTCCTGCTCCATACCAACATGCGTCTCCCTCTCCCTCTATCTTTTGCTCTTTCTTTCCTCCTCTCCCACACTCAGGTACACGGAGGAGGATGAACAGAAGATCCAGCACTGCTTCTGCTACACGTCCACCGTATTGACCAGCACCCTGGCTTTCCAGAAGGAGCAGAAGCTGAAGTTTGAGTGTCAGGTAGGGAAGCCCAGGTTCCTGCTTATACTCAGCATGGCGAACTTGGGCCCCCAAGGGGTGTAGAAGAGCAGGGGCCGCAGAACGTGGATGTATCTGCCGAGCAGATAGCTGGCTTGCAGCAGTGGCTAATGTCAGACCCGCTGGACAGCAGCAGAAACAGGATGGGAGAGGGCGACCTCTATAGGGCAGGACTGGGATCACATGTGCAAGTGGCCTTCTGCTTCGACTGTTTTTCGCAGCCACCTTTAGCGAAATGGATTTTGTTCCATCACCCAGATTGGAGACATGACAAGGGGGTTAGGGTTGGGGGGGGGAATCCTTGGAGGCTCCACATCAAGATTTCTGGGCACTGAGACACATTTGCCTCCCCAAGGAGGGGCGCTGAGGGCTCTCCTGCCTACGCTTCAGAGAGGCTGTGCCCATTAGTGAAGTTTCCCATTGCTCCCAGTCCTCTGCCCTGTCATCGTTACCACAGCACCTCCAGGCTGCGCTGTCACGGTAACCCCAGCAGGTGTCACTGGCAATGCGTCCTGTCATGTGGAGACAGGCATCACACCCTCAGCAGGAGAGTGTCCATTTTTGGCCTCCAAATGTTTAACCTCACACCTTACTGTCCAAAGATCTAGCAAAGGACCTCATCTCACCTTCCAAAGGTCCAATAATGGGTCACACCTCACCTTCCAAAAGTCCAACGAAAGGCCACACCTCACCTGTTTCTTTCTGTTTGACAGGCTCTGCTGCAGGTTGCCAAAAACCTCTTTACCCACCTGGGTACGTACTTACACCCTCTATCCCCAATTGCGGACCAGGATAGTTTGTGTTTTTAGAGTTACAATGAGTAAAGAATTGTGTATTCAGTTAGAATTTATGTTGTCCCCCCACCCAGACGACGTTTCCGTGCTGCTGCAGGAAATCATAGTGGAGGCCAGAAACCTGAGCAATGCAGAGATGTGAGTGCCACTGCTGTACCGCCGCCTCGCGTCATGTGATCAGCATGTCAGTATCAGCTTCCGGGGCAGCCGTACTGTAGATGGGGGCTGGGGAAAGGGGAGGCAGGCATCGTGGCGAGGGAGTCAGGCAACGAGATGTTTAAAAAGCGGGTGGTGGAGAAAAGATGCCGATGTGAGCACTCTGCCTGTCTCTCACACGCCCAGCTGCTCGGTGTTCCTGCTGGACAGATTGAGTCACGAGCTGGTGGCCAAGGTGTTCGATGGCGGGGTGGTGAATGACGACGAGGTACGGCAAACCTGCTGGCTCCCCGCGGCGTGAAATGCCTTAATTAATATGATGCCCGTTTGAGACTTTGTCACATTGATAAATATTGGATAGATAGTCAGTTGTGTTTACTCACAAGAAGACAGGGCCTAATGGGAATAGTCTTTGTTAAATGGGGGCAGGTAATCCCCCCCCCCCATAGTCAAACCACTGTCCCCGTTGTCTTCCGCAATACATGTAATGTTTTTTGTATGTTCCCGGTCCCACAGAAGGAGTTCCGTATCCCCGCTGACCAGGGCATCGCTGGTCATGTGGCCACCACGGGAAAGATCCTGAACATCAAGGATGCGTACTCGCACCCGCTGTTCTACCGCGGTGTGGACGACAGCACCGGATTCCGCACACGCAACATCCTCTGCTTTCCCATCAAGGACGAGAATAACGGTGAGGCCTGTGACCGTGGGAGCCGGGGGAGGGGGGGGTGCGTGATCACGGGGCGATCGATAATAAATCACATTACAGCGCTTATCGAGCGGCACGCGTGTGCTTCACCGGGGCACCTGATTAGTCCCATGGAAAGGTATGGAAAATGCACAGAATTCATACTGAAATCTAAATGGGAATTCAGGGAGAATCACATATTTCATTGCACAGTTACACATTAAGAACCTTCATCCAGGATCTGAACCCCCGGCCCCCTGGCCTGGCATCAGTGGCAGAGCCATAACATTTTCAGTGGGGGGTGGCCAGGGTGTGACCAGAGGTCATTTTGGGGTGGAACATAAATCTAAATATGAATATAAGGCATCTAGAAAATAACGGAATATTTAAGCTACCTAAACTCTATACCTAACCTAAACCTATAACTGCACATTGTTTATAATTCAGGCAGTGGTGGAATTATCAAATATACATTTAATATATCAGTTTCTTGCAGTTAACTTGCCACAGAAATTGGGGGGGCAGTGGCGTTTCAGTCTAGGGGGGCCACGGCCACTCCTTGCCTCCCCCCAAATCCGTTTATGCCTGGCATCCAGTCCCTCATTCAGGGGGAGAGCCGGGCTTGCTGGTGCATTGATGGATGAGCCCCCCCCCAGCTTCATGAGCAGTCCTTCCTGGTTACGGAATTAATCCCCTCTCCACAACAAGTGCACACGTTCGATAAGCACCCGTCCGTGCCAGAGAGCGTTGTCAGCCCGTGACAGATCGTCCTTGCTGCTTTCTGCTCGTTGGGATGAAATGAGTTCAAGGGGGTGGGGGTGTGGGGGGGGGGCAGCAGAGAAGCCAAAAGCCATCATTCCCGGGGCCGGCCACAGGCTCTCCTTCATAGATTATTGGGCCAGATATAAACAAACTCTCGCTCCAATAGCGGACGTGAAAGACGCAAAAAACAGCAGCTGATCCATCATTAGGAAATGGTCTGCAGGCCGTCATCTCTCTCTATCAGCAAGTCTCCAGCGGCCTGGAGATGCTGGAAAAGCCACCGGTTCTGGCTCAGCTCCCGGCGCCAAGGCATCAGCTGGCCCCGCACTTTCGCTTTAAAATCTTTGTACTGCTGGCTGACTAAGATAGTTTTACGTGGTATTTTCTGTGTTGATGGATGTTTCCATATTAATTAGACTTGTTGCTTCTAATCTGTTCCTGATGTACTTGCGTTCTGTATGTACCTCTAAGCCAGTGAGAGGATTAACACATTTTAAATGCTCATGGAGTCCTGAATAAACAGGGTCACGCTTCATTAATGTACCTGCAGGCCTCTACAACTTTTGCCTGCAGGCCTTTATTAATTATTCATAAGGCTTTTATGTCGTTCATGGGATTGGACATGGGAGGTGTGGTCTTCTTTCTCCACTCACCTCTCCCTAAAATCCATCTAGATTCCTGGCACCAGCGCTGAATCCTGCTGTCCTCTTTTCTCTTCTCTTCCTCACACAAACGGCTCCTCTTTTTCCTGTGTTTACATTCCATGCCAAAATCATGTCCTTGCTCAGATAGGAAGCCCCCCCCCCATACCCCAATAAAATTGGTATTTCCCGGCCCAGCACTTGTGTGGATCTGTTTGCAGTCTGGCCTGAAGTGGATCTTACACCATGCTGTAGAAAAGCAGATTCTGGATGTAAATAAAGTGACTGGGCCCTGCACTGGCCCCGCCTCCCATGTCCTTGCGTTTCAAGGTCATTTGTTTACTTATGTTGCTTAGCTCATGCCAGCAGTGGTTGTTTGGAAGACAGCGGGCGAGGGTAGGGTGGATATCATCCACTTAAGCGTAATGGATGTTGATGTGTTGACAATACAAAAGTACAGGACTGGGTATGTAATTCACCTGGACCCCAAAAATCAGGGTCAAGAAAGCACAGCTTTCATCAGGCTTAAAAGCATCCTCACTGATCTGTCACCCCTCTCTTGCCTCCTCCCTGTTTCTCCCTCCTTCTTAGAGGTCATCGGAGTGGCTGAGCTTGTCAATAAGACCAATGGACCATGGTTCAACAGGTTTGACGAGGACCTGGCCACCGCATTCTCCATATACTGTGGGATAAGTATTGCTCATGTAAGCACAGAGAAACATCAAACAAACCGAGTCGCCCTTGGGTTTCCTCTGCGTTGTGAATAAGACAAATATAAGTGAAATTTACTGTCAGGCTTTGTTCGGAACTAGCATCTGCTCCGTATTTTCACTGAGCCCTTTAAGGGCAATAAGTTGGCACATATAGATACGGCACCAGTAAACATCAGATCATGTGTCCCAATGCTCAGTTAGTCTTTCACTATTAAATTATTTTTACAGTTTGTACGATAATAACAGGTCTTGTGTAAAGCTGTTCTTCCTTCTGTTACCTTCTTGAGATCATATCATCGATGTTTGCCTTCTTTTCTGTAGTCTCTCCTGTACAAGAAGGTACACGAGGCTCAGTACAGGAGTCGCCTGTCCAATGAGATGATGATGTACCACATGAAGGTAGGATGGTATCCTCGTGGTCCTCCCTCTGAGGCTGACACTGCAACATGATGGTGACCCACTCGTGATCCCACCCCGACCAGGTGTCAAATGAAGAAGTGATCAAACTACTTTCCAGTGGGATCGAGCCTGTGGATGAGATAGACCCCAGTTTCGCCGAGTTCACCTACACCCCACGATCACTGCCGGATGACAGCACACCTACAGTCAGTTATTCTTTCTTTCTGCCTCCCCAGCTCACTCTTTGACCCCTGCCATGCCACTGTAGCTGATATTTACTCTGTTCAGCAGGCTCTTTCTATCCAGAACTTTCTGGCAAGTGTTCTGTGTTTGGTATCTGATCCCCTTCCTATACCTCTCCTTCAGAGCATCCTAAGCATGTTTGAAGACATGGGTTTTATCAACACCTACAAGATTGACCTGCACACTCTGGCAAGGTGAGATCAAGATGCTTTCAATCATTGTCTTCTCTGAATGATCTCTGCTCCACTGCCCATCTTTGTGCTGAGGATCCAAGCATGTTTATAAATCTGAATGGATTGAAAAAGTACAGAGCATGAAGCTTCTAGTAGTTTGTACCCTTAGTTTAAGTGAAGGTCGCCTCATACATAAAACCGTTGAATTAGCGGCTATCGTGACTGCTAGCGGTATCATCGATGATGCAACACTGCACTGCACTGTCACACTGCACTGAAATATTACTAATTACATAATTGATGTAGTTAGTGATGTCATAGATAATTCATTTGGGATGTGACATGGTACACTGGGTAGTGATTTCAGTACCCATGTAGCTGCTAATGGCTGTGAGCTTTCTAGCTATCTGGTAATGATGTAATGCTGCACCTACAGGTTCTGCCTGATGGTGAAGAAGGGCTATCGGGATCCTCCCTACCACAACTGGATGCACGCCTTCTCCGTCTCCCACTTCTGTTACCTCCTTTACAAGAACCTGCAGCTGGCCAACTACCTCGAGTAAGATGTGGACACTTCTACCCCGCCCCCTAAAGTAAAACATTGGGGCCCTATTCAAGCATATTTCCTTGTGACACCGCATAGCTGCCATTGCGAATACCCATTGCCTGAGACACCCTGCGTAATGTCCTACGAAAGCACAGCAACATGAGGAAGGCCCTGTTTTAGATGGAGTGCCGGAGCTGTGTGATAACAAGCTTCCCTGGCTCATTTTGGGGCGTTTTTGGAGTTAACCCGCTGTGGTCTTCATCTCTGACTATCCCTTTGGCGCGGGGGTGGTTCCGCAACGCTTGAATTCAGAGCGGAAGCCTCTGACAGCATGGCGACAGGAAACCCTTTCCTTTTCTTTCATTTCCTTTCTTTCTCCCACACTCTCTGCCGGCAAACAGGCACCGGGCCCCCCCACCCACGCAGGCTCCACTTAGTTGCCGGAAATTCAAAACTGCGTGACGAGATGATAGAATGTCAGACAGCGTCACCGCTATATGTAGCGAATTTAGCTGCTGGTAAGGATGGATGATGATGATTCTCACGACCCTGTGGCTTCACTATCGCCCCCTGCAGGGACATTGAGATCTTTGCCCTCTTTGTGTCCTGCATGTGCCACGATCTGGACCATCGAGGGACTAACAACTCCTTCCAAGTGGCCTCGGTAAGGGCTTCTGTCGACCCTATGGTGTTGCCGTGGTTCTTGTCGGCCTAATTCGCATCATATGTAAGCTATGTATTCAACTGAATACTTCCATCCATTCATTTTCTGAAACTGCTTGTCTTATTCAGGGTTGTTGGGGGTCTAGCGCCTCTCGACCGAAGCAGCTTCCATCTTAGCTCAGGTCCTCTTAGCCCCGTATCTCATTCCTGCGCTCCAATCCAACTCCAGTTACATCTACGTCTGCGTCTACGTCCGCATCACTGTGCCGGCGCCTCGAGCTCCAGCGCAGAGATCCATCATCCCGGGCAGCAGTCTTTAAAAATAAATGCTTTATTTAAAATATTGGCAGCAGATGTAGCTTTACAGAATGCCGTGGGCGTGCACCATCCAAGGGGACGGGGGAGGTAGCCTTCCCTAATGACCTTGGTAGGGCTGTCTTTTATCACGATTTCCACTGGAAACATATGTGACCTGTCTCACCGAAGAACTTCCAGGCTCCTTTAAGATGCTGTACTCCCCCCTCGGGCCCGTGACTGCGCCAAGTGGCCGCTGCTTCTAACCGCAGCTCTGTTCTGCCTCAGGGTTTATGAATATTAACAGGCTGCCAAATTTGCCTCAGCTAGAGAAGGCTCAACAACCATAGCCAGTAGTTGTAGATGGTTCTAGAAGTCAGGGCCATCAAATGGAGACATTCTCATTCTCGCATGGTGACTACACAGCCGCTTTTTATATCAGTGTTGGTGTCTGGAGGCTGGGGAATGGCGGGGATATGATATTCCCTGCTGAAGAAGATGGCTCCCTGGTGCAGGATGTTTGTGCTTTGTCAGCCTCAGGATAATTAACATATTTAGCACTGTTACGTAATCCCACACTGAGCTGCCACTACAAGGAGCTGCTAATTCAATACTATCCACAGCTGTTGCTCAAACTCAGGAGAAGATGTTTTTGGCCACCGAGTCAAAAATCAAAGTGTGTGGCCAGAATCACAGTCCAATGGTGTGATTGTCAAGTGATTTTCTCTCATTCATCCCTTTGCCCAGAAATCGGTGTTGGCAGCCCTGTACAGCTCAGAAGGTTCTGTGATGGAGGTGAGTGTTTGTGTGTCATTATTTGGCCGTACAGCGTGTCAGTCATTCTTAGACGGTAGTATATTCCACACTAGCCCCATTTTCAAATCTAACTCGCTGCCAGATGATAAATCACCTGTGGGAGAAAAATTAAGATATGCAAAGCATTTGTTGTGGAATGAGCTGTTAAAGATGCTTCTAGGAGATAGAGGGAGACTTATCTTGATATAATGTCCTTCACGCGTGCAATTGTCTGGTGTAACTCTGTCGCCACCTGGTGGACAGCAGTAGCCTCGCGCCTTTAATCCATTCCCTGCCTTGTGTTTACAGAGACACCACTTTGCGCAGGCAATTGCCATTCTGAACACCCACGGCTGCAACATCTTTGACAAATTCTCCAGAAAGGTCAGCGTGAGGCATGGCACTCTTTATACAGTGATGAAACTCCCAGGGCAAATAAGTAAATAATCATTGTGGCTCGAATTCAATACAGGAGTGAGCAGTGTTGCTTTAACCTCCCAGAATGCACATTGTACTTAACAATGACATTTGTACTTAATGTTTTTTTTTTTGCTCGTTGCCAGGACTACCAGAGAATGTTGGACCTCATGAGGGACATTATCCTGGCCACGGACTTGGCTCATCACCTTCGGATCTTCAAGGACCTGCAGAAGATGGCGGATGGTAATGGCTGCTTCCCGCCGTTTCCATAGCGCCGTGTCCGTGACGGAGTGCCAGAGAAGCCTATTATTCATATGCGTGTATGTCCCACTGCCTCTTCCAGCGGGTTACAGCCCCAAGAACCACAACCACCGCAGCCTCCTCCTCTGTCTGCTCATGACCTCCTGCGACCTCTCAGACCAAACCAAAGACTGGAAGACCACCAGGAAGATAGCGGTGAGCTGCTCCTCACACAGCGCCGTGGCAAAGCAGCTTATCAGCATAATCATACCCCGGCACTAATTCGCCTTACTGACTACTGCGGATTCAGTGTGCCAGTTTTTGTTTCGATTTGCTCAGTCATTCTCTTTCTTAATGAAGTCCTGCTATGGTTACATTCAGATCTGTGGTGTTGTCCTTATCTCCAGGCCCCTTATCACCAAGTCTCTGTTTTTTATCAGCCGGTTAAAATGCAATATTTAGCAAAGGAGATCTCATCGCAAGAAGACATTTAAACCAGCCTTTCTCCTCTGTCTACAGGAACTCATCTACAAGGAATTCTTCTCCCAGGGAGACTTGGTTTGTCCAGTTTTCCATTTGTTTTCATTTTGAATTATGCATGAATAGCAGAGTAATTATTGTTCTGTGTTTATTAGATGCACTGGAAAACTCATTTGTATAAATCAACACCCGTAAGGTCAAGGGCAGACTTATAAAATGATTTCTGCTTGTGTCTGCTTGTATCGCGTGAAGATTGAAGATTTCAGCTCTATTTGTGTCTGTGGTGTAGATGTGTGTTAATGTCTTACACGTGTGTGTGTCTGTGTGTGTGTGTTTGTGTGTGTGAGAGGGTTTGTGTGTGTGGACGTGTGGCCTGGACCACATTAACCATGTCCCCATAATCCTCCCATCCCTGAATCCATTCACGAATGCCTTTTAACAAGTTGATGTGATTTAATATCTAATTATGTAATATGTTTAATATGATTGTACAGCTTCCTTTCAATATGGCACTCACTGAAAAGCCTGTGTAACATTTTCCCTGGGTTAGGTGCATTTCTGAATTTTGTGAGCCACTAATAAGCTCCACTTCTGCTGTTGCACAGGGACATTTAATACTCTAAATCCAGCCCAGTGTGTGGTCATTTTTTCTGGTGTAAGCATGTGTTTCCACTTGCAGTAGTTGACCCTGAAATGATGTATGTTTGTGTGTGTGTGTGTGTGTACTTTTGATGGCAGGAGAAGGCTATGGGAAACCGGCCCAGTGAGATGATGGATAGGGAGAAGGCCTACATTCCAGAACTTCAGATCAGCTTCATGGAGCACATTGCAATGCCCATCTACAAGTAGGAGTCTATGCAGTAGTCGAAATACATGACTAGCATTACCATACCTATGTGTTACTAACCTCCCGCTTCTCTTTGCCCACCCTGTGCCCAAATAGATTGCTTCAGGATATATTCCCGCGAGCGTCGGAGCTGTATGACAGAGTGTCCGCCAATCGTGAGCAGTGGACCAAGGTCTCCCACAAGTTCACCATCCGCGGGTTGCCGAGCAACAACTCGTTAGACTTCTTGGACGAGGAATACGAGCTGCTGAGGGCGCAGGAGGCGTCGAGCGAGGACGCGCACGGAATAAACGGCTGCGTGGACGCGGGCACGGAGTGACACGCGGTGCGGAACCGGGCGCGTCCCGTACCGGTGCCAATAGGGATACTGCCACAATTCAGCCGTCTGCGAGAGCAGCGCGAATCTTAAGTTCTCAAGATGTTAATAGTGTAAATCAGTGGTGGCTTTTACTGACATTATATCTTGTGTCGTTCTTCATTATGGTGATGTCTCAGGATGGTAATTCCAGTTCTGTGAATCTGAAGTGTGTGTTTATTCCGCTTTTAAACGGCAAGATGTGGCGGCCGGAGGTCCCGTATCTTTTTATTGTACAGAATATGAAAAGCAGACATTTCAGGGTCCGTTTACTCTAGTGAATTTGTACACGTACATTAAAATGAAACATTTCAAGCTGAACATCTAGAGATGTGCACAGTATAGAGCAGCTTGAAAACATAGATAAACAAAGATAGACTTAAAACCTGGGGTTTCCCCTGATTATCAGTTATTATGGCATTATTACGACATAGTGATCGTTGCATTTTAGTATGGATCTTTAACGATCGGATTGTTTTAGAGAACATCACTTTTTGTATTTTTCATACATTACTATACATTCAAGAGAATTTACATTAAAGAGAATTTAACTCCGGTGCCATCTTTCACGTAAACCTTTAGTACTGAAAACGTGAATTTGTTTGTTTTCGTTGCTTAATTGATGCACACACCTGCCGAGTACATTTTTCTTACCTCCTTACCAACACAAAAAGTAGGCAAGTAGGGAAGGGAGTCACATTATTGTTCTTGCTCTTACAGTACACCGGGTTTGTGTATTTTGTACTTGTTATGCATACTTGTTAACATTTCTCTTCTTTTGGTTTGCTAAACCACTCATTGCGACGAAAGCCCTTTAAAAACCTCCTTTAACGTTGATACCAGCACATATTGCACAGTGATAATAAGGTGTCGTCCTAGAGAGCAGCGATGACATCCCCATCACATGCGGCGTCGGGCGACACTGACCCACATGCAGAAAAAACGTACGTCAGCTTTACCAGGCATGCGGATGTGTACATATATTCATGAGGATAAGGGCTATGACGCTCTTTGAGGCATCACTAGTCAGTACCGAAGCCTGACAAATTGTGTATTATATTGATTTGCCTTATATCTCAGTTGCCTTTAGTAAGACGTCTTACTATGTATGAAATATACTTTTACAATGTACCAATGTACACTTTCTGTTGGCGCGGGTAGGTACTGTAAGCCTCCATGCAGTGTTATAAAAAAAAAATCCCAGTGAATTTAAACCTTTACAAATGCTATGTAATTAAAAAACTAAATGAAATTTAGCGCGAAAGACTTCCAGATTAAGAAATACTACTGATATTTTCCATTCAGGTAAACTGGTCGCGCTAATTTCATAATGATGCGTGTGGTAAGAGTGGAATGGCGATGCTGTACGCCCTTTGGCACCTTATAAATCCCTATAGGTATCAAATCTTATCATAACTACTCCCATGCTTAACTGAGAACATGTGTCACTACTGTACTGTCAACCCTGCTGACATTGTCACGACACGTAGTCACGACATTACAGCTGTTAATAGAGACTCCGTTTTCTATCGTGGTCATTACCAGAATAACGGGATTATTGAAAATGTACATAGAATTTCAACTGTTTGAATCAGATTCAGGTAGATCTCTAAGAATATGCTCCTGTACTTTCATACTTGTGGGTTGAGCTTTGATTTTAGTCCAAACTCGGTTTTTCTGATTCATTTGGCCTCGTTATGTGTAATCACGCGTTTTCCCTTGTGCAATATGACGTTGCTGCTTTCGTGGGTGTGTCGTGTACTCCGATGTAAATATGGTTTGTTTTTAAATTATTCATTTTCAAGTATTTTCATTTATGAAGTATAAATATATATATTCTGGTATTTGTAAGTTTATAAGTATCTATACATGTTAGCTTCAAATTATTTTCTGCCCTTAAAACAGGATGTTGTTGTGCCAATCTCTGAAAGGGTTTGTACATGGAGATTTTGAACCTGTACCGAGTATCTAATTGTTCTAAGTGGCAAATATACATACATGTAAATAGTAATGAAATGTTTCTCAGTTATACATGCTTATAATAAAACTATCAGACAGGAAGGCTATTTTGGTTATTTACGCCGACATGGTTACGATGCCTGTGTTTTTAAATCATCTCATTGTGCATTTACTTGTTTTCCCCAGATGTAACTTATGCCCAAATAATTAATAACCGACGAATATCTGATTAAGGCAAATATATTTTGATGATTTCAGAATTATGGGGAAGCAAAAAAAACGCAAAGAACCGACGAAAGGTAGGATAAAGGAGAAATAAAATTCAACGGATTTTCTGCATAGCTGTGGGCTGTATGGGCAGAACCTTTAAGGCCCAGCAAGGCTTTTGACTGCTGTCATTTCAGTGTACAAACCTGTAGATACTGTAAAAGGCGTGTATCGGACAGGCTGTTAAAAGCATCTTTTAAGAGGGCAGAAGGTATGATGTCTGTGAAATGGACGACAAGACGAAACAAAACGGATGAATTTTTACCTAAATAAACATCAAATGAATTCTCATGTTTCACACTTCGTTATGCGTAATGCTTCCCATTTTATCGGTGGGAAACAACACAGTTTTGTTAATAATCTGCAAATGCCCCAATATAGCTTAATGTTTATCAGCTAAATTATCAAACATTAATTTTTTCTAATGAAGAATTGCTTTCCTGTAAGATTTTTCCTGTAACCTATCGTTTAACTACTGAAAAAGCACAAGTACAACGTATTCAACCAATAGCAATTACAGTTGTTTAAAATCCTAGATATAGGCTAGGTAGCCTACATTATTTTTTTATTTAAGTAAACATACAACTCTTGATAAAGTACGCTTTATATGCCTTTGAAATTTACCGCGTTTGATTATTTGTAGAACAAAGCAGATTAAATTAATAATGCATGCACATTATTTCAATACAATTACAAATTATGGTAAGTAGTTATCTGCTGCGGACGAGTCAGCGTGATCTGCACATTTACCGCAGTTTAATCATCAGCTTAATAAATATGAAGTTAATTATCTAAACAAGAGCTCGTTCGGCGGCTTCCTAACGACTTGGATTCAATGATTGGATTCATTCTACGACACCACAGCAAGAGAAGCTTCCTCCGAACAGGCGGGAGGGATCACGTGTCTTGTCAATCGCTGCTTTTCTTTTTTTATCCAATGAGAGATCGAGAAGCGGGTGATTGACAGCTCACGTCAAGCCGGCTTCACAGTGCCTTCCCGGGGCCCCATTCCTCCGCAGTTTCCATGGGCTGGATCATATGATGAAAACAAACCCCACCCCTGGAAGTGGGGGGAAAAAAAGATGGATGCCTCCTGTAAGACTTCCTTACGCCTGTGAACCCGGAGGCCGAAATGTGCCAGGTGTGATCCTGTGAGCCCCGGTCCCGCATCGCTGCGCTGCGGCACATTTACCCGGCGCAAGGATGGAGAAGAGCGGCAGCGCCGACAGTCTGGGCTCCAAGCGCTCCTCGTCCCGGCAGCCAAGCGTGGATTCCCTGACCAGGTGCGCTCCGGGCCACGCGTGTTTATCTGCCTGCTTAGGACCCAGTTTGCTGTATCTGGGTCAGTAACAAGGTGGACGCAGTTGTTTCTAGTTTTTCTTAAGGCTAAACTATTACATGAAGTGCACGTAGATTTTTTGGGGGAGTTCAGTTCATTGCCTGATCCGCACGCACGGCGCTGAAATAATTGCCATGTCATCTGAGCATCAATATGTGAAGTCGCCGCTGTCAGAAAACCACTTTTTTGATGCATTCTCTTAGTTTCTTGCCTTTGCATCCGTATCAGTGCGGAATGCGACGTTATGCGCTATTGTATGTGTTTATTACAAGCGTGAGTTTCTAAGATCGTCCCTTTGACTTTGGGCAGCACGAATACGTCCCGGTCCGACCGCTCAGCGCACCTGAGGTCCCCCTTGTCCCCGGACGCCGCGTCCGCCCGCACCGACCTGGGCTCAGAGGTACAGGTGCCGCCGCTGCGGAGGTGTCATCCTGCGCATTTAAATACCTTGTATGCCATTATATTAAACCCCATTTATTTAAGCATTTATATATTTAAATATATACGTAAACATCTAAACATGTATGCCTGCATTTATATCAGTAAAAGATATATTAGATATTTGGTGTATTTCTATTTATGTAGGCCTATATTTAGGCCTCTCTGCTTATTTTAAAAATATGCGATGTTATTTTCCCGAAATTTTTAATTATTAATTGAATAGTAAGTTAATTAGCCCAGTCGTATAAATATGAAATAGTATACACTTAAGTGACATTCCGCTCGCTCTTTTTCCTAATTTTGCAACAATGCACTTTTACAAAGAAAATAACACTTGGTGTGAAACCGTCAGGTTCAACTTCCAAGAAAAACGTAGAGTATTTCAAGCCCCCCTGACTTACTTATTTTAGAAGAGGGATGATACGAAGCCCGCAAAGTCGCAAAAATGGTATTTTTTTATCAGCCCCGTTCCTTACTTATGTCACAGTGTATTTTATTTTAGAGATTCGTTTCATTTTGTTTACTCTGCTGGTCTATTTACAGGTGCTCAGGGAATCGAGTAAAATTCCCGAAGGAGAACTGCAGTTACTACCGAAGGAGTCGGTGCAGGACACGGGTAAGCAGTCAGCAGTGAGTGATGTCAGGTCATGTCCTGTATGTTGGCCCTGTTCACACCTGGTATTAACATTATTCCATAGCGTCCTGGGTGATACGATCACAAGTGAACAGAGCTAAATACGTCCACTTGTGCACACCTGCCATTAACACGCGTCTCCCGGAACCCTATTTAAATAACTACGTAAATCACTTCCGTATGCAGAATCTGCCAAACATTAAAAGAAGGAGGAGAAGAAATCAAAAGCTACTGGCGCATTCCAGGGTAAACAAACCGCCTAAAATGTTTGTATGGAACGTCATAATACTCAAAATGAAATAAATAAAATAACTTAAATATTCATTTATAGATATGTCCTTTTATTTTAGCATAATTTCCTCAAATGTATTATATTTCATAATGTTTGTCATCTACGTATGTATACGTATCTTTAAACTGTATTTCGTAATAACGTTGCGATTTTCATTAGTCATTATTATAAAATATTATTTCACATAATGCAAATGTAATTACTTAAAGTCCAACGTTCTTTGTTATAGGCATTTTTATACCGCATCAACACAGTACAAACATACGTGTTAAAAAGGTCTTTCAGTGCTAAGATATACCTGGGCTGGCTAATACAGATGTGGTCCGAAGTTTTCATACACTCATCAGGGGCATGAATGTCATATTAATTTTGTTCTTTTTCCAGGGTGGAATGATTATACAACATACATCGTCAATGATTTTTAAAAACAAGAATTGGGTGCACAAGTCTGAATATATTTTGGATTTTCGGCAATCCACACAAGGTCAAAATTATACATACAAATTATACATGTTTTAAAAAATCATTCCACCCTGGAAAAAGAAGTAAATTAATGTGACATTCATGCCCCTGATGCATGTATGTGACTTAGGACCACAATCTTTTCTATTCAAGGGCAAAGGCTTCAGTCTGTAATGCATTATGTTTGTTGCCAAATGATAATATTTCAGCTTTTAATCATATCCAGTGAGGCGCTCATTGTTTTGTCTGATACGCTGAATTATGTCTGACTTGGAGCAAGTGAAGTAAAAGGAGCACAGTAGTCAGGGCC
>JAODKC010000039.1:3165527-3178734 GCA_026777985.1 Mormyrops attenuatus
TTTGATCCAAAAAAAAAATTAATTTTAAAAATTTTTTTTTAAAAGTAAAGAATTATAAAAACAGGATAAAACAACCAAAAAAGAGCAACCCAAGTACAAAAAATTTTTAAATAAAAAAAAAAAAAAACACCCCCCCCCCCCCCATCTTGTTACTGCCCCCTGGTGGTAACAAGTGGGCAAAAAATAACCACACCCTGCAGGAATGTAAACAAAGCCGAGGTCACATCCTTAATGCTCGTTTCTGGACCGGACCGCCCCGCCCCGCCCCTCCCCTCCTCAGTGGTCCCAGCTGATCTGCTCCCTCCGCAGTGACGTCTGCAGGCTTCGCATATCCCTGAGCAGCTGCAGGCTGTCCTTGCTGCGGTCCCCAGGTTTCACCTTCACTGCCCCAGCAGCCTGCCCCCGTGTCGTCACTGTGGTGGCCACCCCGACCTCGCTGTCCCGCCTCCGCCTGCCCCTCGTCTCCTTCCAGAGTTTCGCCACCTGCGAGGTGGATTGAATCCACTCATTGTACTTTTTGGGGGTTAAACGCATCCCCTACTGGTGCACCTTCACCCCTCCACGCTGAGATTCTTAGCCTCACCTGTGCCTGGTGCCGCCGCACCTTCCCGATCTGTTCCCCCTTGCTCTCCATCCTCTTCACCAGGCCCTCCAGCTCCCTCTCCAGGTCCTGCCGCAGTCTGTCAGAACGGGCATCCTGGATCTGCTTCACCATCTCCTGGTGCTCACTGCGGAACAGAGTGCCCCGTCCAATCAGAACTGACGTCGACACAAATACAGGAAGGCCCCCACCCCTACGCAGATAACTCACAAGCTCATCTGGCCAAACTCATCTTGGAGGGCCAACAGCAGCTCCGAGAGCTCTTCGCTACAGGAGGAGGAGGAAGAGGCGGAGCCACTTCTTGAGTGACAGGTAGCAGACTTCCTCCCGTTGGCCTGGGACGACCTCCTGGCCATTGGCGTGTCACTGAGCACGCGGTCGTTGCACAGCTGCCGGTTGTGCTGCTTCATGAGGTGCAACACATGCTGGACATTGGCGCGAACGGAGTGGCTCGTTCCCGTCGACTGGAAAGAGGGAGGAAAAGACTAAGAATCCAGTCTTAAAGTCGTCAGCCAAAAAGCAATCGATGATATTATTGTGGAGGCCCTACCGTCCCTGCCACAAAGGGCACGTCCCCAAGACACAGTCTGTAATGGGGCTGTGGACAGGAATGATGCTGATGCTGCAGGGACTTCTGGGTAAAAAAAAAAAAAAAAAGAAAAACCCAAGGCCTGAATTTATTTCTCACACAGGACTGAAGCAATCCACCTACACCGTCAAGCATTTGAGGCTTTCAGGATAACGACAATTTCTGAAAGAATAAAAACAAATTGATAACAGTCGAGCCATATGGCCAATTTACCGCAGTGCCCACCTTGGTTTTCTTCTTCCTGTTTTTTGGAGCTTTGCTTGGCCGCGGGGACACAGACTCCAGCAGGATCCGGTTGGCTTCCAGGCCCGTCTGTAACTGAAGACACAGCAGCGTTAAACCCAGAGCGCCAGGGATCTGCTTGTAGAACCAGCCCAGAGATGAGCCCACATTCACAAAGAGCTGGAGCTCAGACAGTGGAATGCCCAGATGTTTCAGCTGAAGCTCTCTGGTGGCAGGAAGACCTACCTGCGCGGCTTTGTCCTGGACTAGCTTCCGCTGGTGCTCTTCCTCCCTCAGCTTCTGCTCCAGATGATGAATCTTCCTCTACAAGTGTGTCAAAGACAGAGAAATCAGCCAGTCTGGCCATTTGAGTGGTTCAGTAGTTTTATTCTGTCCTGTCAATATGGCATCTGGACTGAACGAGTCACATGCTGACCCAAAAGCACTGAGCCTGGTGCTCAGTCCCAGAAGCTGCAGTCGTCCTTGGTCACACACATGCTAATGCTAAACATCCTCTCCCACCTCAGCCAGACTCTGGGTCTTCATCAGCTTCAGGTACTCCTGCTCCAGCAGGTCCAGCTTCTCAAACTTGGCCTGAACTTCAGTGTGATTGGTCGCCTTTTCCTTCTCTAGTGATACCTGCGGGGGGCAAGCGCAGCTGCCGTGAGACCTCCCCCGACCACCACCGGACAGCAGCGTGTCCCTCCCCGGGCTCCAAACCACCTGCTCCTTCAGCATGGCTGTCCTCTCGCTCTCCGCGTTCCTCACCATCTTCTTCATGTACTCCAGCTGCTTCTCCAGCAGATTGCAGCGCGACTCTGCGGCGGCAAGCTGCGAGGACAGCTCTAGGGCAGCCGGAAACAGGCGAGCAAATGAATCACCACAGCGAGGCCCATCTTCGTCATCACAATATGCAATATGATATGTCATATCAATGCATATGCAAACATAGGTTAACACGCTCAAGAATATTATTAGTGTAGTTTTTAGTATTAATACTGTATTTAAAGTTGCTATTCCTACAAACTAATATTAGAAATTAGCATTAGGGATCAGGTACCATTTCAGTTTTTATGCAGTTTGAGCCCGTAATTGTCTATGATGTTAACTATTAACCACAAAAACCAAAGTACTGTAAGACACATTTGCCTGATACTCTCACCTGCAGCTCATGGGAGTTTTACTTGTACAAAAATATTCTGAGGGCAGAAAGAAAAAGGATTTGCCAAAAAGGATAACCAATCAGATTGTATAGGAGGTGGGTACAAGCAGCTATAGGAGGTGGGATCAACCAGTCATGTGTCTTGATCCCACCTCTGCAATCTGATTGGTTATCTCTGAACCAATCATTTTTCTTTCTGTCCTTAGAACATTTGTGTTGGTATATCTCCCACAAGCTCATCTGCAGCAGCTTCCATATTCCACCAGGGGTCACTCACATTCACTTGCTGGGATGTTACAGACTCTAGATTACACCATCCAGCTCTCACCCACCCTGGCTGGTCACTCTGCCCCTGCCGCCGTTCTCCGCCCTGCTCTCCAGCGCCCCATGTGAACGTGACACTTCCCTGCTGAGGTGCTGCAGCTTCTTCTCCGCCTCTGCCCGCTCCTTCTCCAGCCGGCGGATCTTCTCTTGCAGGTTCCTCAGTGCCGAGAGGATGGCTGCAAGCGACAGACATCCCAGGCAAAAAGGTGCTTATAAATCACCTTCTGTTCACCTTAATTTCCCAATTGTGCCTCAAGCATTACGATCTTTAAGGGCCAAAAGAATGATAAGATGTCATTTAATCCTGACAATGTCATTCTGATGGTGCTGAAAGTGGACTGGAACTGGAAAACCTTCTGGTGCAGCTGAGAGGACAGTAATGAACTACTCGGGTGGACTCAAGGAGCTGTTTTTGTTTGGGACACAATGCCTTGACCCCCCCCAGCATAGATTTACATATGTGTGGTTAGCACGCTACCCAAGGAGCTGCAGGATCCGGTGTCAGTACAAGCAACAGGTTTGATGTTGTCATGGCAAGGGGACGCAGGGTGAGAGGCAAATCCCGGACTCTCAGCCGAGATCCAGAAAGCACCGGCAAGTAAAATGGTAAATGGACTGCATTTATATAGCGCTTTTCTGTACTCCTATGAGTACCCAAAGCACTTTACAATTTTATGCCTCACATTCACCCATTCATACCACATTCACACACCGGTGGCGGAGGCTGCCATACAAGGCGCCAACCTGCACACTGGGAGCAATTTGGGGTTCAGTGTCTTGCTCAAGGACACTTTGATGGGGTCAGGAGGAACCCGGGCTCGAACCTACAACCCTCTGGTTGTCGAACGATAGCACTGCCTCCTGCACCACCATCTTCCCATGACAGACCCACATGCACGAGCATTTATACATGCCCTGTCCTGTATCCAACAGATTAGCTGGATGTACAGCCGTGGTCCATTTAAACTGGCCAAATGTCTCCACTCTTTGCACCTGGAGTAAATTCAGCTGGGCACAGTGTAAAAGGCAGTGTGCTGTGAGGTACCCCTGTGTTACCCGTACCTGCGCCGCTGCTTTCGGGGTATGCATTGACGGGCTTTACGGGGGATCGGCGCAGATGAGAATTGAGGAAAGGCAGGTCGAGGGGATAGTCTGTGTAGGACGGCAAGGATATGCTGTCCGACATGGCTGCTCCAGGCTAATACTGCAGAAGCAAGACAGAAATAAAAGTTCGAATCTACGGTATAAAGGGGGTTGACATCCTAACCGTCACGCCAACCCAGCTCACTAGCACTAGAAACTTCCACACCAGTGTCGCACGTCGTAAAGCTCAGGCCAGAGATACCTTTAATGCACGCCCTGTTTACTCTAAAGGGGTCGCGCAACATTTATATAATTATAATAGCAGTCAGTAAGCTGGCAGTCCAGGCTGTCTGTACTGGGACTTTTGGAAGTGAGCACCTACTGCTTAACTAGCAGGATCCCCGCTTTGTAAAAACCATCGATATATATACGTTTTGGTGGGTAACAAACAAGCAAAGGGGGCAGATAAGCCAAGCGTGGCAGGCAGGGCCGACGCCAGCCCGGAATCCAAACGCGTGTAACACGGATCATCATAACGATCAATACGGCGCGTTATTTAAACGCCGTTTCAACTTCGATCATTTGGACGCCGGATCGGCCCTTAAGGCTGGTTGCGTGTTAAGTCGCTACCCAGTACGCGGAGTTAAACTGCCGCCCGGGAGTTATATCTACCTTTACTCCGTCCGAGTCGGCCTCGATGAGCGCCGGATTACTGAGTCCCCGCCGGCTTTTCCAGCCGTTTCATCCTTCGGAGCTGCACTGTTATTTTGTTTGATGGTGAACTGCGTTCATCGCGCACATCCCGGGCTGCAGGAAGCTCGGACGCGGGGGGCCGCGCAAAGAGGAGGCGGCGTCACGTCCAGAGCTCCTCTTCCTGGGGCAGATCGGATTCGCGGGATTAACAAAAAAAACACCCCAAGCCCAGATAGTGCAAATACGTCTTATACAAAGTTTTACGTGATCAGCAAAAATGAATAAAACCTAAGAAAGTAAATTAAAATTAAACTCTCCAGATGGGAGGAGCCAAGCGTCGTCATCACGTCATGGGGGGGTAGAAAACGTCTAAGATTATTTACTTATATTACTTCTTTTTACGAGACTGTAACTTAGATTAAATACGTTTCCCATATTGTGAAAACAAACTTGGTCAGAAATATCACACGCATTTATGAGGAATTATGAAATGGAAGGTGTTTGCGTTTATAACGCAGCCGTCGTTCATTGCGGTTATTTAACGTGCGATCGGAGGCGCATTTAGCGGCACGGGGATGCCGGGGATCGTGTACTCCAACACGTTTATTAAAATAACTATTTCGCCGAGCGCCAGGCCGTGAGAAGCGAAGCGGCGTCGTGGATCCCGCCCACCGGCGCCCGGCGGCCCTCCGATCCGCTCCCTTTGTGTTCGTGCGCATCCGGTCCGAATGATGACGCGAAAAAAGAAAAGAAAAAAGGAAAGAAAGACAAGAGGCGAAACTCCTCATGAGCGCTCCCCTAGAATATAGTCGGGGTTTTTTTTTGTGAATGTGCGGATGCTGGTGACAAATGCGTGAAGCTGATCGCTTGCATTCGGAGATACTTGAAATACTCGGGATTGTTTTATTTCTTGCATTGAGGGTGGCGGGCTTTGCCGCCCGCTCGGTCTCACTCACAGCCGGCTACAGTGTATCTCTCCGTTTGATCACCGACGATGGCGACGCCGGCGCTGTACGCCTGCACCAAGTGTAACCAGCGCTACCCGTTTGAGGAGCTTTCCCAGGGACAGCAGCTCTGTAAGGTGTGCCTCTGGACCCCGGACCGCGGCGTTCCTGTCCCGGAGAGGGTGTGTCGTGTGGCCGTGATTGCGGGGCACGTTTCCTTTGTTTTGCCCACGCATTTTCACCGGCGCTTTGTGCGGCACCCAGACACTTCGGGGATCATTCGTAACGAGCCGGGATTCGTGCGGTTATACCGTAGCGGTCTGTGAATACAGGAGTATGTGCGAGTATAACGTTATTATTGCTCTCTTCGCGTGGCTTTGCGTGTGAATTGCTCAGTGCAAGAGTATGCGCGTGTATAGATGTCATGACTGGTATCTTGATCGCCATACATGCATCGACTAATATTTCTTAAATGTATTTTATCAGGAGTGTCGGATAGCCCACCCCATAGTGAAGTGTACATATTGCAGGTCGGAGTTCCAGCAGGAGAGGTGAGTTAATTCCTTAAACACAAGCCAGACGTCTTGTGAGCATGCAGAGGAGTACTTGTAGTACGTATATAGCGTAGTACCTATGGTAGAAGGCATTTAGTTGTACTGGCATTATTTCAAAGGATTAAGTTTCATGGTGGCATCTGATTTTGTTTCCTGTTCATGTAATGTATATTTATGTCAATTCGGGTTAATGCTGTTCATTAACACGTTGTTTCTTGTTTAAAAAATCCTGTTTCTTTTTTTTAATCAGCAAAACAAACACAATCTGTAAGAAGTGTGCTCAGAATGTCAAGCAGTTTGGCACCGTAAGTGTTTTCTACTTGTTTTTTTTAGAACATTTAATTATTTGATTGCCAACTTACGTTGCCGAATCGCGTTTTATCCAGCGCTGAATATCGGAAGCGGTAGGCCGATTAGCGGGCGCCCACCTACTGACAGCTTCAGCCGCTCTGGCCTCCTGACCGGCCCCGTGTTTGTCTCGTTTGTCGGCGCAGCCCAAGCCGTGTCAGTACTGCAACGTTATCGCCGCCTTCATCGGCAGCAAGTGTCAACGCTGTGCCAATTCGGAGAAGAAGTACGGCCCCCCGCAGACCTGCGAGCAGTGCCGTCAGCAGTGCGCCTTCGACCGCAAGGAGGAGGGTCGCAGAAAGGTGCCGCCCCACCCAAACTCCGGGCGTCCGTTTGGTTTTCAGGGCAAATGATCAATAAATCTAAAAATTTGGGGGTGGGGAAGCTATTCCAGGTACACCCTCTGTCACCTCACCCTCCATACAAATTTCTGACTTTTAGCCAAAATGAGAACGCCCCCCCCCCCCCATTTTAAAGAGATCCTGCTGTTCCCATTCAGCTGCTGGCCTTTGAGAGTAAGTGTGTACGTGTCTCTCACCGCAGGTGGATGGTAAGCTTCTCTGCTGGCTCTGCACTCTGTCCTACCGCCGCGTCCTGCAGAAGGCCAAGGAGCAGCGGAAAGGCCTGGGCTCCTCGCGGGCCAACGCCTCCTCCCTGAGTGAGAAGGAGCCCAGGAGCAAACAGCACCGCCGTCATCACCAGCACCACCATGAGCACCAGCATCACGGTGGCTCACACAAGTAGGCACCTGATGTTGGAGACGAGCTTTTATATGTGAGAGTATACTGTCAGGAAAAAAGTGTACCAATTTGTGCCTTTGCTTGGCACTGGGGATATATTCTTAAGGGTCTGCCAATTGTACCCTATAGTTGTAGGTAATTGTACCTTTTTAAGGTACAGAAATGGACTCTGGAACATTTTTATACCAATGATGGTACATTAATGCAGTTTGTACCTTGGATGTTCCTCAGAGTCCATTCCTGTACCATCAGTTAGACTAAAAGGTAAATTTACCTACAGCTAAGGGTACAATTGGCAGACCCCTGAGGGTACAGCCTCAGTAACAAGCAATGGTACAAACTGGTACTTTTTTTTTTTTTTCCCTCCTGATGGTGTACATCAGGGAGAGGTAAGCCTCTTAGAGCAGTGGGGGCTGAAAGCCTTGGTCGAGAGCCCAATGGAAAAATCACTCTTCCAGCTGTGGGATTTGAACCAGCAACCTTCAGACCACTATCTGAAGTCCTACCATGTTTACTCACTCATTGCCCCCCATTGATAAATATTAAAAAAGGTTTTAATGAATATCTTATGTTTCTGACCATAAAGGTCAAGCCATGATGCATTGAAATATTTATGTCGCTTCCAGCAAATAAGCCAGAGGCACGAATGGAGTTTGCTGTTTGCGGTTTGATCAGACTGAAGCAGAATAACCCCCCCGTTGTCCCACAGGTTGGGAAGCTTGAGCCCAGAACAGGAGCAGGGACACTGGAAACAGCGGTAAGCCTTCCCTGCTTTTCACATGCGCTTTTAGCCCAGTTCTGACGTGTCTGGGCCTCATCTTTTGGTACTGGTGCTGGTTCTGAGTTTTACATCACTCTCTTAATACATTATCTTACATTTATCTTGTCCCCGTGTTCAGCCATAAGTCATCATCGATCCAGAATGAAACCCCAAAGAAGAGACCCAAACTAGAGATAAAGCCGTCCGGTGGGGACAGGTATTGTATATCGCCGCCATGTTCCGTCCTAAGGTGACACTAAATCAATGTGGATATGAAAAGATATGGGGGAGGAAATGCTGACTTTCTCCCGATCTCCTGATTGGATGTACAGTAGTTCCATTAGCCAATCAGTGGACTCGGGTGGAACAGACCATTTCATTCTAATCAGCCAACTGAAGGAGGAAGTGATGTCATTGAAGAGGTTGCTGCAACAAAGAGACCAGATGATACTAGAGAAGGAGAGAAAGGTTAGTCTGAGGATGCTGGTAATGTCCCGAAAACCTGCACCACACAGGCTTCACACTTGGGATGTTCTCTTCTTCTCCAGCTGACAGAGCTGAAGGCAGACTTCCAGTACCAGGAGAACAACATGAGAGTGAAGATGAACAACATGGAGAAAATGCATAAGGAGGCCATGGAGCAGCAGCAGGTGAGTGGCCAGTGAGGAGGGACACGCACTGGGAGCTGCCATCTTCCCTGGGGGGCAGACGAGCTGGAAAACCTCCTGCTGTTCCACAAGTCTTAACCCAGCGTCTCATGTGTCTACCTACGTCTGGTTGCTCCTAAGTATTTTTCTTGATTTTGATGTCAAGCAGAATAACCAGTCCAGTGCCTGGCCAAGTATAATCACAGAGGCCCCTAAGATGAGCCCCGGGGTGATGGCCCCCTCCCTGATCCCAGTTCACAGAATCTATAACCCACCATTCATCCATTTTATTAAAAAAAAATAATTTTCACACTCCAGTGAACATCCGGACCACTGTAATTCCTTGAAGCAGAGGCCAAAGGGGTAGTAGTGGTCTGTTTTTCTCCTTTTGTTTTCCTATCTTGGAAATCGATTTGAGCTGACATGTCAGAACAGGCTTTGGTGTGTCAGGGAGACAAAATCATTGCATACACAGGATTCACAGTCATGTGATTATGTCTGTGTCTGTGTGTCTGTGTGTGTGTGTGTGTGTGTTGATAACACCAGGCTTCTTCATTAAGGTCCAGCTACAAGCTACTGAAGAGCTTGTGTTGATATTGAGACATAGAGAATCATACAGATTTCTGGTGTATTTTCCTTCCGTTGGGTCTCTGCAGGCGAAGAACCGCGAGCTGATGAAGCAAGTCGCCTCGCTGTCCAAAGGCAGGAAGCTGGAGAAAGGCTCGTGCACGCTGATCTCGCCCTGAGACACCTCGTGCACGCTGATCTCGCCCCTGAGACACCTCGTGCACGCTGATCTCGCCCCTGAGACACCTCGAGCACGCTGATCTCGCCCTGAGATACCTCGTGCGCGCGGCGAGCTCCCCTGCTCTGCTGTGAGCGGCTCAGCCATCCCATGCAAACACGCGACTCGCGCAGCTTTTTCTGAGTAACAGAGCCACCCGCACAGACTTCATATGCAAGCTATGAGAAGAAGCGTCCAGCCGCCGTCTTACAGACTGCAGCATGGATGGATTTTAAAGTGTTACCCCTTTTATAAAGAAAAGACTGATTTCTTGTGTGTACAATTTACAGGATATTATGTTCAGAGCAATGCAAAACTTTACTTTTTAAATGCAAGAAAACAATTCTGGTGGCTTGTACTCTTTCCTTGTTGTTTTCGTTTTGTATTATTTATTCAGGTTTTTTTCCGTCATAAGCCCCCCCCCCCCAATGGGCAGATGTGCTGTTTCTCAGTTAGAGGGGGTCTGAATAAGCATGTGCTCATTCTGTCTGCTGGAGAGCTGACTCGATGTGCCGTATGGGTGGGGTGTCCTGGAAACACAGGTCACTCCTGGGTGCTATCATCGTGGGATGGGGGCAGGTCCCATTCTCCTGGCCCCCCGTCCATGCAGGGTGTGACCGCAGGGCTGTGCAGAGGCCTGGTTTCTCTGTTGCCCGTTTGTGCCTTACAGCAGGACGCCACAAGAAGCGGTCAGAGTGACTATACCCCCCCCAGTCCCCTCCCCCCATTCTGCGGACAGCACCTCAGGTCTAGGAGGAAGTCAACTAGTGTTTTTTCCCCGTTTAAAATATATAGTAAATGGACGTTTACAGAATGGACTTTTAAATTTTTAGTGTTTATATTTTTGTATTGTCTATCTCTGTAGCCTGTCCTTTGTTGAATGGATTGGGTGGGGCAGGTCATCTCATGTACTGTATTGAACCTCTTAGGCAGGTTTGGAGAAAGTCCACTGTAATTTCTTTTTTTAATTTGTAATGGAATATTTGTAACGACCTGTTATTCGCGCGTAAACGCGCAGATATTTTAAATGCAGGGAGAAGCCGGTGTGAATGACAACTCAAATACACTTCACACTCATTAATTACTTTTGTTCAAAAATGAGTCTGTTGTTAAAATCCTGAAACAATTTATGTGCAGACAGAGTAATAAAGAATGCTTGTGGGTTTTTAAGCGAAATTTCTCCAAATGCTTAACTCCTTTTGTGACTGCTGCGTTTTTATGCTTTTTTCATTGTATGTCTGAATTGTCTATCATCGGCCAGTACTGCTTCGCCACTCTGTGCGAGAGTAATGCTTCCATATCCCAGATACCCCCGGAGCGACGTTATAACGTGCTTCTCTAGAAAGATCAAACCCACAGCATTGTTTGTAATCATTCTCGGTTTATTTGACCCTCTGGCATCGGTAACATAGTTCCAGGGGGCTTGTTAAACTTGGGTTTAAATTGTGAGATTACGGATTAATAGGAGCATGAGTACTTTCATTTCAAAATACTGTAATGTGGTGTTCAAATGAAACGGTTTAGTGCGCGAACTATGCAAGTTAAATCCGGTGTTCTGTCGAGCTGAGCTACTTTGTCGAGTTAGGCTACCGTAGTGCTAATCGATAGCCTTAACCCTAACCCCCCAAAAACCCCTTAATGGTTAGGGACGTGCACTTGTAATCGAAAGATTTCAGGTTCGAATCCCTGACCAGCAAGGCACCACTGAGGTACCCTGAGCAAGGTACCGCCCCCAAGCACTGCTCCCCGTGCGCTGAATTAGCTGCCCCCCTGCTATATCACATTGTCACATATAGGTTAAATGCAGAGAACACATTTCGTTGTTGTGTGCTGTGGTGTGTCAACAATGACAATTAATCACGAAATTCTAAAATCTGACCCTAATCCAAAGACGGTGGAACTGCACATGCGCGGAAAGGCTCGATAGCACGTCTCGATAGGTAGCCGGCTATCGAAACACGTCTTTCCTACGGCACTTTCTTAATTTAGGCCACTGGAGGGCAGCACACTCAAGCGATTTCCTCTACTACCAAGTATGTTTTCTGTAAACTTAAAAATACACCTCTAATATTTTGATATTGTCTTCTGTCTTCCCCTTTTATGAGTATACGTGCTGGTTTACGCCCTAGACTGGAGCATTAAGTTAAATTCTCCATAGCCTGATTGTGAGAGGAAGTTTGAACATTAATGGGTTTAATGATTGATCTTATTTGGCTTAATTATTGTCATTTACACATTACAGAAACGGGTAGCTTACTGTTTCCCCCCTCTGCTATTTATAGTCTCTTAATGTTAAGCAGTCTCACATCGCTTGCTCCGGGGGTTCATCGTGGTTTTGCCCGTTCCCCGCCCTTTGGATCGTGCTGGACTCGCCGTTTTCTTGTTTTCTCTTGTTTTACACCATCGGAATGTAACACACACTGTTTCTGTCAGTGTTTTATTTACATCAGAAATATTTGCATGTATTTACTTCGTAAAGCATGTAGTAGGGATAATTTGAATGTTGTTTAAACATCGTGACAAAGACGCATTTGCAAGCGAAATTTCACTGACTTTGGCTCTTTATCCATGGAAATGTTTTTAAAACTAAAGTATAACACAGTCATTGCCGATTCAAACACCTACTAAAGTTAGGAGTGTTTCTCTTGTACCGTTCTTGCGATTTGTATGATCATTTATCTGATACTATTCAGATAAGGCTAGCCCAGTGGACGCAGTTTTTTACACTGTCTCCACATGATTCCTGACGTATTGATTGATTGCTTTTTCTTGGCAATCAGTCTTGCCTAATTCTCCTTCTATCGAGGCAGTGGAAATGCAACATACACTCTGCTCTCCTATTTCGCGGAAATAAGCAGATTTTTGCGCCACCTGTTGGCGATCCGAGCTAAAGGCGGCAAAGCATGTGAACTTTCCCCCACTTTTCCCCAGTACCGCGCAGACAGTGAGTTGCGTTTGGGGCTTTTCTGTGAGCTGCAGCCCCGTCTCGCGGCCCCTGACGCCGACTCGCACAGTTTGCAAAGCTTGAAGGTATATCTTGTGTTGTTTTTCTTCTTTTTCAGCTGCTTGCACGTGTGATCCTCCTATAGCAGTGCTGGGCAGTCTTCCTTCCTCTCCTTCCTACTTTATCTGGCTGTTATTTTTCAATAGCTTTGTGTTTCTTGTTTTTTCTTCTTCTTCTTTTTCATTTCTGGAACTGATACGCATCAGTTCTGCCAGTTTAAACATATAAAAAGACGTGTCTTAAAAGAAAAAACGCTGGACGACAGCAAAGACCCTTGTGAAGTCAACCTCAGACTGCGGTGTGTGTGCGCGCGCACCCGGCACGCTCTCGTTTGCATGTGTGTGAGTGATCATACGCAAACCCTTTGCATTCCGTTTGAGTGGTCTGGATTTAGAGCGTCTGAAGTGGTCGGCCGGCCACTGATTCCGTCAGTATGCTCTGCAAAGCTTATTTTTCCTGCTGAAGGTTTAAAGCGGGGGGAAGGGGGGCAAGGCATGTAGGCTAGGAGGCACTAAAAGTTATTATGATGAATATTAGTTGCTCCTTTGCTTGCAGAAAGACCTTCTTCTGAGCTTCCTGTTCGTTGGCAGCCGTTGTCATCTCTCTGGCTGGGTAGGATGTCCCGTCCACCCACAGCGAGCGCCACTGCTCCTCATCCACAGCGGGGCCCGGCTGGGAAGGAAGCCCAGCAAAAAAACTGCTGCCTCAGCGGAGGGTTGGGTTCGGGGGGGGGGGGGGGGGGGGGGGGGGGG